>JADRCH010000872.1:0-46213 GCA_019843965.1 Rhynchomys soricoides | reverse complement strand
TATATATATATATATATATATATATATATATATATATATATATACTTATATATGTATACTTAGTCAAAACTAAGTATATGACCACCATTTGGAGAAGTTATATTCTTTTGTCTGATTGGTTTTATAGATATTCCTTAGGTCCATTTGATTCTTAACCTTTGTTAGTTCCTTTATTTCTCTAACTTCTGTCTCATTGCCCTGTCCGTTGAAGATAGTGGCATCTTGAAGTTGGAATTCAAAGTGGAGTTGTAAATTTTAGTAATATTTCTTTTACAAATGTGGGAGTCCTTGCAATTGGTATATAGATGTTCAGAACTGAGATGTCATCTTGGTGAATTTTTCTTTTGCTGAGTATGAACTTTCATTCTTTTTGTTAATTTTCATTGAAAATCTATTTTATTAGATATTAGAATTCCAACTTTATTGTCAGTTGTGTTTGCTTGGAAAATTTTTTTCCAGCTCTTTACTCTGAGGTAATGTCTATCTGTATTGATGAGGTTTGTTTCTCTTATGCTGCAGAATGATGGATTCCATTTTGGCAGCCATTCCATTACACTGTGTCTTTTTATTGTGAATTGAGTCCATTAATTTTGAAAGATATTAATGGTCAATGTTTATTAATTCTTATTATTTTGATGTTGATGATATTAGTCTCTCCCTCCTTCCCTTTGTGTGCATATTTGTGCTGCTTTCCTTGTTTTGTTTTTGCTGGTGTGGAACTATATATTTCCTGTGTTTTTTTTTTTTTGTGGGTAGTTAACTTCCTTTGATTAGATTATTTTCTTAAAGTATTTTCTGTAAGGCTAGATAAATTGTGGATAAATTTGGTTTTATCTTGAAATACCTTATTTTTTCCATGTTTGATAATTAATAGTTTTGTTTTATATAGTAGTCTGTATTGGCATCTGTGGTTGCTTAGAAGCTCTATGGCATCAGCCTAGGCTGTTTTATCATTTAGTGTCTCTGTTGAGAACTCATGCAAAATTCTGATCTTTTTTATGTTACTTGGTCTTTTTCCCTTGCAGCTCTTAATATATTTTTCTTTGTTTTGTAGATTTAGTGTTTTGATTATTATGTGGTGGAAAAACTTTCTGGTCCAATCTATTTTTGGTTTTGTAAGCTTCTTATATGCTTATTGGCATCTTCTTCTTCACAATTGCTTCTATTGTATCTTCTGTTCCTGAGATTTCTCTTCTACTTCTTGTATTCTGTTTGTGATTCTAATGTTTATTGTTCCTGTTCTCTTTCCTAAGTTTTCTGCCTCCATAATTCCCTCAGATTTTGTGTTCTTTATTGCTTTTATTTGCATTCTCTTGTTTTGAACAGTTTTATAAATTTCTATTGCCTGTTTACTTGTATTTTCCTGTATTTTTATGAGGATTTTATTCACTTCCTCTTTAAAGGAATCTACCGTATTTATAAAGTTGCATTAAGCTCATGTTATTGTGCTTCAGTTTTTTTAGGATATCTAGAGCTTGCTATAGTTAGATAGCTTTGTTCTGAGTTTGTTTAATGTTGCCCTAACACTAGTCTCTGTTCTTATATTGGCCTTTAGCCATTTGATTGTCACTGGATCTTCCTGGTGTAGCAGGTATTGGGAAGTAGTCCTAAAATGGATGTTCCCTATGCATCAGTTCTCTGGTAAGTGGCATGGGACTAGATATTCTGGATGAAGCTGGACTGGATGTTCCTTGTTCTGCATGGCTGATGGTGGGTAGCAGAGCAGTGGATAGACAATGGAGCTCACAGGACAGTTGACAGTTAGATGCTTGCTCACTACAGCTGATCATGCCCACCTACTGTTTGGATAGGATCTAAACTAGATGTTCCTTTATTTGATCACACATGGGCTGATTTAGTTTGCATTACCTAATTTGCATATACTCTCTGACCTGACTTTAATGTAGATACATCCAGGCTATAGATTATTTTGTGGAGTAGAGCTAGTCTCCTTTTATCATTACAGGATATTTATTGTATGACAGGAAGCATTTGAGACAATAAATGATTATATATTAGTATTAAAATCCCTTACAATACTTTCAACCAAAGCAAGAACCATGCAGATTTTGCATAAGACACCATATGTTACCAAATAAAACCTCCAGTGTAAGGAATGAATTACATATCTTTTGAGTTTTTGACCAATTTAATCCCATAGACTAATTACACATTTCTGTAGCAGTTACTAAATTGCAAATGTCATTTCTACTAACTAGCATTCACAATATTGAAAGGTGGTATATACATTGCCAGAGGAGGAAATGTATGTTGTTTCCACCAAACCTCATCTCTGCAAGTTACAATGATGACATGCCTACAAGACATGCCTATTAGTACAGAAATAGCATAAATGTTATGGAAAGAACTACTTAAAAATTAAGTTGTGCCACATGTCATGAGATAGAAATCATACCTGACACCAAATAAGGCCAAGAATCAAAGGTTAGAGGTCATAAGCCCTAGAGTAAAACCTACTACTATTATCATACTATTATAAAGACATAGCAATAAAACAACCCTTAGTGACACATTGCATACAGATTTGTATATTAACCCTCATTAAATAAACTGTTGTCAACACATGACAATTAGCTCACAACTGACCAATATGCAGAGAGAAAGAAATTTTAAAAGTGTTAGAATTAAATAACATGTCTATATAATATCCAGATTCTCAATTATCAGGAATCTATAATGGCATATTGGATGAAAAAACAGAGGTCATGAATGACTTTAAGAAAATAACATTTTATAAACACAATAGGGTATATATATATATATATATATATATATATATATATATATATGAACTCAGAAAGACTATAACAGTATGCACAAAACTTGTTTAAGCTAGACAAATCTGGAAGTGGGCATAAAGTCATTTCTAAGATAAAGGACTTTTAAAACATATAGCTGCTGATAGTGAAAGGGGGGGAGAGATAGATTAAACATTTTTCTTCAGTAGAGGGGCACAGTGCACATCAATTACATTTCAAGACAGACCCTGTGCTCAAGAATGGTCACCAAATATGAACTGGACTCATTTTTTAGTTTTCTGTTTTTGTTTTGAGAGAGAGAACATGAAGTTGGTGAGAAGAGAAGTGAGGAAGGAGGAAGGATCCAAGAGAAGATAAGGATTAAATAGGGTAAAAATATATGGTGTAAAATTCTCAAAAGATAAATAAATAGAAACAGCCAAATTTTAAAAAAAATCATATTTGTTAAGTCTTTTTTGTGTTTTTATATTGAAATTTGTACATTTTTAATTAAGTATATCTCAGAAGGAGTCCAGGTCTCTGGGAACTAAGGTCAGGAACCCGAGAAGTGAGAACTGATGCGAAGGTGTGAGTGAGTGCTGCTCATTCCTTCATGCATAGCTAGTTCAGATTGCTTTCATATAGCACTCAGGACTACAAGCTCAGACAGCAATGTCCATAATTACCTGGGCCCTATAACATCAATCACCAGTTATAAAAATGCACCATAAACTTTCCCTCCATCCAGAGGTGGGGATATTTATTCAATTGTAGATTCCGTGTTCCAAATGACTTTAGCTTATTTCAAGTTGACACAAACTATATCCAAGACAAATAATATAAACAATTAAAACTATAGGATGGACTCACTTTAAAAATGTAATTACAAGGACAGCCTCCTTCCAGGGGGCTCCATTTATTGGGGACCACATTCCATCCTGATTGCAACACCCCTCACTTATCCCACTGGACATAGAAAATTACTACAAGACTAGGCACAGGCACCACTCCATTTGTTGGGGGACCCATATGAAGACAAAGCTGTACTTCTGCTACATATATGTGGGGAGGGCAAGGCCCAGACCATGTACACTCTATGGATGGAGGTTTATTCTCTGGAATCCCCAAAAGGTCCAGGTTAGTTGACTCTCTTGGTCTTGTTGAACTCTTATGCCTTTAGGGTCCCTCAATAACTCCAACAACTCTTCCCCAATACTCCCAGATCTCTGTGTAATTTATGTCTATGGGCCTCTGCATCCTTTTCAGTTATCTGCTGCATGGAGCCTGTCAGAGCACATTTATTCTTGGCTCTTCTTCTACAAGCATAACAGAGTATCATTAAGAGTGTCAGTTTGTCCCTGGCACTGTTGCCTGAATGTCGAACCTGTTGCCCTAACAAAGCTGCCTTGTCTAGCCTCACTGGGAGAAGATATGTCCAGTACTTCCCTTTCTTGATGAGCCAGGGTAGATTTATGCCCAGTGTGGCCTTCCTATTCTCAGAGGATAAGGGGAGGGGAAATGGGGACGAGTACCAGTGATCAAACTCAGGTTGTCAGGCTCAGTTGCAAATGCTGGCCCCATAGCTTATTTTCTGTTTGGGGCATTTGTTAGATGTGTACTGCTTGACATTTCTTTTATTTGGAGATATTAGTTTTATGTCAGATACAGCTGACAAAGCATGTTTATTCTCATTCTGTAGACTCCCTCTTTACTCCATTGGCTGTTTCCTTTGCTATATATCAAAAAGTAATGTCCCAGATGTCAATTACTGACCTTTTTTTTAAAAGGGGGTCTGGGTCTAGTTCTCATCTACATAAATATTTTGTAGTAAAAGTCCTACATTTACTGTAGTAGTTATCTGTAGTAGTCTCATATATTATTTTGAGATCCAAGTGAATCAAGAACTTTATTCTCTTCTGTAAAACTATGTTATCATTCGAACTCTGGTTACTATTCCACTCTAAATCAGTTTATCAATCACTGCATCCACCCCCAACCATGCTATTTGCTGTCAGTTCTTAGTGACTACAAAAGCCATTACATAAAGCCATATATCTTCTCTTTCCATGATCATATCATAACTTGTGTGCCTTTATCATGGAATTCTATTTATAGTTCATAGGGCCACACATTGCTTAGACTGTGTTCTCATGTAAGACCTCTTTGTACTCTGACATTATGTAATGCCTCTTCCAATTGTATCCCTATGAAATACCACTTTCTACTGCATTTCTATGTAATGCCTCTTCCTTCTGTGTACCTAGAGAATGTCCTTTTTTATGTGTCACTATGTAATTCCTTCTTCATTTCTGTCTCTTTGTTGGTAAGCTGTATGCAACTTTCCACTTGAGTTTTACATACGTATATATCTATACATAGATATGTATGTGTGTTTATGTGTGTATTTTCATGAAAGTCTTTTTATACTACCTTAGTTCTTTTCTTCTGACTGTATATTCTCTACCTTTTCTCATTTTGCATGAATGTGTATATAAACATGTAGTTTATTTCACTCATTCTCTCATTTCTACTTACATACATTTTATTGACTTCCAAATTTGTAAAATATCTCTGTACTGTAATAACCTTTAGAATTTTATAAATTTTTTAATCACACACATTAATTTACAAAGTATATTTGATAAACTACTCTATAGTCAAAATTTAGTAATAAAATAGGCAGATTAAGTTTCTGCACCAGGATCTTATAGACTGGTAGGATTTATAGAAAACAAAACCAAACGCCTCCCATCTTACTAAAGGGTCTCATTATAAAACTGTTATGTAGGGATTGTTCTGAACCTAGGGGTCCTGTTCCCCAATTAGTTTGTGATCCATCAATTAAGATGTTAGTAGCCAATGAGCTGGGTAGAATAGGCAGAACATCCAGGTTCCCATAGACAAGTTAACAAATGCAGGAGAACAGGGGTGCGGGTCAGGGGGCGTGTGTGTGTGTGTGTGTGTGTGTGTGTGTGTGTGTGTTTGTGTGGTGTTGTTTTTCATCTGCAGACCTGAGGGAACATGGGCAGTTGCTGGCAGCACGGTTAACCCTGAGGCTTAAGGCAGAGTCGCAAAAAGGACAGGATACACTGGTATCTGAGTTTTAACCTGTCACTTGTTCATTCATATTCCATTTGAGCCTAAATAATTTTTGAGTTTGTTTTCAACATCTACAATTCTTAATTAAAAGTATTTCATTGGCCCCTGTATCTTGATGATTGGCTGAAGAATCATTTCCAGGGTGAATTCCTAATTTGTTCTGCTGAGTGATTCTATATGTGTGGTAAGTTTACATGCATATTTTATTTTGATTTTGATTTTTTAAAGAGGAAGAAAAAGATTCAGATGCTTGGTTTATTAAAATTAATTATCCATGAATTCAGAATGAATTCATAACATTACATATCTTAAACTTACAAATGATTTATTTCCTATTACAGACTAATTTATGGTTTCTTTTTTGAAATTTATTTATGTTCATTGATCCTTTTCTACAGTCCAGGCTTCATCTCGCTCCAGGTCTGCCTCCGCTGATTGCTCCCCAATCCTATATGCCCCTCATCTAGCCCACCAGGCCTCCCCACTCCCTGGGGCCTCAACTTTCTCCAGAATTAGGTGCATCTTCTCTCACTGAGGCCAGACCACTGCTTTATATGTGTCAAAGACCTCAGATCAGCTGGTGTATGCTGCCTGGTTGGTAGCTCAGTATCTGAGAGATCTTGAGGGTTCAGGTCAGTTGAGACTGCTGGTGATACCATTGGGCTGTCCTCCTCCTCAGCTTCTAGCAGCTTTTTCCCAATTCAACCACAGGGTCTCCAGCATCTGTCCATTGGTTGGGTACTAATATTTGCATCTGACACTTTCAGTTGCTTGTTGGGCCTCTCAGAAGGCAGCCATGATAGGATGCAAGCACACCACAGAATCAGTAAAAGTGTCAGTGACCTGACCTCCCCTTAAGCTGAATCCCAATTTGGGCCTGTCACTGGACACCATTTCACTCATGCTCTTCTCCACGTTTTATCCTTGCAGTTCTTTCAGACAGGAACAATTCTGGGTCAGAGCTATTGACTGTGGAATGGCAACCTCATCCCTCAACTTGAAGTCCTGTCTTTCCACTGAGTGTGGACTCTAAAATTTACCCCTTACCACTGTAGAGCACTTCATCCCAGACCCCTCCCTTTGAGACCTAGGAATCTCTCACCTCCCAAGTTTCTTTTAAGGTCTTTATCCTTAGTATTTAGATTGAAAGGACTGATAAGATTTTTAAAAAATTAAAAAATGAAATATTAAAAATTAATTATTATTATCATTTAATATCGTTTATTAGAATTGATAATTTACTACATTAATAGTATTAATATTATTTATTATTAATAGCATTATATAATTGTTAATATTATTATAATTAATTAACAAAATTAAATAATTAACGAAATTATGGTATTATATAAGATTAAATAATGGTAAATTGTGTCACCCATAATGTAAGGGAAAACTTTATATTGAACTTAAGAAAAAAATTAGCACATTTCAACATTTCATAAGAATAACATTTTAAATCTATGCTTACAATTCACTTAATTTCCCCATAATGGAAGTAGACACTTGGGAAGAATATTAAGCAATGTGAATTCTTTCATTTTATTTTCTAAAGTAACTTCTTTATAAGTCATGAATCCCAGATTTTATTTCCACACTATATTAACAGATTGGCTTTCTTCTACTATGGTCTCTGATTGTTATTAATTACATCCTACAGCTAAGTAAGACTGTGTAAATGGGAGGACTTTGTGAGTAAAATTATTATTGGAATAAACTAATTTATAAAATGCTGCAAAGCATAGTTGGCTTTAAAGACTTGGCTGAAGATAAATGAGGAACTTTTATTTGTACATATTGGATTTAATAAGTTACTGAACCTGGAGTCTGAACTAGCTGGATAAGTTATTCCTTCCCTTGGTATTAATATTCACCTGCATTTGAGTTATAGTTAAATAAATTCATCTGACTCCAGCTAGACTTTCTTTAAATACCTGAAGGTATTTTAGAACACATTGAGAAAAAACAAAACCAATAACAAAAGAATACCCAACCATGTTATTTTAAAAGGAGGAAATAAGACATCCTTTAAAGGAGTCCTTACATCTTTCAGGCCAAATACTATTTAACTACCTAGTTAAGATTTCAGTGGTTCTTAAACAATCACTCTTCATCTGAGAAAAACCAACACTTCAAATATCTGTCCCAAAAGAGATAGGCAAAACATTACTGGGAACAAAATTTTGAGTTAGAGGTTTGTTTTTCTTTTTATTTGCTTAACGTTTTTTTCTGAATTAATTTTAGAATAAAATTTAGACAAAATCAAAACATCAATCAAATAAAATGCCAAATCTAAAACATTCATAACACAAAGAATTCAGTATTTGGGCACATTATAAGGTGATCAAACCTAAAAATAATAGGAATAGAGGAAGGAGATGATTTCAAACTTAGAGGCCCAGATAAAAATCTTCAATCCAATCTTAGAAGAAAATTATCCTAACTTGTAGAAAGAGATGCCTACACAGGTACAAGAAGCCTATAAAACACCAAACAGGCTGCTCCTAACTTCATCAGACCTGAGACTCTGAGCCATACTGGTGAGCTTCCTTTCCCTCACCCATCCCCATACCCTCTGAGCTAAGCCAAGCTGTTCTGAACAGCCTGCCACCTCTCTGCCCATGTTCATTAGATCTGCAGTTCCTTAATCATACAAACCTACAAGTAAAGAATCATACAGCCAAAAGATATCCCTCAGAGGCTTGCCACACTAGGACCATTCAGGTTCACCCCACTTCCAACACCTACTACAACAAGAACTTTCAGGGACCAAAATGATACAAACGGCTAAAAGTCCTCAGAATAAAACAATCAACAAAAGCCAGGGCAATATGATAATTCCAGCTCATAGCTACCCCACTAAAACAAGGCCTGGATATCCTAACACCAACCAATCAGATGAAAATTACCTTAAATCCAAACTTATAAAAACGATAGAGACCTTTAAAGAGGTAATGAATAAATCACTTAAGAAATATGAGAAAATAGATAGATGTCATTAAAGATGAGACAAATAAATCCCTTAACGACATATAGAATAATACAAGTAAAAGGGTGAATGAAATATAATAATAATAATAATAATAATAATAATAATAATAATAACCAAATCCCAAAACAAAAATAAAGAACTGGGAACGACCTAAAAGTGGAAATAGAGGCAAAAAGGAATACACAAACTGAGAAAATGCTGGAGATGAAAAACCTAAGGAAGAGGACAGGAATGATAGATGCAAGTGTCATCAACTAAATCCACAGAATGGAAGAGAGACTCTCAGTCATAGAAGATACAATAGAAGAAATTGATATGTCAGTCAAAGATAATGTTAAAGCTAAAAAATTTCTGACACAAACCATCCAAGAAATCTGGGATAACATAAAGAGACTTAACCTGAGAATGAAGGGACTAAGAGAGGAAGTAAAGAGTCCCAGCTCCAAAACCTGGAAAATATTCTCACCAAAATCACAGAAGAAAACTTTCC
This sequence comes from Rhynchomys soricoides, assembly GCA_019843965.1. NCBI lineage: Eukaryota > Metazoa > Chordata > Mammalia > Rodentia > Muridae > Rhynchomys > Rhynchomys soricoides. The sequence continues at coordinate 36,873 of JADRCH010000872.1, read as the reverse complement.
CAACCTAAAGAGATACCTATTAACATACAAGAAACTTATAGAATACATATTAGACTGAACAAGAAAAAAAAAATCTTTCCCCCACCATAAACCACAAAAATCTACAAAAAAAGGAATATTGAAACTGGCATGGGAAAAAGGATAGGTAATAAAAAAAGACCTATCACAATTACACCTGACTTTGCAACAGAGATTCTAAAAGCTAGAAAATCCTGGACAGAAGTTATAATACAACCTGTAAAATCCACACTTGTCAACCTAAACTACTATACTCATCAAATTCTCAATCATCATAAATGGACTAAGCATGATATTTAAAGGCAAATCCAAAGTCAGATAATAGCTGACACAATCCTTCCCTACAGAAAATACTACAAGGAAAACTCCAATCCCAGAAGGTAACTACATGCAAGGAAACACAGGAAATAAGGAATTACATAGCAGATAAACAATGAAAGTATGCAGGCACACACACACACACACACACACACACACACACACACCAGCAATGTCAAGATAACCGGAAATAAAATCACTGTTCATTATTATCTCTCAGCATCAATAGAATAAATTCTGCAATAAAAAGACACATGCTAACAGAAAGGATGTCAAAACTGGATCCATTATTTTGCTACATAAAGAAACACACCCCAGCAATACAGATAGGCATTACTCAAACGAGGTCTGGAAAAAAGTTTTCCAAGCAAATACAACCAAGAAGCAAGCTGGCATAGCCATACTGCATTGGCGGGTTTTGGGTGTCAACTTTACACAAGAGGGAGTTATCACAGAGAAGGAAGCTTCAGTTGAGGAAATGCCTCCATGAGATCCAGTTGTGAAGCATTTTCTCAATTAATGATCAAGGGGGGAGGGCCCATTGTGTATGGTGCTATCCCTGAGCTGGTAGAACTTGGTTCTATAAGAAAACAAGCAAGCTAGTAAGTAATATCCCTCCATGGCCTTTCTATCATCTCCTGCTTCCTCATCTGCTTGAGTTCCAATCCTGACTTCCTTTGGTGATGACCAGCAACATGGAAGTGTAAGCTAAATAAACCCTTCCCTCTCCAACTTGCTGCTTGGTCATGATACAGGAATAATAATCCTAACTAAGACACATACTAATCTAATAAAATTGACTTTCAACCAAAGTAAATCAAAAGGATAAGAGGACACTTTGTCCTCCTAAAAGGAAAATTCTGTAAAAATGGAATCTCAATTCTGAACATTTATGCCCCAAACACAAGGGCATATCTTAAATTGATTTAAATGCCACGTATTAGCAGTGGGAGACTTCAAGACCCTCCTGTCACTAACTGACAGATCATCCATATAAAAACTAAACAGAGAAATAATGAAACTAACTGACAAACAGATATTTATAATACATTTCACCCAAACACAAAAGAATATATTTTTCTTCTAAGCACCTCAGGGATCCTTACTAAAAATTAACCATATAATTGGTCACAAAACAGGTCACAACAAATACAATATCTTACCAGACCACCATGAAATAAGCTGGACTTAAACAACTGCAGAAACACCAGAAAGCCTACACACTTATGGAAATTGAAGAACTCTATATTTAGTGATCTCTGGGTCAGTGAAGAAATAATGAAAAAAATTAAAGACTTTCTAGAATTCAATGAAAATGAAAGCACAGCATACCTAACTTTATGGGGCACAATGAAAGAATAGCTAAGAGGAAAGTTCACAGCTCTAAGTGTTTCCAGAAAGGTATTAGAAAATTCTCATACTAGCAATTTAAAAGTATACCTGAAAGCTCTAGAAAAATAAAAAAGAAGGAAGCACACCAAGGAAGAGTAGAAGGCAGGAAATAATCAAAATCAGGGCTGAAATATATCACTTAGAAATACAAAACAATTCAAAGAATCAATGAAACCAAGAGCTGGTTCTTTATCAAAACAAGATTGACCTACCCTTGGTCAAACTCACCATGAAGCAGAAAGACAGTATTCAAATAAAATCAGTAATAAAAAGGGAGACACAACAACTGACACTGAGGAAATTCAAAGTATCTTTAGGTTTTACTTTTAAAGCTTGTACTTCAAGACCATGAAGAAAGAAACTGATATCAGAAGATGAAAAGATCTCCTGCGCTCTTGAATAGGTAGCCTTAACATAGTGAAAATAGGTATCTTAACAAAAGCAATCTATAGATTCAATGCTACCTCCATCAAAACGCTAATACAATATTTATACCCCTTGAAATAGTTTTTCTCAACTTCATATGAAAAAGTAAAAAACAAACAAACAAACAAACAAACAAAAACAACCCACCAAACAAACAAACAAAAACCAGGATAGATAAAACAATCCTGAACAATGAAAGAACTTCAGGAGGAATCAACATCCCTGACCTCAAGCTGTAGCATGGAGCAATAGAGATAAAAATCACATGGTATTGGTACAAAAACATATATGCTGACATGCATGACAGACCCTGACATAACCCATGGCCCTATGAAAATTTGATTTTTGATAAATAATCCAAAACATATAATGATAAAAAATACATCTTCAAGAAATGGTGCTGGTCTAACTGGATTTCTACATGTAGAAGAATACTAGTAAATCCATATTTCATTATACACAAAATTCAAGTTCAGTGAATAAAGGACCTGAGCATGAAACTGAGTACACTAAATCTCATAGCAGAGAAAGTGAGAAATATTCATGAACACATTGGTACAGGAGATAACTTTTTATATAGAAAACCGATGGCTCAGGCTCTAAGATCAACAATTGATAAATGGGACTTCATGAAACTGCAAAAGCTTCTGTAAGGAAAATAACACTGTCAATAGGACAAATTGGCAGTCTAGATATTGGGAAACACTCTTCACCAACCCTAAATCTAACAAAGAGCTTATATCCAAAATGTATAAAGAATTCAAGAAGATAGACACTAACAAGCAAAATAACCCAAATAAAATATGGGATATAGAGCTTATCAGAAAACTCTCTACAGAAGAATCTCTACTGGATGAGAAGCACTTTAAAAACACGTTCAAAGTCTTCATTTATCAGTATAATGAATATCAAAACAATCTTGAAGTTCTATCTTACATGCATCAGAATGACTAAGATCAAAACTAAAGAGAATGCACACTCTGGCAAGGATATGAACCAAGAGGAACATTTATTTATTGTTGGTGGAAGTGGAAATTTGCATAACCACTTTATAAATCCATTTTTTTAGTGTCTCAGAAAAGTAGGAATAGTATTACATGACTCTGCTGTACCATTTCTCATAATATACCCAAAATATGCTCTCATATCCCATAAAAACATTTGCTCAACTATTTTTTATAGCAGATTTATTCATAATAGCCAGAAACTGGAAAGAACCAAGATGTCCCTCAACTGAAGAATGGATGAATGAAATGTGGCTAGATGGTCATGAAAATAAATAGAAATCTGCAACTGAAGGGGTGAGGAGTTGGAGGCATTTGAGGACTAGACATAGACCTAGGATAAGGGAGGCATCCAAGAATTAATGGGAGTAATCTTAGCTATGACTCACAACACTGGAATGTGGAACCTGAAGAAATCTCCTCCTGTAACTACTCAGGAACACCAGTGGAGTTATAGAGACACCAACCCACCCATAATTCTTTCAACTCACAAGTTACCCTGTCTACAAAAAATACAGGCATTGGGGATGGAGCAGAGACTGAGGGAATGGCCAACTAATAACAAGCCAAAATTGAAACCTATCCCATGGGCAAGCACCAACTCCTAACACTAATAATGATACTCTATTATGCTAACAGACAGGAACATGTTTTCCTCTGAGATGCTCTATCCAGCAGTTAACTCAGACAAATACAGGCAACCACAGCTTGTGAACTTTTATGGAAGTATAGGAGTAAGGACTATGGGCAACAAGGAGAGATAGGAACTCCACAAGAATACCAACAAAGTCAGCTAACCTGGATCCTTGGGATGCTCAGAGTCTGAACCAACTAAATCACATACATGGGCTGGTCCTAGCCCTGCTTGTATATATGTAGCAGATCTTCAGTTTCTCTGTCCTGAACAAATAAAATGTGAGCAATACCAGAAGTTGTTTTCTGGGTGTGGTATATATTCTAGCTGGGCTGCCTTTTATGGTATGAGTGGGAGAAAAAGTGCCTAGCACTGTTGCAGAGTCTTGAAATGCCAGGGATGAGGAATACCCAGAGGGACCACATGGGATTAAAGGAAAAGGGAAGATGATTGGGAGAAGGATTATGTGAGGGGGTGACCAGGAAGGGGGCAGTGAGTGGAAGTTAAAATGAATAATTTAATAAAATAAAATAAAATAAAATAAAATTTTAAAAAAGAAAAAAACTATACCAAACTGATTAGATAATAAAAGAAAATCCTCCAGATATATTATAATCAAAACACTAAATGTATAGAACAAAGAGAAATATAAAAAGCTCCAAGAGGAAAAAGCAATGTAACATATAAACACAGATCTATCAGAATTTCACCCAACTTCTCAAAAGTGTCTCTAATACTTAAAATTGCATGGAGAAGGTCTCTTACATGCCCTAAGAGACTACAGATTTGGTCCAGATGATGATACCCAGCAAAACTCTCAATTGCCATAGTTGGTGATACCAAGATATTTTATGAAAAAAAAAAACCAAAAAAACAAAACCAGATGTAAACAATATCTTTTCTTTAACTCAGCCCTACAGAGGAAACTTAAAGGAAAACTCCTACCAATGAGACTAACTACACTCAAGAAAACACAAGAAATAAATAATTTTACAGGACTCAAACCAATAGAAAATAAATGTACATATGCACTCACTATTACCACAAACATCAATATGACAGAAATTAACAATCATTGGACATTAATATCTCTTAGCATCAATGGAATCAATTCTTCAATAAAAAGACATAGGCTAACAGAATGGATGGATAAACAGAACCCATCCATTCTGTTGTACACAAGAAACCCATTTCAGCAAAAAAGATAGACACTAATGTAAAGGGTTAAGAAAAGATTTCTAGACAGATACCAATAACTAAAGTTAAATCAAGAGAAAATAAACTATCTATCTAGTTCTATAACTGCTAAGGAGTTAGAAGCAGTCTTTAAATGACCCTTAGTGAAAAAAGCCTAGGTCTAGATGTTTTTGGCACAAAATTCTACCAGGCTTTCAAAGAAGAATTATTACCAATACTCCTCAAATTATTTCACAAAATAGAAACTGAAGGAAGATTGCAAAGCTCATTTTATGATGCCACTTTCACCCTGATATCTAAACCACACAAAGACTCAATGAAGAAAGAGAATTTCACAACAATCTCCCTCATGAACCCTGACACAAAAATACTCAATAAAATACTTGCAATCTGAATCCAAGATCACATGAAAGGCATCATCCAATATGATCAACTCAGCTTCATCCCAGTGATATATGGGTAGTTAAATGTAAGAAAATATATCAATGTAATCCACAATATAAACAATCTCAAATTAAAAATAAAAAAACCACATGATCACTTCATTAGAAGCTGCAAAGCCTTTGACAAAATTCAACGACCTTTCATGCTAAAAGTCTTGGATAGATTAAGGATATAAAGTGAATACCAAAGCATAATAAAAACTATTTCCACCCACTATCTAACATTAAATTAAATGGAGAGAAACTTAAAGCAATTCCACTAAAACCAGGGCTAAGGCAAGGCTGCCACTCTCTATCTCTGCAATATGGTACTTAAAGTTCTAGCTATAGAAATAAGACATCTAAAGGAAATTAAGGGGGATAAATATTAGAAAGAAAGTGATCCCAAAATTCTAGCAGAAAACTCATACAGGTGATAAACAACTTCAGCAAAGTGGATGGATAAAAAAAGTCAATTCAAAGAAATCAGTAGCCCTCTTTTATACAACAGATAAAAGGGTTGGGAAAGAAGATAGGGAGACAATACCCTCCACAATAGCCACAAATAATGTAAAATATCTTGGTGTGGTTCTAATTAAACAAGTGAAAGACATGTATGACAAGAACTTCAAGTTTATGAAGAAAGAAATTGAGGAAGATATCAGAAGATGGAAAGATCTCCTGTCCCGACCTGCAGGATTTATTCGCGAGGATCAAGGAGGCCTAAGCCTGAAAGAAAAACGGGCGAGAGAGAGGAGGGAGGTTAGGCAAAGTTCCGTCTAGGTCTCACTTTATTTTTTACACACATTTGCTTTTAAAGAAAAAGGAACATAGAGGAGAGGGGAAAGGAGGCTTATAGCCCTCTGGCTGTCATGGTTTAATAAGCCAGACCATCCGGTGTCAAATTGTTTTATGATCGGTCTATTTCCAGGAGGTGGGAAGGACAGTTTAGTCTTGAGGAAATGCAACTAGCTCTCCGAAGGTCACTAGGGTCAGATTCCCAAGAATGGTGTGAAGATCCTGGCTCCAGGCATCTCCAGCTTATCTTGTGCAAACACAACTGGTCCTCAGAAAGTCTCAGATTCCCAAGGACAGTGTGGAGGCTCAGGCAAATTCCAAGGAGGGTGTTAGATTCTCAAGGACAGTGAGGAGGCCCAGGCAGATTCCAAGGAGGGTGTTAGGGCCTGGCTCCTAACATATCACCCTTTCTTTCACAATTAATGAGGAGCAACTAAGAAGGGTCGGTGGAAGGCCTGTCTTAGGCTATGCAGTGTGCACCCATGTGTCATGCCCGATTTTTATTAGGGCAGGGGCTCAGTCTTAGGCTATATGGATGGCCCCTATTTCCGGCATCAACCCTTTATAGTCTCGATGTGCATCCGGATAATAGATCCATAATAACTCCCATCATTAAGCTACCCTGCAACCTTTAAGGGCGTGCATTGAGAACCATGGCACTGCAATACATTCCTGTCATTGGCCTTTCCACAGCTTATGGCCCAAAAGCTGCTCCTGTTGACTGAGGGCTGTCAGGAGCCATAAGGCTGTTTAGGAAAGCCTCCATAGCCTGTGATGCCAGGGAATCTCTGCCTCTGCCTCTAGGGCTGAAAACTGTAGACCGTCAGACAAAACGTCAGAGCGAGGGTCCTCGGTGGATTCTTGGATACTGAGTCCATGGTAATGAACAACAGGCAGCTTCTGGAGGGCGGAATCAATCTGTGACTTAACAAAGTTGGTTAGTCTATTAAAAGCCCAAGGGCCAAATGTCAAAAGCAGTAAAAGGCCCATAAGGGGTCCCAGAATGCTGGGGAGTAATGTAGAAAGCCAGGGAGAAGTGGAAAACCAATTTTGATACCACGCCTCAGCTTGTTCTCTCTTTCTCTTTCTATCTGTTAAGCTCCTTTTTATCTTTTCTATGCTGTCATCAACTAACCCTGTCTTGTCTGCATAAAAGCAGCATTCCTCTTTAAGGGCAGCACTTAGACCACCTTCTTGTAAAAAGATGAGGTCTAGCCCTCTTCTGTTTTTTAATACTACCTCTTATAGGGATGCTACAGATTCTTTAAGATACTTTAAGCCTTGTTGTAACTCACGGATATCATTATCAATAGCTATGGAAAGTTGATTATACCGTTGAGTAGAAGAAATCAAGGAGGCTATAAATGTTCCAGCTCCTGTGGCAGTTAGGCCCAAAAGGACAGCCAGTGTAATGGCTGTAATAGGTTCTCTTTTGGCACGGGTTGCACCCCGCTCCCAAAATGTAAGTAGGTCTTCTGCATGGTGAAAGGTAATTTTTGGAATAAGAAGGACCAAAACACAGTAATCTCTGTGTGTCAATAAAGAAGTTGAAACTACATAAGGAGTGAGTCCAGTGGAACAGATAAAATAAGAACTATCGGATGCCTGAATGTACTGAAAGGTGGAGTTGATAGTAATTGTTTGATTACAAATGTCATTCAACTGACAAGGGGGGAGCATATTAGGGGCTAATAAACAGAGGCCCAATCCGGAGACCTGGAAAAGGGTTAATCCAAGTCGCTCAGTATTGCCCCACCTTAACTGACTGGGATCATTAGTAAAGAGAGGTTCACCAATAATAGCCACTCCCTCGTAGAAGGGACGTCGAGGGCAGCAACAGACCCAACATTCTAAATAGTCTGTCTGATTGTTGTCTCTCAAGGCCTTAATGGAAGCGTTTACTAGATCAAGTATAACGTTGGATGACAATGGACGTCCCACAGGGAGGGTCGGTTGAAAAAGGGTACTAGCAAAGGGTTTTAAGGTTGGCCTTATAATAACTGAGGGTGCCCCTATCTTAATTTTTGGGCTCGTCTGTCCAGGATGTAGGGCTGCGTTAGGTCCAATGGCTATTGTAGGGCCCTGTGGAAGTGTCTTAATGAGTTTAATCTTAAATGTGAGGCCCAAGTCATGTCCTGGCATATAGAGTCTCAATCCCCATTCGTAGCTTTTGGAATTATCCCAGGAAGCCCTTTTCCCAGCGTTAGTGAAAGTGATGGAAAGGGGATTGCACCAGTTAAATATGCATTCATTGGTCAGGGGGGCAGGTCCACCAGTAAGGCTGTATGGGGACGGGTTTATTCTCTTTACTGTAATATAATCCCATGAAGAGGAGGGTTTCCAATAAGTATCTCCAGAGGTCTCACAGCCCCAGGAGGCACAGTAAAAATCAGGAGAGAAACTGCACTTTGTGCCAAGAGAGCGGTCTCGATGTCCTCCGAGGCAGATATTGAAGGGGGCCATTTGTAGGAGGGTACTTTTCATCGGGGATCCACATCCCGGTTGCCATACTCGCCGTAAGACAGGATTGGGGGCTTTCATTGTGGTACAAGAAGTCCTGGTAGTCCCAATAGTCATGAGCCCCAAGGGCCAGCACACATAGATCAACCTGTAAGGGGTCCCAAGGGATATTGGCAGAGAGCCGAGAGATTGGATTAGCTACGTCTCCTGCCTCATTAAGAATTACCCATGTAAAGTTGAAAAGTTGATGTGGCGAGGGGTTGTTCTTGCCGCTGGAGCACAGTAGGGCCTCGAAGAAGATCCAAGGGAGCAGCAACATTGGAGATAGGGACATTTCTGGTCCTTCTTAGTCTCTGAAATTAAACACAATGAGAATCCTTCTCAGGGGGGTCCCTGGGTGGGTTATAGAGTTTTATGAGGCAATCTGGAAGCCATCTGGCATTTTGTGTCTCTGAATCATAAATGCAGGCGTGCTCCTTGCCCCAGATGAGGACTGGGTCTGGACCCTGCCATTTGTTAGATAAAGGGTCTCTCCACATAGCCTGTGCATAGTTATCAGCTGTGGACCTGTGCCAGAGGTGGTCTGCAGCAGATCTACCCGCAGAGTCGTATGTAAGAAAGTTTAGAACAAATAAAGCATGATTGAGGAGAGTCTTAACATTGCCTGCTCTGGGGTAGAGAGCTTCTCCCCCAGACTGTAATTAGAAAAGCATGTTTTTGAGTGTCTGGTGGGCTCATTCAACAACCCCGTGTCCTTGAGGGTCATAAGGGATGCCCGTGATATGTTTGATGCCCATTTGAGCACAGAATTGTTTAAAGCTGGAGCTGGTATATCCTGGGCCATTATCCGTCTTAAGGATTTTAGGTATTGGGGTGGTTGCCAGGCTGGCAAGGACATGGTTGATAACATGTTTAGTAGCTTCTCCAGTCTGTAAGGACGCATAAAGGAAGCCACTGTAGGTGTCTATAGAGACATGAATATATTTAAGTTTTCCAAAGGCAGGATAATGTGTGACATCCATTTGCAACAATTCCCCAGGATTCAGCCCATGCGGGTTGACTCCAAGATGTGGCTCAGGCAGAAGCGTCAAACAACCTTTGCATTGGCAGACAATCTGTCTAGCCTGTTCACGGGTAATGGAGAATCTTAGCCTGAGAGTATGAGCATTGAGGTGATGCAAATTATGAGCCAGCCGTGCAGCGTCAAGAGGCTCAACAGGCCTATAATCTATACTCCCCAGGTCTATCAACTGGGCGGCTCGGTCCACCATATCATTTCCCTCTGTTAAGGGGCCAGGCAGATTGGAGTGGGCATGAATGTGACCCACAAAGAAAGGAGCATCACGGGCGAGAATCAATCTTTGTAGTTCAGAGAAAAAGGGAGAGGCATTTGTTGAGGGGCGTATATATGGGACTGTTTCAAGAAGAGGCACAGAGGTGGCTAAATAAGCACTATCAGTATACAAGTTGAAAGGCAGATCTTGTAAAACCTCAAACACCTTTATAATGGCTAATAATTCAACAAACTGTGCTGAGGAGAAGTCTGTCATGAAGCGAGAGACTGTTCCATCGATATTAAAAGCTGCCATACCTGAAGAAGACCCATCAGAAAAAAACCAGTGCAGCCCCAGCAATGGGGGAGGTTTTTGTCCTTTTAGGAAAAACAATTGGCGTCTTTTGTAAAAACTGGACTAGCTTATCAGGAGGGTAATGATTATCTATGGTGCCCTGAAAAGAGGTGCAATTAATGGCCCAATTATCATCGGTCTGAATGAGCCACTGGACTTGGGAGGTATTATAGGGAAGGATTATAATATCAGGGTCTTTGCCAAAGAGTTTAAGGGCAGCCTCCCTGCCAAGACGTAGTAGGTGGGCGACCAAGAGAGGGTAGGTGGGCAGCATGAGTGATCGGGATGCTGCTAAATGCACCCAAAATAAAGGCTTTACTTGCCAAAGTAGAGCAGTAGGAGAAAAAGGGGTAGGAAAGATGAGGAGGCAAGGAGGCAATTCTGGAGAATAATAACCAACAGATTGATTGACTATGGCTTGTTCTACCCTGGCTAATGCCCTCTGGGCCTCTGGGGTCAATATCCGCGGGGATGATGGATCAGAATCTCCTCGCAATATATCAAATAGAGGTTTTAATTCACCTGTAGTTAGCTTTAAATAAGGGTGCAGCCAATTAATATCACCCAGTAGCCTCTGAAAATCATTAAGTGTTAGCAGGGAATCATGCCTCAGTTGAATTTTTTGGGAAAGAATCTTATTGGGGAACAGTTCGAACCCCAAGAACAAATGGGGAGGGTGTACTTGTATTTTTTCAGGGGAAACTTGGAGCCCTCAATCTTGAAGGGCAGCAATAAGTTGTAATCCAGCCTGATGGAGCTGCTGCTCATTGGGCCCTGCCAGAAGAATGTCATCCATGTAATGGACCACGTAAAGGTCATGGAAGAGTGACCTGAAAGGGTCAATGGTTTGAGCTACATATTTTTGGCAAAGAGTAGGACTGTTGGCCATGCCTTGGGGGAGAACCCGCCACTGGAAGTGAGGGAAAGGTCCCACAAAGCTGGTTATGGGTAGACTGAATGCAAAACGTTTACAATCTTCAGGGTGGAGGGGGATGGAAAAGAAACAGTCTTTTAAATCAATTACTAGTTTTAAGTATCCATCAGGAATGGCCACAGGGGAGGGTAGACCAGGCTGTAGGGCACCCATAGGGACCATGGTTTTATTGACTGCTCTGAGATCCTGTAGCAGGTGCCATTTACCATTTCGTTTTTGGATGACAAAAATAGGTGTGTTCCATGGCTATGTAGAAGATTCAATATATCCCGCTGCCAGCTGTTCCTGCACTAATGCTATGGCAGCAGACAATTTTTTGGAAGGGAGGGACCTTTGGTCAAGCCATACAGGAATGTCATCTTTTCAGGTGATCTTGTCTGCCTGGCGTGCAGGAGGAGCAATGGTCCTTATGAAAAATGGCTATCAAACCCTAAGCCTGTGCGATCTTTTTTATGAGGGGGGGGTCATGGGTGTAGGACTTCCCTGGTTTTGTTTGCAAGCCCCTGCCCAGGGAGGTAACCCTGTGCAAGCATCTGTTGGGCAATCACCTCATTGGGGCTGCACATAAGGACTTTCATCTGGGAGAGGATATCTCTGCCCCAGAGATTGACAGGAAGGCCAGGAACCACAAATGGCCGGACCGTGCCCTTATTTCCTTCGTTGTCTTCCCAAGTTAGAAGCTGGGAACTCTGTAAGGTATTTTTGGACTGCCCAATTCCTTGTAGATGGGTCATGGAGGCTTGTAAGGGCCAATGGCGGGGCCAAGAATCCTGTGACAGTACAGTGGAATCGGCCCCTGAATCTCAGATTCCTTCAAAAGTCTTTCCCTGAATTCTAAAGTTTAACGTAGGGAGCTCCCTAGTGATAGTCTGAACCCAATACAAGTCATAGGAGCCTGGTCGGGAAGGGCCGCGTTGTGCGCCCATTGCAGGGTGAGAGGTGTCTAAGGGTAAAGGCAGAGCCTGGGCTAAACATTGGCCCTGGGAGACAGATATTGGACCCCAAGGGGCACTGGCCAGGACCTTAATCTCTCCAGTATAGTCATTGTCTACCAAGGAGGGGTGGACACTGAGTCCACTCAAAGTAGAGGATGTGTGGCCCAAGATCAGAAAATAAGTATTTTTAGGGGGAGGCCCAAAAATTCCCATAGGAAGAATCTGTACTCCGTCCTCCGGTCTTAGTATTGTGTGGGCGGAGGCACACAGGTCCACTCCTGTGCTCCCTGGGGTGGCTCTGTAGAGGGCGAGAGGGAGTATTGTCTGGCTGTTCCCCAAGGCCGGAGGAAGTGAGGTGACTATCGGGACCTGGGGCTGGCCCCTCAACCCATTTTTTTGAAGAGGAGACAGTGGTCTTCCAGAAACGTCAGTGGCAGATCGACAGGTGTTTGCTCAGTGTTTACCTCGCCGACAGCATGGGCAAAGGGTGAAAGGCTGTGAGGATCTGCCCGAGGGGCCTGAGGACACCTGCGGGGGCTCAACTGACCTTGGGACCCTGGGGCACTGACGCGCAAAGTGGCCCATCTGGCCACACCTAAAGCAACCCTTTTGAGTATTCTGAGCCTGGAGCGCACAGCACCCACCGCAAGGTGGACAGCCTGAGACATTTTAGAGGAAAAGGAATATACATCACGGCACAGGTGAATCATCTCATCCAGAGTCTTGTCACTGGTTTTTCCGCGTAAGGAGGCCCTGCAGGCTGAGTTTGCATTTTCATAAGCCAACTGTCTGATAATCTTATCATTGGAAGCCTCGTGGCCCAAGGTTCTCTCTGCAGCCTCTAGGAAGCGGCTCACAAATTCACTATAATCCTCTTGAGTTCCCTGAGTTATTTTAGTTAGAGGAGTAAGTGCTGAGCCGGCAGACTGAAGAGCCCGCCAGGCACTGAGAGCAGCGTTAGCTGTCTGGGCCAAGAGACCAAGGGGCAGACGCCTTTGTTCTGTCTCTGTTGAATACTTTCCCTGGCCACTGAGTTTGTCTAAAGTCCATGTCCCAGAAGGCGACTGGGGACATCTTAAATTCATGGCTGCAACTGCCTGGCATCGGTCAATAAAATCCGCCTTCCAAGTTAGAAATTGACCACCGGTGAGAACCGCTTGAACTACATGAATCCACTCTCCTGGGAGCAGATAGCCGCCCCGAGACAAGGAGTCTAAGACTGAGAGAGTAAAAGGGGCGTTTGGCCCATACGATCTGATGGCAGTATTTAATCTTTTAAATTTTTAAAATGTAACTTATGGAACTCGCGTGCCCATTAGATGGTGCTGGCAGTTCGTGGAACTCGCCGTGTCTGCCAAACGGTGTCGGTGGTTCGTCCTCTCCTTCACTTTTACTTTCTCGAGCTCCCTCCCCCTCACCATCAGGGTCGCTCAGTGCATCCTCAGAGGGATCAAAGGAGATGGAAGGGTGTTTAGGTACCCCGGAAGGACGGGTTACCACAGGGAAGGCCAAAGAAACACTATGGGACCCTCGAGTTCTTTTAGGGGGTTTGGAACTGAGGAGGGGCTTATTTGCTGATCCAGAAATCGGGGTGAGAACAGTCTCATGAAGAGCAGATTGTAAAGAACTGAGTTTGGAGGAGAGCTGGGCGAACTGCTTCTGTAACTTTAGGACCTCTTTTAGTTCGCTTATCTGTGCCGAGAGTTGCTTTTTGGACTCAAGGAGAGACCAGCTAGGGACAGACAATGCAGGCGTATGCAGTTGCCGGAAAACACAAGGAGGAGGTCCGTAGGGAGGAGCCGAAGGTTGCAGCGGCCTGTCAGGGTTACAACATGTTGCAGTTTCATCATCTAAAATCGTGGTCTCTGCAGGACCCAAGGGATTATCGTTCAGCTCCCGGGCCACAATTGGGAATGTCAAGGAAGCTCTGGGGTGGGAAGGAGGGGGCTGACCCTGAGAAAAAGGTTGGTTTACTGTATTTCTTAATTGGCTTTGGCAGGGAAGACCTGTTTTTAAATCAGGAAGTCCTGGAGAAGGTCCGCTGAATGGAGGAAGGATTTTTCTGGGGTAGGGCAGATAAGGAGGTCTCGGAGGGGGTGCCTCTGCCCCCAAAGGCTTAGGCTCCGAGGTGGGGATGTCTGAATTTGCGGACCTGGACATATCTATAACTACAGAGGGAGACTTAGCGGGGACTCGGATGTCCCATTGTTTATCTGGGAGGGAGGTGGATGGTTCTGTATTAGAAAGAGGGCGGAGGCAGTACTCCACAACAGACAGTAACTGCTGTTTATCTGGATCAGAAGATGCGGCTTGTAGTATATCTCTTATTAATCCCCAATATGTAAAGACTGTGTCAGGGACTGCATCCGGCCCTTCGCCACTCAGTTTCTCATTAAGATCATGTCCCACCTTTCGCCATTTTCCCCGGTGAATTTCTGGCCCATTTAATTATGAACCAGGGACAGGCTTTATCTATAAAAATAAAAAACTTAATTAAATCTTTCTTTTTAACTTTAACTCCTCTCTGAGTGATCCCTTTAAGTCTTTGATAAAGACTGCTTCTTTAGTCAACTTTTGGCCCATTTTTATGAGATGGATAAAAATCACTTACCGAGGACGAAAAACTCTTTCACAGGGGTCCTCAACCTTTCTGGAGCTGGAGCAATGCCTCTTATGGGCAAAAATCCGTCTGGCAAAAATCCGTTCCTCGATCCCCACGTTAGGGCGCCACTCTGTCCCGACCTGCAGGACTTATTCGCGAGGATCGAGGAGGACTAAGCTTGAAAGAAAAACAGGCGAGAGAGAGGAGGAAGGCTAGCCAAAGTTCCGTCTAGGTCACACTTTATTTTTTACACACGTTAGCTTTTAAAGAAAAAGGAATGTAGAGGGGAGGGGAAAGGAGGCTTATGGCCCCCTGGCTGTCATGGTTTAACAAACCAGACCATCGGTGTCAAACTGTTTTATGATCGGTCTATTTCCAGGAGGTGGGAAGGACAGTTAAGTCTTGAGGAAACGCAACTAGCTCTCGGAAGGTCACTAGGGTCAGATTCCCAGGAATGGTGTGAAGATCCTGGCTCCAGGAATCTCCAGCTTATCTTGTGCAAACACAACTGGTCCTCAAAAAGTCTCAGATTCCCAAGGACAGTGTGGAGGCTCAGGCGAAATCCAAGGAGGGTGTCAGATTCTCAAGGACAGTGAGGAGGCCCAGGCAGATTCCAAGGAGAGTGTTAGGGCTTGGCTCCTAACAATCTCCCATGCTCATAAATAGGTATTATTAATAAAGTGAAAAGGGCCATTTTACTAAAAGCAATATATAAATTCAATCTAATTTCCATAAATATTCCAAAACAATATTTTAGTGATCTTGAAAGAATAATTTCAAGTTCATACGGAAAAAATACCCAGAATAGCAAAAATAAAAGAACTTCTGGAGGTGTCATGATATCAGTAGAGAAAAAGAATGGATGGTAAATTGAGTTGAATGAAAAATCCTCCCCCCAAAAAAACCCTCTATGCACA
Organism: Rhynchomys soricoides; assembly: GCA_019843965.1. NCBI lineage: Eukaryota > Metazoa > Chordata > Mammalia > Rodentia > Muridae > Rhynchomys > Rhynchomys soricoides. The sequence goes on along the minus strand of JADRCH010000872.1, from coordinate 21,188 downwards.
CTTGATTTCTGACAAAGAAGCCAAAATTATACAATGGAAAAGGGAGAACACCTTTAATAAATGTTGCTGGCTGATCCAAGTGAATGTCTGCATGTAGAAGAATACAAGTATATCCATATTTATCAACCTGCACAATCTGAATCCAAGTAAATAAAAATCTTCAACATAAAATCAGATACAATAAATATGACAGAACAGGAAATGGGAAATAACCTTGAACTCATTGGTACAGGAGACAACTTCCTGAACATAACACCAATGGCTCAGGCATTAAGATCAACTATTAATAATTGAGACCTCATGAAACTGAAAAATGTATGTAAGTCAAAGGATACTACCAATCACACAAAATGATAGCCTACAGACTAGGAAAATAGCTTCACTATCCCTAGATCTGAGAGACGATTAGCATCCAAAATATATGAAGAACTCAAGAAGTTACAGATCAACAATCCAAATAACCCAATTAAAAAGTAGAGTACAGAATTAAACTGAGAATTCTCAACAAAGGCTGCTTTAATGGCCAAGAAACATTTAAAGAAATTTTCAACTTCATTGGTCAACAGAGAATGGCAAATTAAAAAGACTCTGAGGTTCTATCTTACTCCTGTTAAAATGGCTAAGATCCAAAACTCAAGAAACAGCATATTCTGCAAGGTTATGTAGTAAGAGGAACACTCCTCCATTGTTGGTGAGAGCACAAATTATACAACTCTGGATAATAATTTGGAGGTTTCTCAGAAAATTTGGAATAGTTCGACCTCAAGACCCATCTATACTATTCTTGGATATATACCAAAAAGATGCTCTATTTTACCACAAGGACACTTGCTCAACTATGGTCATAGCAGCCTTATTAGTAATTGCCAGAAACTGCAAACAACCTAGATGAAAGGGAAACAAAATAGATATTGGAGGTGAATGGAAGGACAAAACTGTGTGTGAGAGATTATGAGGAGATCAGATGTAGGAAGAGCAAAAGATAAAAATGGAAATCCTTAAAGGGGAGAAGCATTAGGAGGTGCCAGAGACTGGACATGGAGAGTGGCCCCTGGGAACCTATGGTGGCAACTCTGGCTGAGACTCCTAGCAGAGCAGTGGACTTGAAGTGGCCAATTTCTGTAGCCAGGAATGACTTCCAGAGGAGGGACAAGGACAGCAACCTACGAACAAAACCTCTGAACCAAAATGTGTCCTGACCACAAGGGATTCAGGGACCAAGAAGAAGCATAGACTAAGGAAATGGCCAAATAATGAGTGCCTAAAATTGAGACCCATCTCATGAGTCTCATCCCTGACACTATTAATGATATTCTGTTATACTTGCAGATAGGACCCTAGTATTACTGTCCTCTGATTGGCACTACACATGAGCCAATGGAAAGAATTGCAGACGCCCCCTCACAAACATTAGATGGAGCAAGGGAAATCTTAGGGATAAGTTGAGGGAAGGATTGAGGGACCCAAAAGTGACAGTGTCTCCACAGGAAGGTCAACAGAGTGAATTAACCAGGACCTTTGGGTGCCACCAGAGTCTGAACTATCAACCAGATAGGGAGCATGGGCTGGACCTACGCAACCAGAACATATGTAACATTTGTGTGGCTTGGTCTTCATGTAGGCTCCCAAACAAATGGAGCAGAGATTGTTCCTGAACATTTTTCTTGCCTGCCTGTGGATCCCCTTTCCCATGCTGAGCTGCCATTTCTGGCTTCAGTGGGAGAGGATGCCTAGTAATGCAGTGACTTGATGCTTCAGGGAGCAAGGGCTGTAGTGGGAGGCATGAGGAGGGATGAATGTCATTTCTCCACTCTTCGCACCATGCAGCCAATCATGGCACGATATTCAGGATCCAAGCCTATGTTATTTTTCAGACTTACTCGACAGGTTTTCAGTCAGGGCACCAATATCGGCATCCAACTGTGATGTCATTTTTAGTCATCTCTCACTAGATGGCCGATCATGACACAAAAGTCAAGAGTCCAATGCCTATGTTATTTTTCAACCTTTTAGCTAGGTTTTTGGTCATGGCACCTATAATTAGTGTCCTACTTTGATGTCATTTTTCACCCTTTTTTGGAAGGCGGCAGTTTATGGCACCAAAATCTTTGTCCATCTTCGGTGATATTTTTCAACCTTTCTCACCAGGCCACATGTCAAGGCTTCAAAATCGACGTCTATATGCGATGTCATTTTTTGACCTTTTTTGCAAGGCAGTGGCAGTTTAGAGCACCAATATCGGTGTCCAATGGCAATGTCATTTTTAGTCTTTTCTCCCTGGGCCGCTGTTCATGGCACCAAAATCAACATCTATTGGCGATGTCATTTTTTGACCTTTTTTGCAAAATGGCAGTTCAGTGCCCCAAAATCTTTTTCCATCATTGATGATATTTTTTGACCTTTCTTGCCAGGCAGCAGGTCATGGAGCCAAAATCGACGCCTATCAGTGATGTCGTTTTTCGACGTTTTTGCAAGGTGGCCGTTCATGGCCCAAAATCTTTGTCCATTGTTGATGATATTTTTCAACCTTTCTTGACAGGAAGACGGTCATTGGGCCAAAATCGGTTTCCATCAGCAATGTCATTTTTTGACCCATCACATCATGCAGCCGATCAAGGCACGAAAGTCAGGGTCCAATGCTGATGTTATTTTTCAACCTTTCTTGCCAGGTTTTCTGTAATGGCCCCAATATTGGCAACCAAAGTTGATGTCATTTTTTGACCTTCTTTGGAAGGCATCAGTTTATGGCCAAAGATGGACAAATCTTTGTCCATCGTCAATCATATTTTTCGACCTTTCACGCTGTGCTGCCGGTCAAGGCATCAAAATCGACATCTATCGGAGATGTCATTTTTAGACTTTTTTTGCAAAACGGTGGTTTAGGTCCCCAAAATCTTTTTCCTCGATGATATTTTTTGACCTTTCGAGCCAGTCAGCCAGTCATGTCGCCAAAATTGACTTCTATTGACAATATCGTTTTTTCGACCTTTTTGCAAGGCAGGGGTTCAATGGCACCAATATCAGTGTCCAACGGCATTTTCATTTTTAGTGTTTTCTCACCAGGTGGCAGGTAATGGCACCAAAATCTACTTCAATAGGTGATGTCATTTTTCGAAGTTTTTTGCAAGACGGAGGTTCATGGCACTAATATTGGTGTCCAACATCACAGTCATTTTTAATCATTTCTCGCCAGGCAGCAGGTCATGGCACCAAAATCCACTTCTATCGGCAAAGTCATTTTTCGACCTTTTTGCAAGGCAGTGGTTCATGGCCCCAAAATCTTTGTACATTGTCTGTGGCCTTCCCCCAGCCTTGAGTAGGACAAACAACCTGGCTGGAGTCAGTCTGGCCTCTCTGCATTTGCAAGTTCCTACAGGAAGCTTGGGGGTTGTCTGCCCACTAAGCATGCTGAAACAAAGAATTGGGTCTTTGGGCTTTCCCTTTATAAGGAGTACAGAACAATAAAGTTCAAGCCTTGATCAGAAATTTTGTCTTGGCTTCATTCTTCTCTCCTACCCAGTCCCTTTTTCATTTCCAGCCTCCCTTTCAGGTAGACCTGGTTCATCCTTGGCTGCTGAACAGCTACAGGTGGTGCCCAAGGGGCCTGAAAATGGGAGGACCAACTGAGAAATGCTGTCTTGGGTGGAGCTCCACAGGATACAGAAGAAAAGTAAGTATCCTGCAGGGTAGTAAGCAACAAACAAGCTTAATACAAGCGCTAGGAATAAATTTTAGTTTTTGGACGCTGTTGTTGCCAGAGGTGTATTAATAAAGGATACTGGCTAGGTTGAAAAGGTTTTGACCTGATGCCAAATTCACCAAGGGATGACAGCGAAATCAGGACTGGGGAATTCTAAACAGACATTTGACTGCAGCAAGAGTTGCATCAGGCGAGAGAAGTAGGGTTCAAAAAACAAGTGTTAGAAAAATTATCCATGATTCCCAGAAGTAGGAATGGTAAATATACAAATGGCATGAGAAAGAGAGAATAGGTTTCAGAAAATCAGTTGTTCCCTGTTTGGGACACATTAGTAAAAGAGAAGGAAAATGGATATAGGCTATTTCAGAGCTCTCCTAGGGATAGGAGGAAATTGGGAGATGTCCTGCTTTCCTCTCTGGCTCATACTGGAGATATCCCTAGTTACATCAAGTTCTCTTCATTCTCTCTGTTGTCTGTCTTGGTGCACCAATCTGTCCATGTGTCAAAACTGACTGTTTTATGTTAAGTCTGTGTTTTTGTTTTATTGTTGTTCTGTGTTTCATGTTGAAAATAAAAAATGATTAAAATTTTATCTCTTAGCTATCCATCTCTTGATATAGTTTAACTTGTTAAAAAATCAGTCTCAATTTGCCTTTGGAGCCCTGTACCTGTAGTTAGGAGTCTAGCACAACTGGAGAAGCCCTACTAGGAGCTGATTGTTTGCAAAAGCTGTTTTAAAAGGGGTCAGCAGCTTCTCAAGTTCTAGGGCAAGTAAGCTGATGGTTGTTTTATTCCTAGAAAATTTTCTGCAATTATGTTTAATGGGTTCAGCAAGTAACAAGGTGCTCTTCTCTTGAAATCATAGCTAGAAAAAGCATGAAAATTTTATTTGGTCTAAGTATATAAGATGTGTGTAGCCACTTTATTTTTGTTTCTGACTGGATATAAAGGTATAAATATGTTCAGCATGTCCTGCTTATAGAGTATTGGCTCATAAGTTATTGGGTATGATTAAAAATTTGTAACATTGGTAACAGAAAGTTGGCTTAAAACTGGTAACTCAGGGTTGGTGCCATTCTAAACAACAACGCATGGCATGAGCCAACCCAGGAATACAGGTCTCTTAAGATACTTCTAAATTGAGATATGTAATTCTTATCCTAGAAATCAGACTAAGATTTAGGACAATGTCTCTTTGAGGTGTTGAAAGCTGCACTGTCATGAATTCAGATATAAAAACTGGCAGCCAAACATTGTAATGTGAAAGTAATACACTTGGTATTGATCTTATTGTTTAAAACTGAGTTTTGTTTTCCAAAGTTATGGTTGTGCTCTGATGTTGCAAGAGAAACGTAAAAATTATAGTTAAACTGCCTATGTTCCATTTGCTGCAGTTTGCAGTTCGGTCACAGCCTCAGGAAAAGCAGCAGGTAGAATTTTTGGACATCCTCTAGCAGGAGATTCTTTGGTTACACAGTTGGTTTATGAGAATGCTAATGCAGCCTGCTGCACTTCTATTAGGCCATACAAAGCAAAGACAGACTTAGCTGGATATATTCATCTTTGTGCAGAAATCAGACCTTCATACAATCGGGGCTGGCTATGACTTGCTTCCTTACAAGGGACCACTGTGCAAGCAATGCTTCACAGAATTGATGTTTTAAATGTGGAAGTTTGGGTCATTTTAAAAATGATTGTTCCAGAAACAGAGGCATCAGCAGACAAATAAGTTAAGCCCCAGGAATCTGTCCTTGGTGCAGGAAGAGCAATCTTTGGGCCAAGTATTAGGAAATAGGCCCAGTTAAGAAACATTTGCATTTGAGTTAATGCAAAGCTGAGAGCAGCCTCTGCAGAAGCGTGTGGTATTCCTTTTGTTTTGACTAGCCCTTAGAAATGTACTCCAGGAGCAGTCAACCTCAGACTCCAAGACACTCACAGCAGGCGGCTTATCCAGGTGTTATAGATAATTATGGCTGTTTTCCCTATGGCTTTAATAAAAGACTTCTTTTAGTTCCCTTAAGAGTAAGAGGACAAGATGGCTTTGGTTCCTCTGATGTGTACTGAGTTCAATCTATTACTAATAAGATACCTAACCTTAAATTAATAATTGAAGAACATTTTGAAGGATTAATAGACATTGGAGCTGATACACTCACTCACCTCCAACTGATTGGTTATTCCATTAATCCAAAGTAAAGTTCAAACTTAAGATTTATGAAAGGTTAATGAGGCTATGGAACTTATGAAGGCATTAGAACCTGGCTTGCTATTCTAGCTGCCTTTCCAGGAAATGCATACAGAATTATTATGGATTTGGACGATTGTTTTTATACTGTCTATTTGCATCTTGATGATTGTAAAGAGTTTGCTTTTAGTGGGTTTTTGAAGCTATATCATTGGAAAGTTTGGCCTCAAGGAATGGCTAATAGTCTTAAATTATGTAAAAATTTTGTTCCTGCTTCAATACAAGAAGTTAGGACTTTGAATATTTCAGTGTATATTGTTCATTATGGAGGGTATTTTATTAGCTTATCCCTCTGAAGGAATTTTCGTACAAAATTTTGCCCATATACAATGAGCTTTAAAATTTTGGAGTGGTTGTTGCTCCAGAAAAAATTCAAAGGCAGTATCTTTTTCAATATCTGGGGCCTCAGTTATACCCTAAACAAATTGTGGCACAGAAAATTCAAGAAAGAAAAGATAATTTACTTCAAATTATTTTTAACCATTGTTAGGAGATGATGATTGGGTGAAACCTCACCTTAAGCTCACCACAGGACTTAAGGCTCTGTTTGATAACAATGGGTATGCAAATTCTAATTCCCCTGGACAGTTAACTGGTGAAAGACAAACAGCTTTTCAGAAAGGAGAAGAAGCTATGGTTCAACAGCAGATACATTATATAAAATATAGATCAATTGTAGGCTCTTTGCGTTATTGTTACTCATGTGCCCTCAACAGTTCTTCGGCAAAAGGGACCATTAATATGGATTTGCCTTTCTTCATCTCCAAGTAAAGTTTGAACACCTTATTATGAGGCTGTTGCCATGTTAATATAAAATTGTAGGATAGAATCATAAAACTATTTTGGGAAAGAATCTGATGAAATGTTTACTCTTTATTCCAACAGCAATTAAAATGGTTATTGCAAAATACTGATATTTGGCCTATTACATTGCAAACATTTTAGGCAAAATTGATAATCATTATCCAAAAGACAAGTTGTTATAGTTTTCTTCTATGCATGATTTTGTATTTCCTGTAAATTTACGCATGCAGCCCATAAAGAATGTACTTACTGTATTTACAGACTGCTCATCTAATGGGAAAGGAGCATATGTAATTGGATCACATGTTCATGCTCTTTGAGTTATTCCCCACTTCAGCATAGATAATTGAATTATGTGTTGTAGCCAGTGTTTTTGAAATGTTAAAAATTTCAAGCTTTCAATTTATATACTGATAGCCAATATATAGCTCAGGGTTTACATTTGTTTGAAATTGTTCCTTTTTTAGATATTGCTAATTCTCAAATTTTGCTATTATTTATGCAAATATAGCTTCATTTGAAAGCATGTACTGTTCCTTTCCTTACAGAGGTCATAGTGGATTGCCTGGACAGACTCCTTAGGGCAATACTACAGCAGATTTGTTTGCTAGGCAGATTATAGGCCTTAGACAGAAACAATTGGCCATACAATCTCATTTTTTGTATCATCCAAATACGAATAGTTTGAGACAATTTGGTATTTCTAGAAAATATGCATGTCAAATTGAAAGGACTTGATCTCATTGTCCTCAGTTTCTACCTGTACCACATAAATGTGTTAGTCCTCAAGGACTTATATCTAATAAATTATTGTAAATGGATGGTACCCATGTTTCTGATGTTGGAATATTAAAATATATACATGTGACTTAACATTTTTTTCAGGCTTTCTAGTTGCAACTGCTTTAACAGGAGAAGCAGCTAAAAATGTAATTAGTCATTGACTGCATTATTTTTCTATGCTTGGTGTTCCAAACCAGATTAAAACAGATAATAGATTTGGTTATTACAGAAAGGATTTGATATGTTTTATAGACAATTTAATATTACCTTTATTATTGGGATTTCTTGTTATTCTGAAGGACAAGATATTGCAAAACTTTAAAACAATATTTTCATAAAAACAAAAAAGGGGGAATTATATCCCCATACACATTATTTAAATGACACTTTTTATTTTTAATATTTTAAGATTTGGATGCTAAGGAACTCTCTGGTGAGTGTCTACGGCATCCTACAACTAGGTGAGCTTATGCCTAGGTTAAATGGAAGGATCTACTTACAGGCATATCGCATGATCCCAATCAGATATTTAATATGGAGAAGAGGGCATGTTTGTGCTTTCTCCACAGGATGTTGCAGGAGCGTGCTAGCTGCCAGAGTGATTGGTGCTGATGCTGGGACAAAGAATGATGCTGACCTGTGAGCACAATGAGTGCCCTGACAATGGTGACAGGAAAGCTGGTTTGGACTTATGTCCCTGACCGACCTTTGCTTGCCTATATCCTAGATTGGACAAGCTGCTTTGCTTCAAGTTTTAAACCTTGAGGTACAGAGAACATGGAGGAGACTTTGGAAAAATTAATCAAAAGGAGAAGTTATAATGACTCTTCTCTTTCCTTTAATGTGACCAGTTATTCTGACCCTATCATGGACTGGTATAGAAATCAATCCAGTATTGGAAATGACAGTCTTCATTGGGAAGGCTGGTTCTGGACATTTTCAGAGACATATTTGGAAGTTAGCTGCAGTTCTCTATGATGTTATTTTAGCAAGAGATAAAGTTGGGATAGGATTTGGACTTTCAACAAGTGTTAGTGCATGTATTGAGGCTCCTAATCTTTTACTAATTAGTCATGTTAAATTTACATTTTCTTCCACATTATGTAATGTAAGTTGCATTGATTGTACACTTTTTATTGTATTAGTGTGCTGAAATCTGGCATGTCTTTTATGGTGATCTATCAACTAGCTTTTGTTTTAATGCTTGTGAGTATTACAGAACCTTGGTATTCCAAAAAAGTCTTGCAAATACTGGAAGAAGTGAGTCAGGCAAGAATATAGTGGGCTTGATTATCACTGACATAGCAGCTTTAATTACATTAAGAGCTAGCACCACTGCTTCTGCAGTTGTTTTGATGAAAGAAGTTAAGACAGCTACTTTTTTCTTTTTTTTTTCTTTTCATATTTTATTTACATTTCAAATGTTTCAGATCTCCCGTTTGGAACCCCCACATTCCCTCTGCCTTCCCCCTGCCAATATGGGGATACTATCTAACCCACCCTCCTACCCACCCCTCCACTCTCATCCCTCCTCCTTGTCATTCTCCTACACTGTGGGATCTAACACCCTCAGGCCCAAGGGCCTCTCCTCCCCCTGATGGATAAGAAGACCCTCCTCTGCCGCATTTGCGGACAGCTCCATGGGTCTCTCCATGTATATTCTTTAATTCGTGGATCAGTCTCCAGAAGTATGGGGGGGGATTGGAGGGAGTGTCAGGCCAGTTGCTACTGTTGCTACCTCCCTTGGGCTGCAAACTCCCTCAGCTCCTTCAGTCCTTTCTCCAAGCCCTCCATTTGGGATGTCACAGTCAGAACTACTGTTGCTATGAAGTGACTCTTAGGTATTTCAAACTTTTGGGCTAATAACCTCTTAACAGTGAGTATATACCATGTTCATTCTTTTGTGACTGTGTTACCTCGCTCAGGATGATATTTTCAAGATCCATCAATTTGTCTACGAATTTCATGAAGTTATTGTTTTTAATAGCTGAGTAGTATTCCATTGGGTAAAGGTACCATATTTTCTGTATCCATTCCTCTGTGGAGGGACATCTGGGTTGTTTCCAGCTGCTGGCTATTATAAATATGGCTGCTATGAACATAGTGTAACATGTGTTTTTATTACATGTTGGAGCATCTTCTGGGTATATGCCCAGGAGTGGAATAGCTGGGTCCTCAGGTAGTATTATGTCCAATTTTCTGAGGGTCCGCAAAACTGATTTCCAGAGAGGTTATATCATCTTGCATTCCCACCAGCAATGGAGGAGTGTTCCTCTTTCTCCACATCCTCACCAACATCTGCTATCACCTGAGTTTTTGATCTTAGCCATTCTGACTGGTGTGAGGTGGAATCTCAGTGTTGTTTTGATTTGCATTTCCCTGATGACTAAGGATGCTGAACATTTCTTTAGTTAGCTTCCTGAGTTCTTTGTATACTTTGGATATTAGCCTTCTATCAGATGTAGGATTGGTAAAGATCTTTTCCCAATCTGTAGGTTGCCGTTTTGCACTATTCACAGTGTCCTTTACCTTACAGAAGCTTTGTTATTTTATGAGGTCCCATCAAGACAGCTACTTTAGTTAATCATTTAGCAAAAAAATGTTACAAGATTGGTGTTTAGAACAACAGATTGACTCCCTGGCATCCAAACCTCTGCATGTTCATTATCATAAACTAGATTTGGTTGATAGAGACCTAGCTGAGCCCTACAATGCCTTATATCCTTTGGGAGCTGCATAAAACTCAGATTTATGCTTGCCTGCATAAATGGCAGGTGTGGGCACCTGCAAGGGTTGCCAGACTAAGTACAGCAGGGGGAGGACCCAAATGTCCACTTCTGAGTCCCCCATGAAGCAAACGTGATTGCATAGAGGTTAGTGTCTGCCCTTCCTTTGATCATACTCTGTGGGGATACCTACAGAAAATTGACAAAGGCTAACCTATCCTCCCCAAAAGACATCAATGATATATAAAACGCTCGGAGGATAAGGTCAATACATCCCCCCTCTGGTTAATGCCCATTCACTTCATAGTGCTCCCTAGCAACTCACTGGCCTTAAAAATTGTTAAAAGGGAGGAGATGCCAGGAGCCAAACCCATGAAATTACTTGCTGTTCTATGAAGCCTAGCCACTCTTTATCTTAGATGGGATTATGGAAAACAAGTAAATCTTGTGCCCCCATCCAACTCATCTTTATTTAAAAAAACAAAAATGGGTGAACTGTGCCCTTCCCCCAGCCTTGAGTAGGACAAACAACCAACCTGGCTGGAGTCAGTCTGGCCTCTCTGCATTTGCAACTTCCTACAGGAACCTTGAAGAATCAACTGCTCTCTGGTCATGGCATCAAAATAAGCTTTCATCCGTGATGTCATTATTCCACCTTTTGGTGAGGCAGCAGTTCATGGCCCAAAAATCTTTGCCCATCATTGATGATATTTTTCGATCTGTCTCGCCAGTCAGCCTGTCATGGCACCAAATCGATGTCTATTGTGAGTATCCTTTTATGAAATTTTTTGCAAGGCGGCAGTTCATGGCACCCATATCGGTGTCAAATGGCAATGTTATTTTTAGTCATTTCTAGCCAGGCCACAGGTCATGGCACCAAAATCGACGTGTATAGGACATGTCATTTTTCAACGTTTTTTGCAAGGCAGTGGTTTATGGCACCAAAATCTTTGTCCATCTTCAATGATATTTTTTTTATCTTTCTTTTCATGCAGCCCATCATGGCGCCAAAATTGATGTCTACTGGCAATGTCATTTTTCGACTTTTTTGAAAGGCAGCAGTTCATGGCACCAATATCAGCATCCATTTACAGTGTTATTTTTAGACATTTCTCGCCAGGTGGCCCATCATGGAACCAAAATCGATGTCTATAGTGGATATCAGTTTTCGACATTTTTTGCAAGGTGGTTCATGGCCCATAAACTGTCCATTGTTGATGATATTTTTCGACATTTCTTGCCATTAAGCTGGTCATGGCATCAAAAAAGGATTTCATCAGTGATGTCAATATTCAACTTTTTTGCGAGAAAGTGGTTCATGGCCCAAAAATCTTTTCCCATCATTGATGGTATTTTTTGATCTGTTTCGCCAGGAGGCCTGTCATGATGAAAAAATTGATATCTATTGTGGATCTCCTTTTACAAAGTTTTTGCAAGGTTCATGTCACCAATATTAGTGTCAAATGGCAAAGTTATTTTTAGTTATTTCTCACAATGGCCGCAGGTCATGGTGCCAAAATTGACATCTATTGGCAATGTCATTTTTTGACCTTTTTGCAATACAGTGGTTCAACACACCAACATCGGCATCAAAAGGCAATGTTATTTTTAGTCATTTCTCGCCAAGCTACAGGTCATGGCGCCAAAATCAAAGTCTATCTGCGAAGTCATTTTTCGACCATTTTTGCAAGGCAGCTCTTCATAGCACCAAGTTGTGTGTCAAATGGCAATTTTTTTAAAGCATTTCTTGCCAAGTCATAGGTTATGGTGCCAAAATACACATCTATCGGTGATGTCATTTTTCGTCCAATTTTGCAAGGTGGCGGTTCACGTCACCAATATCTGCGTCAAATGGCATTCTTTTTTTAGTCATTTCTCGACAGGTCACAGGTAATGGCGCCAAAAGCAATATCTATCGGGAAAGTAATTTTCCACTATTTTTGCAAGGTGGCGATTCATGACACCAATTTCTGCATCAAATGACAATATTATTTTTAGTCATTTCTCACCAGGCCGAAGGTCATGGCACCAAAATCGAGATGTCTATCAGAGATGTCATTTTCTACCATTTTTGCAAGGCAGCAGTTCACAGGACCAATATCAGCCTCAAATGGCAATGTTATTTTTAGTGATTTCTCGCCAGGCTGTAGGTCATGGCCCCAAAATCGATGTCTATAGGCAATGTCATTTTTCCACCATTTGTGCAAGGCCATGGTTCACCGCACTAATATCGGCAACAAATGGTTATGTTATTTTTAGTCATTTCTCGCCAGGACACAGGTCAGGAGGCCAAAATCAACGGCTATCCTAGATGTCATTTTTCCAATATATTTGAAAGGTGGCCATTCAGAGCACCAATATCTGCGTCAAATGTCAATGTTTTTTTAAGCATTTCTTGCCAGGCCGCAGGTCATGGCGCCAAAATTGACCTGTATCGTAGAAGTCAATTTTCCATGATTTTGACAAGGCAGCAATTCACAGCACCAATATTGGAATCAAATGGCAATGTTTTTTTAGTCATTTCTCGGCAGGCCACAGGTCATGGGACCAAAACCCGCCTGTATCGGCGAAAATATTTTCGACCATTTTTGCAAGGCGATGGGTCACGGCACCAATATCTGTGTCAAATGGCAATGTTATTTTTCACCATTTCTATCCAGGCCCCAGGTCATGACTCCAAAATCAAAGTGTTTTAGTGATGTCATTTTTCGAAAATTTTTGCAAGGTGACTGGTCACTGAACCAATATCAGCATCAAACGGCAATGTTATTATTAGTCATTTTTCACCAGGATGCAGGTCATGGGACAAAAATCGACCTCTATCGGCGAAGTCATTTTTCTACCATATTTGCAAGAGGGTGGGTCACGGCACCAATATCATAGTCAATTGGCAATGTTATTTTTAGTCTTTTCTCGCCAGGCCACAGGTCATGGGACCAAAATCAACCTCTATAGGTGATGTCATTATTCAAACATTTATGCAAGGCAGCAGCTCACTGCACCAAGATTGGCTTCAATTGGCAATGTTATTTATAGTCATTTCTAGCTAGGCCTCAGGTCATTATGCCCAAATCGAAGTGTTCGGCGATATTATTTTTCGACCATTTTTGCAAGGCTGCGGTTCACTGCACAAATATTGGTGCCAATTGGTAATGTTATTTTGAGTAATTTCTCGCCAGGCTGCACGTCATGGGACCAAAATCGATGTCTTACAGCAATGTCATATTTCGACCATTTTTGTAAGGAAGTGGGTCACGGTATCAATATCGGCATCAATTGGCAATGTTTTTTTTAGTTATTTCTAGCCAGGCCGAATGTCATGATGCAAAAATCGACATCTTTCTGGGCTGTCACATTTTGAACATTTTTGCAAGGTGGCAGTTCACGGCACCAATATCGGGATCAATTGACAATGTTATTTTTAATCTTCTCTCGCTTGGCCGCATGTCATTACGGCAAAATAGACATCTTTCGTCGATGTCATTTTTCCATCATATTTCAAGGTGGTGAGTCACGGCACCAATATCGGTGTCAGTTGGCAATGGTATTTTCGGTCAGTTCTAACAAGTCCGCAGGTCATGACACCAAAATCGACGTCTTTCGGTGAAGTTATTTTTCCACAATTTTTGCAAGGAGGAGAATCACGGCAGCAATATTGGCGTCAATTGGCAATTTTGGTTTTATTCATTTCAGCCAGGCAGTAGGTCATTATGCCAAATTCGAAGTCTTTCAGCAATGTAATTTTTCGAACATTTTTGCAAGGCAGCAGGTCACTTAACCAATATCAGCATCAATTGGCAATGTTATTTTTAGTCGTTTCTCACCAGGCCACAGATCATGGGACCAAAATAGAAATCTTTTGGCAAAGTCACTTTTCGACCATTTTTGCAAGGCTGAGGGTAATGGCACAAATATAGGCGTCAATTGGCAATGTTATTTTTAGTTATTTCTCATGATGATGCAGTTCATGGGACAAAAATCGACCTCTATTGGAAAGGTCATTTTTCGACTCCTTTAGAAAGGTGTCAGGTCACAGTCCCAATATCAGCATCAATTGTCATGTTATTTTAAGTCATTACTTGCAATGCCGCATGTCATGGGAATAAAATCGAAGTTTTTCGGTGGATGTCATTTTTTGACCATTTTTGCAAGGCGGTGGGTCCCTGCACCAATATCAGTATCAATTGGCAATGTTATTTTAAGTCATTTCAAACAAGATCGCAGGTCATGATGCCAAAATCGACATCTTTCGGTGATGTCATTTTTCGACCTATTTTGCAAGGCGGCAGGCCAAAGTAACAATATCGGCATCAATTGCCAATGTTATTTTTAGTCATTCTCGCCAGGCCGCAGGTTATGGTACCAAAATCAACCTCTATTGGCAAAGTCATTTTTGGACCATATATGCAAGGCATCGGATCATGGCAACAATATCAGCATGAAATGTCAATGTTATTTTTAGTCATTTCTCGCAAGGCCACATGTCATGGGACCAAAATCGACCTCTGTTAGCGATATCATTGTTCGGCCTTTTTGCAAGGCAGGGGGACACGGCACCAATATCGGCATCAATTAACTATATTATTTTTAGTCTTTTCTCACCAGGCCACAGGTCATGGGACACAAATTGATGTCATTCGGCAATGTCATCTTTCGATCATTTTTGCAAGGCAGTGGAACACGACACCAATATTGGCGTCAATAAGCAATATCATTTTTAGTTATTCTCGCCAGGAGAAAGGTCATGGGACCAAAATCGATGTTTTCGGCAATGTCATTTTTTGACCATTTTTGCAAGGTGGCTGGTCACTGCACCAATATCGGCATAAATTGCCAATGCTATTTTTAGTCATTTCTAGCCAGGCCGCATGTCATAATGCCGAAAGCAATGTCTTTCGGCAATGTCATTTTTCGACCATTTTTGCAAGGCAAAGGGTCACGGCACCAATATCGGCATCAATTGGCAATGTTAATTTTAGTTATTTCACCCCAGGCCGCAGGTCATGGGACCCAAATAGAAGTCTTTTGGCAAAGTCACTTTTCGACCATTTTTGCTAGGCATCTGATCATGGCACCAATATTGCCGTCAATTGGCAATGTTATTTTTACACATTTCTAGCCAGGCCGCATGTCATGACGCCAAATCGACATCTTTCGGCGAAGTCCTTTTTCGACCATTTTTGCAAGGCGGCGGGTCACGGCACCAATATTAGCGTCAATTGGCAAAGTTATTTTTAATCATTTCTAGCCAGGCCGCATGTCAAGATGCCAAAATCGAAGTCTTTTTGTGAAGTCATTTTTCGATCATTTTTGCAAGGTGGTGGGTCACGGCACCAATAACTGCATCAATTGGCAATGTTATTTTTACTTATTTCTCACCAGGTCGCAGGTGACGGGACCCAAATCGACGTCTTTTGGCAATTTTATCTTTCGACCATTTATGCATGGTGACGGATCACGGCACCAATGTCAGCGTCAAAGGCAATGTTATTTTTCGTTATTTCTCACCAGGCAGCAGGTAATGGAACCCAAATTGATGTCTATCGGCAATGTCATTTTTGACCATTTTTGCAAGGTGGCGAGGATCTGGTACCAATATAGGCGATAATTGGCAATGTTATTTTTTCTTATTTCTCGCCTGGCCTCAGTTCATGGGACCCAAATTGATATCATTCGGCAATGTCATCTTTTGACCATTTTTGCAAGGCGGCAGGACATGGCCCCAATATTGGTGTCTTTCGGCAATGTCATATTTAGTTATTTCTCGCCAGGCAGCAGGACATGGGACCCAAATCGACGACTTTAGGCAATTTCATTTTTCGACCTTTTGTGCATGGCGGCGGATCATGGCACCAATATCGGCGTCAATTGGCAATGTTATGTTTAGTCATTTCTCGCCAGTCCTCATGTCATGACACCAAATCAACATCTTTCGGCGAAGTTCTTTTCGAACATTTTTGCTAGGCGGCTGATCATGGCACCAATATCGGCGTCAATAGGCAATGTTATTTTTAGTCATTTCTAGCCAGGGCACATGTCATGACGTCGAAATCAATGTCTTTTGGAAAAGTCATTTTTCGACCATTTTTGCAAGGCGGCAGGTCATGGCACCAAAATCGGTGTCAATTGGCAATGTTATTTTTAGTCATTTCTTGCCAGGCCACATGTCATGACGCCAAAAGCGACCACTTTTGTCGAACACACTTTTTGACCATTTTTGCAAGGCGGCAGGTAACAGCACCACTATCGGCCTCAATTTGCAAATTTTTTTAGTCATTTCAAGCCAGGGCACATGTCCTGATGCCAAAATCGACGTCTATCGGAGAAGTCATTTTTCGACCATTTTTTCGCCGGTCATGGCCCAAATATCGGTGTCATTTGGCAATGTTACTTTTAGTTATTTCTCACCAGGCCAAAGGTTATGGGACCCAAGTCGATATGTTTCTGTGAATTAATTTTTTGACCATTTTTGAAAGGCGGCGGAAACGGAACAAATATTGGCATCTATTGGCAATATTATTAGTTATTTCTCGCCAGGCTGCAGGACATGGGACCAAAATAGATGTCTTTCCACATTGATATTTTTCGACCATTTTTTCAAGGCAGCCGGTCCTGGCAACAATATCAGCATCCATTTGCAATGTTATTTTTAGTCATTCCTTGCCAGGCCGCATGTCATGACGCCAAAAGCGACCTGTTTGGCAAAGGCATTTTTTGACCATTCTTGCAAAGCGGGAGGTCACGGCACCTATATCGGTTTCAATAGGCAATGTTAATTTTAGTCATTTCTAGCTAGGTCGCATGACATTTCGCCAAAATCGACGTCTTTTGCGAAGTCATTTTTTGACCATTTTAGCATGGCAGTGGATCACGGCACCAATAACAGCATCAATTGGCAATGGAATATTTAGTCAATTCTGGCTTGGCTGAAGGTAATGGGACCCAAATTGATGTCTTTCTGCCACGTCATTTTTCGACCATTATTGCAAGGCGGTGTGTCACAGCACCAATATAGGGGTCAATTGGCAATGTTATCTTCAGTCATTTCTAGACAGGACGCATGGCGTGACTCCAAAATCGACGTCTTTCTGAGACATCATTTTTCGATTATTTTTTCAAAGAGTTGGTCACGACACCAATAACGGAGCCAATTGTCAATGTTATTTTTAGTCATTTCTAGCCAGGGAGTATGTCATGAAGCCGAAATCAACGTCTTTCGGAGAAGTCATTTTTCGACCATTTTTGCAAGGCGGCATATCATGGCACCAATATCGGCGTCAATTGGCAATGTTATTTTTAGTCAACTCTTGCCAAGCAGCATATCATGACGCCATAAGAAACCTCTTTTTGCGAAGGCATTTTTCGATCATTTTAGCTAGGAGGCGTGTCACTGCACTAATATCAGCGTCAATTGGCAATGTTATTTTTAGTCAATTCTATCCAGGCCGCATGGCATTACACCAAAAGAGACGTCTTTTGGCAAAGGCATTTTCGAAATGTTTTTGCAAGGCGGCTGATCACGGCCAAATATTGGCTTCATTTGGCAATGTTATTTTGAGTCATTTCTAGCCAGGCCACATATCATAACGCCAAAGCTACGTCTTTCGTAGAAGTCATTTTTTGACCATTTTTGCAAGGCAGAGGGTCATGGCACCAACATAGGCGTTAATATGCAATATTATTTTTAATTATTTCTCGTCAGGAAACATGTAATGATGCCAAAATTGATCCTTCGAAAAAGTCATTTTTTGACCATTTTTGCAAGGCGGCAGGTCACGGCACCAATATCGGGGTCAATTGGCAATGTTATCTTCAGTCATTTCTAGACAGGACGCATGACATGACTCCAAAATCGACGTCTTTCTGAGACATCATTTTTCGACGATTTTTTCAAAGGGTTGGTCAGGGCACCAATAACGGATCCAATTGGCAATGTTATTTTTAGCCATTTCTAGCCAGGGTGCATGTCATGACGCTGAAATCAAGGTCTTTCAGAGAAGTCATTTTTTTTTACCATTGTTGAAAGGCGGCAGTAATGGCAAAAATATCCATAGTAGTTTCGCAATGTTATTTTTAGTTATTTCTCGCCCGGCCGCAGGTCATGGGACCCAAATCGACTTCTCTCTTTGAATTCATTTTTGGACCATTTTTGCAAGGCGGGGGGTCAGGGCACCAATATCAGGGTCAATTGGCAATGTTATTTTTAGTCATCACTGGCCACGCCACATGTAATGACGTGACAATCGATGAATTTTCGCAAAGTCTTTTTTCGAACATTTTGCAAGGTGGCGGGACATGGCACCAATATTGGAATCAATTGGCAATGTTATTATAACTTATTTCTAGCCAAGCGGCCTAAATGGGACGCAAATAGATGTCCTCCGACATTGACATTTTTCGACCATTTTTACAAGGCGTCAGTTAACAGCACCAATATCGGTGTCAATTGGCAATGTTATTTTTAATCATTTCTCGCGAGGCCACATGTCATGAGGCCAAAATCGACGTCTTTCGGAGAAATCATTTTTTGACCATTTTTGCAAGGCGGCGGGTCATACCACCAATATCAGCGTCAATAGGCAATGTTATTTTCAGTCATTTCTGGCCAGGCCGCATGTCATAACACCAAAAGTGATATCTTTTGCCAAAGGCATTTTTTGAACATTTTTTCAAGGCGGCAGGTCACAGCACCAATATCGGCATCAATTGGCAATGTTACTATTAGTCATTTCTAGCCAGGGCACATTTCTTGACCCCCAAATCAACGTCTTTCGGAAAAGTTATTTTTTGACCATTTTTGCAAGGCAGCGGGTCAAGGCATAAATATTGGTGTCATTTGGCAATGTTATTTTTAGTTATTTCTCACCAGTCCGCAGGTCATTTGACCCAAATCTACACCTTTCAAAAATGTCTTTTTTCAACCATTTTTACAAGGTGGCGGGTCATGGCACCAATATCGGCCTCAATTGGCAATGTTATTTTTAGTGATTTCTAGCCAGGTCACATCTCATGATGTGAAAATTGATATCTTTCAGAAAGGACATTTTTCGACCATTTTTGCAAGGCGGTGGGTCTCAGCACCAATATAGGCCACAATTGGCAACGTTATTTTTATCACTTCTCACATGGCCACATGACATGATGCCATAATTGACGTCTTTCAGAGAAGTGATTTTTCGACCATTTTTGCAAGGCGGCGGTCACTGCACAAATAATGGAGCCAATGGGCAATATGTTTTTTAGTCATTTTTTGCCAGGACGCATGTCATACCATGAAAATCGACGAATTTCAGCAAAGTCATTTCTCGAACATTTTGCAAGGTGGCAGCTTGGCACCAATATCGGCATCAATTGGCAATGTTATTATTAGTTATTTCTTGCCAAGCCGCAGGTCATTGGACCCAAATAGATGTCTTTCGACATTGACATTTTTGGACCATTTTTGCAAGGCGGCAATTAACGGCACTAATATCGGTGTCAATTGGCAATGTTATTTTTAATCATTTCTAGCCATGCTGCATGTCATGACGCTGAAATAGACGTCTTTCGAAGAAGTCATTTTTCAACCATTTTTGCAAGGTGGCTTATCATAGCACCAATGTCGGCATCAATTGCCAATGTTATTTTTAGTCAAATCTTGCCAGGCAGCATATCATGATGCCATAAGCAACCACTTTAGGGGAAGGCATTTTTCGACCATTTTTGCAAGGAGGAAGGTCACGGACTAATATCAGAATCAATTGGCAATGTTATTTTTAGTCATTTCTAGCCAGGGCGCATGTCATGAGGACAAAATCGACGACTTTCGGGGAAGTCATTTTTGGACCATTTTTGTACGGTGGCGGAGCATGCCACCAATATTGGCGTGAATTGGCAATGTTATTTTTAGTCATTGCTAGCCAGGCCGCATGTCTTGTCACCAAAAGCGATGTTTTTTGGTAAAGGCATTTTTCGAACGCTTATGCATGGAAGCGGGTCACCGCACAAATATCGGCATCATTTGTCAATGTTATTTTTAGTCATTTCTAGCCAGGATGCATGTCATAACGTGAAAATCGACATCTTTCAGATAAGTCATTTATCGACCATTTTGCAAGGCTGTGGGTTACAGCACAAATATCTGCGTCATTTGGCATTATTATTTTTAGTTATTTCTCGCCTAGCTGCAGGTAATGGGACCAAATCTACATCTTTCGGCAATGTCACTTTTCGACCATTTTTGCAAGGCGGCGGGTCATGCCACCTATATCGGCTTCAATTGGCAATGTTATTTTTACTAATTTCTAGCCAAGGGGCATGTCATGAAGCCAAAATCAATGTCTTTCGGGGAAGTCATTTTTCGACCATTTTTGCAAGGTGGCGGATCACAGCACAAATATTGGAGTCATTTGTCAAGGCAGAAATATCGGCGTCAATAGGCAATGTTCTTTTTAATAATGTTTAGCAAGGGCACATGTCATGATGGCAAAATTAACGTCTTTTGGAGAAGTCATTTTCGACCATTTTCCAAGTCGGTGGGTCATGGCACAAGTTTCGGCATAATTTGTCAATGTTATTTTTTGCCATTTTTAGCGAGGGCGCATTTCACGATGCAAAATAAACGTCTTTGGAAGAAGTCATTTTTCGACCATATAAGCAAGGCGGAGGGTAACCGCACAAATATCAGCATCAATTAGCAATGTTATTTTAGTCATTTCTAGACAGGGCACATGTCATGAGGCTAAAATGGCCTTTTTTTTAAAAGTCATTTTTCGACCATATTTGCAAGGCGGCGGGTCACGGCACAAATATCTGCGTCAATTGGCAATGTTATTTTTAGTCATTTCTAGCCTGGGCAAATGTCATGAGGCTAAAATGGACGTCTTTTGAAAAAGTCATTTTTCGACCATTTTTGCAAGGCGGCGGGTCACGGCACAAATATCCGAGTCAA
>JADRCH010000871.1:952574-977255 GCA_019843965.1 Rhynchomys soricoides | reverse complement strand
TGTCAATAAACTACCACTTTGAAGAGTATATGAACACTTAGAACACAGGAGACTCATTAGGTTTGTGCACCACATATGTGCAGTACCTGCAGAGGACAGAAAGTATCTGATCTCCTGGAACTTGAGTTATAGATGGTTTCTGAGCCTCCATGTGGGAGTAGGAATTGAACCCAGGTCCAGTGCTCTTATCTGCTGAGCAGTGTCTCCAGCCAGCAAAGGTTATTTTTTTTTTTTATCTCTGGGGTATAAAGTTAGCAAACTTTTTATTACTTTCAAATGAGAATGAACATACGAACATATGCTGAGGCTGCAGACTCTTAAATAGCCCTACAATTTTAAATGCTTTGGCTTGTCATTCCTCTTAATAAGTTTACCAAAGGCATGGTACATTATTAGCATAATCCTTAATTTACAGAACAGGAAACTTGAGAAACAAAAGTTAATTTGCCCAAAGGCAAAAGTAACCAAGTCTAAGCACAGTTCATTTGTCTGGTCTTTTTGTTTTAAGAAAGTCTCACTCAAGGCCATCCTGGTCTACAGAGTAAGTTCCAGGACAGCCAGGGCTATACAGAGAAACCCTGTTTCGAAGAAAAAAAAAAAAAAAGGACAACCTGGGCTACAATGAGACCCTGTCTCAAATATATACAAACACATAGACAATTATTTTAAAACCTATAGATTTCAGTGCTTTGTATCAACTATTTACTAACGTACCTACATATCAACAAACGCATCACAACCTCTTACCAGAATGTATTATATGACATAGGACAGAAACACCATGTCAGTAGATAGGAACAAATTACAGATAGGAACTTGAGGCTCAG
Organism: Rhynchomys soricoides; assembly: GCA_019843965.1. Lineage (NCBI taxonomy): Eukaryota > Metazoa > Chordata > Mammalia > Rodentia > Muridae > Rhynchomys > Rhynchomys soricoides. The sequence goes on along the minus strand of JADRCH010000871.1, from coordinate 976,428 downwards.
AAGTTTTATTGAGGTTGTGTTTGTCACTTGCAATTAACATCCGAAGCAATAATTCCCAAATCTTTTTTAAAAGTAACAATGCACAACACAACACAAAAAACAAAACAAACAAACAAAAAAAACAAAACAAAAAATATGAATCTGGTTCATATTAGGTTCTACAGAAAACAAGTAAAGCAAATTACAAGTTACAAGGATAACAAATGTCAGAGCCAGAATCTCCATTTTAAGCCGGGCAGTGGTGGAGGAGGAGGAGGAAACCCGTTGGTAACATTAAACACCTGGATTATGGGTTTCTCGCCATCCTTAACCGTACTCCCCTCTGCACACAGACTTAGACTCCATTCCCAACCATACCAAAATCTTGTTTTAAGCTCCAAGGTAAAAAGTCAAAGTTGCAGACTTCAAATGTTTATCTAGTACCAAAATTTCTTTCAGCCCAAAACAAATCTAAAGTGACTAGTATCAGTATTTTCAGTAACTTGCTTTTTTATAATCTGAAGCACCAAGAAATGTTTTGGTATCTTTCCTAAAAATTTTCAATTAATTTATTTTATTCATACAGGTGCTTTAGTGTGCAGAGGCCAGGCACTGGACCCCCTGGGACTAGACTTAATCAAACCTGAATCCTTTGGAAGAGTAGTCATTGTACCTAACTGCTGAGCCATCTCATTCAAAAACCAACTGTTCATAAAATTTCTTGGTAAACTTTTCACAATAAAGAGGCTGGGGCTACTTAATGCAGAACGCCTGCTCAACATGTAAAGCCTCAAGACTGGATGGCCCATCCTACAAAAAAAAAAAGAAAAGACTAAATATAATCATAATTTCATGCACTTTCTTCCTCTAAATCATTCTTTAAAAATAATAATAATAGTAATAATAATAATTTTGAGGCTGGGAAGACAGCTGAGTCAGTGGAATGCTTGTCCAAGCAAGGAAGAAGACTTGAATCCATCTCCAGCACCTACATTAAATAAAACAAAACAGAGGTGCTCACCTTTAATCCCAGTACTCCAGAGGCATAGGCAGTTAGGTGATCCACTCACTCTGTGAGTTCCAGGATAGCCAGGGCTACACAGAGAAACCCTATCTCAAAAAAACAAAAACAAAAACAAACAAACAAAAAATCCCAAAAAAACCCGCCTTCAAAAGTAAAACAAGCCGGGCAGTGGTGGTGCATGCCTTTAATCCCAGCACCCAGGAGGCAGAGGCAGGCGGATTTCTGAGTTTGAGGCCAGCCTGGTCTACAGAGTGAGTTCCAGGATAGCCAGGGCTACACAGAGAAACCCGGTCTCGCAAAACCAAAAAAAAAAAAAAAAAAAAAAAAAAGGACAGCATGTTATTTCATGTTATTAATTCCAGTACTCCGGAGACAGAGGCAGAAACATCCTTGAGTTCAACGCCATCCTGGTCTACATAACAAGTTCCAAGCCACTGAAACTACAACATAGTAAGAGAGATGACTTGGCAGGTAAATCTATTTGTCATTTTGATGGATGCAGAACACATGTGATGAAAGAAATGACTCCTGCAAGCTGTCCTCTGACCTCCACAGGTATGTCACGGCACAGGAAAGGAAATGTGCACACACACACACACACACAGAGAGAGAGAGAGAGAGATGTAGAGGAGGGGACTGGGGACTGGTAGGTCAATTCCAGTCTTAAGGAAGCAAGGAAGTTGGATACCTGGAGCTGGCTGGCCAGCCAGCATAACCAAATTGGAGAGCTACAAGTTCAGTGAGAAACTTTTGTCTCAGAAAGTAATGCACCCAACATCCATCTTGGCTTCCACAAATGCATATGAGTGCAATGGGGAGTGAGGTAGACATAAAGCCTACCGACATGTACACACACTAATTTTCAACACTAACAACTCTAGCTACAAAAAAAGAGCACTGTGTTGGGGAGGTGTACCACCACCTTTAATAGGCATAAAACTGTTTAACTACTTTTTAAGTCAGGGCACCTCTATGTACACCTGGCTATCCTGGTACTATGTAGAACATGCTGACCTCAAAGGCACTGAGATGAAAGGTATACATCATCACAACACATAATGCTAATGGTCTTTAAAATGCTACTATCTAAAAGAATATTAAACTTTAGTTAGAAAAAGTTTATAATGTTTCAAATTTTGTAAAATCCGATTCAAGAGGAAAATGAGGAAATTACTGTTTAATGGGTTCAGATTTTCTTGTTTTTTTAAGATTTACTTTTATTTATATGTATGTTTCTGTGCTAAAAGGACAGCAGAGGGCACTAGATGCTCTGGAGCAGGAGTTGTGAGCTGCCAGATGTGGATACTGAGAACTGAGCCTGGTTCCCAGGAAGGACAGCAAGCATCCTTAACCATATTTCCAGAATTTCAATTTCACAAACTGAATGATAAGAGTTCTGGAGATAGACGTAGTGATGCTACATTACTATGTGAATGTCCTGCAAAATGGCTTAGTGGGTAAGGCACTTGCTGTTAGGCTGGACATCCTGAGTTTGAACCCTGGGGCCCATACTGTGGAAGGATAGAACCTACTCCAAAAAGTTGTCCTGACCTCTGTAGTACACAAGCATCACCCTCAACATGTACTATAAATTAAACACGTACTATAAATTAAACACGTACTATAAATTAAAAGAAACTTTAACATGAATGTCAGCTGTTTATGCCTGTTATCCCAGCACTTGGTATTAAGAATTGCCTCTAGTCTGGGCTATAGAGACTCTGCCACAAACAAGTTTTAATTAATAAACTTACCAGAACAATTTTTTAAAAAGCATATAGAGTATTTCAAGCAACCTTGGGTATACAAAAACTACTGCTCCCTTATTAAGTGGTTAATATTATCAAAGAAAAACTCAGAGAGAATCCAATCTTAGTGGTCACTAAAATGCCAAGGGCATTTTATGGGAAGTGGTGATGCACGTCTTTAATCCCAGTGTTTGGTAGGCACAAATAGGCAGAGCCTGGTCTACATAAGTTCCAAACCAGCCAAGGGTTATATAATGAGGCAATTTAAATAAAAAAATAAAAACAAGTTTAAGGGCTGGGATACCAAGTGGCACAGTGTCTTCCTAACACCCACAGGGCCCTGGGTTCATTCATCAGTATTGGGGTGGAGGAGTTGGGGGGCATTGAGGAAACATACTAGAACTTACAATTGAAAGAGAGTTGACATTCTAAAATTCCCCCCTTGTATCCTCTCTCATTCTCAGGTGTTTTCCTCACTTTTCCTTAATTTAGATGCTTACGTGCCCTCCTCCTCTCGAAAGTGAGAATTCAGCCTCAGCGTCCATTAGCTGAGTCAAGGGAAGCAGAGGCAGGCAGACCCTGTCATCTTTTTTTTCTTTTATCCCCAGTACCCACATAAAGGTGGAAGGAGAAGTGACAGTGCAGTCTTCTGATCTACATGTACACTGTAGGTACCATACACACACAAAAATGTTTTTAATTTAAGCTATGAAATGTATAAGATCACAAAGTAAATCAATTACACTGGACAAGCTATTATCAAAATAACGTAAAATTGTTCATATGGTAAACAATTCACTGGCCTTTTTTAAAATTTGTTTTTCAAGACAGGGTTTCTCTGTATAGCCCCGGCTGTCCTGGAACTCACTCTGTAGACCAGGCTGGCCTCAAACTCAGAGATCCGCCTGCCTCTGCCTCCCAAGTGCTGGGATTAAAGGCGTGCGCCACCACTGCCCGACTGGTTTGTTTTTCAAGACAGGGTTTCTCTGTGTAGCCCTGCACTGTCCTGGAATTGGATCTGTACACCAGGCTGGCCTGATCCACCTGCTTCTGCCTCCACCTCCCAAGAGCTGGGATTAAAGGTATGCACCACCACCATCCGGAATTCTAACTCGTTTTAATATATTTCAAGACATTAATTTTCAATAAACTACATATGAGAAAATGATAAGCTGGGTCAAAGTGATTAATGGGCATACTAACTAAATTTACATACTTTAGTGGAAAACACAGTAATAACTCGGCTTCAATATTCATTAGCAGAGCCAGGAGTAGAGGTGCACACCTTTCATCCGAGCACTTTGGGAGGCAAAGGCACGTACTGTGTCTAAACTCGGGAAAATGTCTTTAATCCAAGGGCTCAGGAAGCAGAGGCAGTCAGATCTCTGGGTTTGAGGCTAGTCTGGCCAACAGAGGGAGTCCCAGGTAAGCCAGGGCTACACAGAGAAACCCTCTCGGGGTGTGTGGGGGCAGGGGGGATTCCAGTATTTGCACAGCTCGGTAATTCCTAAAGCAAACTAGCCCCGCTAACAATAAAACCAGATTTCTTATTCTTTAAAGAAAAAAAAAAGATGGATTTAAATTAACAACAAAAAATGAATAGAAAGATTGAGTCCACTGTTCAAAACTTTTAGTGATCTGCTTCAAATATCCAAATGAATACAGAATACTGACCTTCGGCATACACTAATTAAGCATCTTTAACGCCTAATTTTAGGATCCCAAACTTATCAACTACATAAACATCAAGGGAGGGTAAAAGGTACAGCAGTAACGAGGGAAAACGAGAGTATAGAAGATAGGAGATTTTTCCTTAATATATAACACACGTTTGTGTGAAAATGTCCTTATGTAACACAATACCAAGTACAACGAATATACACAATGAAAATAAAATTGCTTATTTATTTTATGCCAGATTATCAGGGACTAAGATTCTCCCACCACCACTTCAGAACACTCTCCGCCCCTAAGTTAGCCCCAGCTTCCAAGTCCATTAAACAACCTGTGATTCCTTCCTTCCCTCGTGAAAAAGATTCTTTTTATGGGCATAGTTAACAAACGCCAAGTTGCAAAGTTGCAGCTTTGCTGGACTGACGTTTTCACAATGTAAGAACAATATGATCTGGAATCTACTCAAAGCGTTTGCCAGGCAGTCAGCTGATGCTCACTCAACACAACAGGCCAGGAACGACAGAAATCAAACTTCATTATTTGCTAAGACAGGTAATCACTATCTTGAGATCTCAAACAGGCGGACAGTAGACGGTCCAACGAAACTATTTCCACCGATCCAACACCACCACAAAACCCCGGCTTTCCCTGAGTTTCTCTCCTTGTAATTTTTCCTTGTAACCGGCGCTTAACAGGTTCGCGGAATCAACCCGCACCACGCAGCCGCAGCCCGAGTAACTTTTACAAAAGGTCAGAGCGGTGCCTTTCAAGGCTTCCGACCCCATGGGGCTTCGCCGTTCGCACTCGCTCGCTTTCACCCACAGAACGTTCCAGAGCTGGCGAACGGGACCCAACTAAATTTTGGTGAATGTTGGGGGTCTGGGAGTCCGGGGGGAGCTTGCTACTCTCTCTTCAAAAAACACACGCCCCTCCCCAATTATCAAGACAAAACCCCAGCACACCCGCGTTTCCCCCTCTCCCGCGCTCCCACATGTTGCTCGCTCCGTCCCAGGCGGCCCCGCGAGGCCTCCCTCACCCCCCAACGCGCCCACCTGATCGCCCTTTCTCCGCAGGCTCCGCCCCCCGCCCCCGCCCGCTCGCCTCCTTCAGGAGCTCCATATGGGACACCCTGATCTCCCTAGGCTCCTCACGCCACCTCAGCCCAGCCCCCGACACGCCGCCTTCCCTTCCCCGCCGCCGTGGGCCTCGACTCCCCCCCGCACCCTCCTCAGGCGGTGCGGAGCGCACGGCGGGGGCTGCAGGCCTGCACGGCCCAGGTGCTGTGTCAGCCTCTCGGCGGGCTCCGCGGCGTGTACGGCCTGGAAAGTCACATGGCGGTGGGACCGGCCCTCGCCCCTAACACTTGGGCTCTTCTCAGAGCCGGACCAGACGACCTAAGCCACTCACCTCAACGAAGAGCAACATGTCTGCTTCCGCTCGGCCCGATCGTTCACGCTGCCGCGACTACAACTGGCTCACAGGCCCGGGCCCCAGTCGGTAGGATAAGGACACTCGCCTTGCCCCTCCACCCGGCAGTGGACCCGGCTCCTCCCCCGCCGTCAGCCGCTGCGCCCTGACCCGCCCAGTCCCGCCTCTCTGGGAGCCACAACTGTTTCCGGTTCTGGAGGCAAACTGCTTCCGGGAACGGAGGGCCCGCCCACCCCCCTGCGCCCTCCCCCTGCGTGCTTCGCTCTGGCTGGGTCTTCTCTGGCGGCGTAAGCGAAAAGTGTGTGGTCCCTGTAGGGTGTGGGTAGGCGCTGTGGAGGCCGCGCCGGTCTGTGCCACGAGTTGTGTAAAACGCTCACCGACGCAGTTTTACTTTTTACCAAAAAGCTGACCACCGCACTCCTAACGCTTCCGCAGCTTCGTAGTTAAAAACCTAGGTCCGATTAAAAGGCGATTGAGTGCGCCTGCCCCTGCTGATGACTTACTGGCTCCCACCCCCATTAAAAAAGCTGTAGTGGGAGCTAAGATACTATACAGCCACTCTATATTAATTGCATCCTACGCGCTTGGTACTGTACTAAGCATTTTGCATAAGTTAATCATAAGACCCTATGAGTAAACTGTTGAAGGAGCGCTGTAGCAGAATCAGATTCCTTTAGGGACAACCTTAAAAGAACTTTGCCCCGGGCCCCTCGAAATCACGTCTTCATTAACATAATGATACTCCGCTGCGCTGCTTAATGCACGGCTAACTAACAATAATTAGCCTCGTTCTCTTCTTTATTGGTGTTTTCATAGTCAAAGCAGTACACAAATATTTTAATTATTCTTACTAGAGTTACTCTTTCCTTACCAGTCTTTTTTGCTCCAGTTTCAAACACTATTTTTTTTTTAAATTAAAAAAAGTTTTGGTTTTTTGAGACAGGGTTTTTCTCTGTGCAGACTGGGTTGTTCCTGGAACTTGCTCTGTAGACCAGGCTGGCCTTAAACTCACAGAGATCTACCTGTCTGCTGCCTGAGTGCTGGGACAACACCTTAAAGTGAGGTTTTTCCTTTTCATCAATTCTTGGTTTCTAAGCCTTCCTCCTTTTTTTCTTTTCCCAGTTCTTTAATTAAATACTGTATATGTATGTGTGTGAACCAGGTGTGTGTCTGGTGCACATGGAGGCCAGAAGATCTCCTATAGAGGAGGGCATCAGATCCCTTGAAATGGGGAATGTTAGAGATGTTGGTGAGCAGCCATGTGGTTGCTGGGAATTGAACCTAGGTCCTCTGCAAGAGCAGCCAGTACTCTTAATCACTGAGCTATCTCTCCCGCCCTCCATTAAGAAAATAAGATTCATTCTTACTATCTTTTAATTATGTGTTGTCTGAGTATAAGTATGTGCACAGGAAAGACATGCCCTGAAGGCCAGCAGCCATGGATTCCCCTGGGCCTGGATTTAAAGTGGTAGTGAGCCACCAGGTGTGGGTGCTTGGAACCATTTACAATAGGAGAGTGCTCTTAATATTCAAGACTTACAGCTGGCTTCTCTTCAGCCCCAAGATCTTCCTTTTATCTTTTGTAAAGATTTATTCTCATTTTATATGTATGGTTATTTGCCTGCATGCATATCCATGTTCCCTCATGCATGCCTGGGAACTGAACCTGAGTCCTCAGCAAAAGCAACAGGAGCTCTTAACCACTGAGCAACCTCTCAGGGCCTGACCTTTCAACTCTTTTCTATGTTTCTTTCTTTTGCTTTCTTCCCCCCACCCCTCGTGACAACATCTTGCTGTGTGGGCCTGGCTGTCCAGGAACTCACTTTGTAGACCAGGTTGGCCTCAAACTCAGAGATCTTCCTGCCTGGGCCAGATGGGTGATGGGATTAGGGGATGCGCCACTACACCCAGCCCCAACTTTCCTTTGCTTTGCCTCAACAAGAGGCTCACTTCCTCACATTGATCTGTTAAACTGCTGATACTTGTGCTTTAGCCCCTCCTTAATTGGCTTGCGGGTAGACGTCCATTATTTTTATATTTTTATTTTATTTTTAGAATTATCTATTTTATGGATGTGAGTTCACACTGTCTCTCTCTTCAGACACACCCAGAAGAGGGCTTCGGGTCCCATTGCGCATGGTTGTGAGCCACCATGTGGTTGCTGGGAATTGAACTCAGGACCTCTGGAAGAGCAGCCAGTGCTCTTAACCGCTGAGCCATCTCTCCAGCCTGACTCCCATTAATTTTTTTATCTCCATCATTAAACTTAGTTGCAGGATATTTGATCACACTGTGAACCCTGAGATTGTGTTATTTACTGAAAAATACTATTTCTAGTGGTGGTGTGGCTCCTCACTTAGCACACACGTTTCATCCCAAACAGTGAAGGTAAAGTTAGTTTGTAGAAGGAAGCACTCATGTTTGAAAGAGATGCCTAATTGAGTGGCAAAGTGACAAATCACAGAATAGGATATGCCCAGTTCTCATGAGAACAGACAGGAAAGGGAAGCAACTTAAGGAAGCAGTGCAGAGAGGGGGAGGGGACAGTTTTACTGGAACAGTTGTACACAGACAGGTTGGAGAGAGAACAAACTAGACACAGGTGAAGACAGAGCGAGCCAAAGAGTGAGAAGGAGCCAGAAGATTAGAACATGTTGACAAAGTTAGACTGAGGCCAAGCAAAATAAATCAATAAAAAAAAACTGAGAGAAGCCAATCTGAGTCAGTAGACTTGGGGAGGAGTTTGAGCCAGAACAGCTGAGTTAACCAGCCACCCTAAACTCAGAAAGAACTAAGAAAGGGTGAGCTTGTTCAACAGCAAGTGTCGGAGGCCACACCTTCTAGGCCTAGATAAGACCGTCTGGAGGCTAGAAGTTTCCAGGACCAGGCCTATGCTAGTAGAGGGGGGCAATAAGCCTCAGAGACCACAGTTACTTCAGGAGAATAAAAGTTGTATTTACAAAACTCGCTCCCACTAGGACAGAGGCTTTAGCACTTATCTCCAAGGCCATGACGCCTCAAGGTACCTTCCCTATTTGTCAATCAACATCTCCCTCCTTAAGGTTTTCCCCAAGACTCTGCCTCACGGATCTTCATGTCTTTTGTTATAGTTTATCTTAATACCCCCCGCCCCCCACATTTTTAGTTTCCTCATAAGAATCCTACGGTGTGGTCTTCGTGGTTTAAGGTACTTGCAGCAGCACAGTAGTATCTCAGCAAATGTTTTTCAACTGGAAGGGAAAGATTTTAAAACTTGCCTTTAAAAGGCTTCATATCCAATTGCTGACTAATTCCAGGATACATGGGAAAGATGCAAGAGTGAGAGAGAGCCGGGCAGTGGTGGCGCACGCCTTTAATCCCAGCACTCAGGAGACAGAGGCAGGAGGATTTCTAAGTTTGAGGCCAGCCTGGTCTACAGAGTGAGTTCCAGGACAGCCAGGGCTACACAGAGAAACCCTGTCTCGAAAAACCAAGAAAGAAAGAAAGAGAGAGAGAGAGAGGAAGGAAGGAAGGAAAGAAGGAAGGAAGGAAGGAGAGGAAATGATGAGTCCAGAAGTCCGGTGAGATCAACAGCCACAGACAGTGTTCTGGGTGGTAGCCGATGTGCATACTGAGAGATGTCCACTTCCAGTCAGTCTCTCTGAAATAGCTAAGGAAAAGCATCCTAAATGCAAGGAAAACAGAAGTCAGAACCAGCGTGTGCTCCTGAGATTCCCAGCCAGTGCTCACAGAAGGACTGGAGCTGTTCTGCCACTGTTGGTGGCAGTGGTGTGTGCACGCTGCCACCATTTAGGAAGTTATTAGGGGACAGAGAAGGGAGTTACAACCTTTCTTTAAAAATGAGGTAGAGCCTGTCTGTCATCCTGGCTGCCTGGGGTCTGAAGCAGAAAGATCAAGAGTGGAAGACCTTGGCCAATGAGATGGCTCAGTGGGTAAAGGCTCTTGCCACTAAGCCTGGTAACCCAAGTCAAGTCCCCAGGAACCGCACATATTAGGAGGAAAATGACTCCCACCAGCTTTACACACACACACACACACACACCAATCAATCAATCAATGTAGTATGTAATTTTAAAAAATTCAAGACCAGTCTGGGCTACAGTGTTAATCCAAGCCCAATCCACTAATTTAGCAAGAACTGTCTAGAAATAAACTGAAGATAAAGGGGCATGGAGCTGGGTGTATAGCTCAGTGGGAGGGAGCTTGTGGAGCCTGCACGAGCCATGTGTTCAGTCATTGATAGTGTGCAGAAGCAGCTACTTCATGACTCGGACCTCTCTTTCCCTATGAAACAAAACACCTACTTTGTGTTCTGTTCAAATCTTGAGAGTACTCAACAGAGGACTAATTTTACAATGTTTCCAACAAGGAATCAACATAGGAAGTTTTTGTAAAGAGCTTAAACTATGTAGCAATCATTTAAAATAATATGTAAAACCTATTTACGTAAAACTACGTAAAGATAGACTAGGTTCGGCACTCCAAATCCATGCTTGTCGTTACCTCTGAACTAGGATTAAGGAGGTGACACACACCGGGGAAGAACCCAGGGGACTCAACTTTATTCCTAGTGCCTTTTCTGTTTTGAAAGTTATCTAGCTAAGTGTGGTTGTGCACGCCTGGAATCCCAACACCTCCCCTTCAGTCTGAGCTGCCTAGAATACCTCTTATTTGGTAGAAAGGAGCCTCTAATGTCCCCTTAAATTTTTTGAGTCAACTATGAAACCCCAAAGTTTGTCAGGCTCTTAAAACAAAACAAACAAACAAACAAACAAAAAAAGCAAACAAGAAAACAACAGTAAGGGAAACTGGTACTCTTCCAAATACCTCCTGAGTTTCAAATGGTAGAAAAGCTATGGGTACATGAAAATCTTGTAGGACACTGTTCCCACACAGGCTTAAACCTGTTTCAGCAGAGTCCAGGAAGAGAGAAGAGACTGATCGCTGGGTTCTAACACCTAGAATGTAATTCTTCAATGCAGGACCGTGTCTTCCATTCCTTTTAGCATTCCTGTATCCAGTGTTTCCTCCCTCTCCCTGTTCTACAATCATATAGAATGTCTAGTTCTTTACCCAGAGGAAACATCCCTAAACATTCTAGTCAATGATAGCATCACAATGCATCTACTAACAGCATCATCAAGACTTGACTCTTTGAAGCCTTCTAGTTGGTCCAAGTAGGGTTAGCCATAACCTTGGGACTCCTTGAAGCTTCCTAGTGGACACTTATTAGCATTTGCCTATATTTTGTGAAAAACAGAAGAAGAAATACAAAGAAATCACCCAAATTTTCAAAATGCCTGCCAAAAGGCGAAGTTTTGTCTACAGTGAATCTGATTCAGATAATGAATCCAAGGATCTTGCCATCTTGAGAAAGCCCAAAAGCAGCCGTGATAACTCATTAAGCTTGCATTTTGAGATCCCACCATCAGTACTGGCAGTCATCAAAAAGATTGAGGAATCACAGTCGATTCGGGCCAAAGAGGTGAGCAGCCAATCCATTTACAGACTTTGTACTGCTTTGTATAGCTTTCGACAACCAGGTGAAAAATTTTATTTTGTTTAAATAGAAAACACTTCATACTCAAGATAGTTGACTGAATTTTAGGTAACTCTGACCTCAAACGACACTGTTACCACACTGACTGTAGATAGATAACAAGCTCTAGCTCTGTATCAGCCTGTTCACACCAAAACTATTCACACAATTTAAGAGGTCTGTCCCCTGATCTATATATAAGTGTACACCTGGAATTCCGACGACACTCGGGAGGAAGATGAAGGTAGAAAGAACCTTGATCTTGTGTTCAAACTGAGTATTAATGAGACTTGGCTAAAATAAATAAATAAAGGTGTGTTTTGTGGACATGGCTCAGCTGGTTGGGGCTCTTTCTGCCATGCCTCACACCTGAAGTTGATCCCCAGAACATGCTCGGCAGAAGAGAATCAACTATCCAGCTGTGCTCTAGCCTCCACACACATGGAGTGGCACTTTTACACCCCCCCCCCCCACAATTAAAGACATAACTGTGACTTTAAAATAGAGGTAGACTCTAGTCCACCCCAGGACTTCCAACAAAGGAAGAGAGGAAAGGTTGGGAGTACCAGGACTGCTTTCCACACTGAATTTCCTGTTCCAGTTTCTCACAACTGGCAACACCAGTTTTAGCAGCTTTATTGGTCCATCTTAGTTACTTTTCTATTGCTGTGCTAAAACGCCACATCCAAGGCAACTTGTTCCTCGTGAGACTTGCTGTTACAGAGGGTGAGTCCGTGCCGGCGGAGCAAAGGCACGGTGGCAGAAACAGCTGAAAGCCTGGATGTTGACCTGCAAGTTGGAGGCAGAGAGAGGACCAACTGGGGATGGCGCTGGCTTTTGAAAACCCCACAGCCCACAAAAAAATTCAAATATGTGAGCCTCCCGGCCATTCTCATTCAGGCCAGCACAGTCTGCTCCCTGGCCTCCCTCCATAGGCTTGTGGCTGTATCAGAATACAAAAATCCAAAGAGTCCAACTTAAAAGGTCCCCATCTTCTTTTACAGTCTTAACAGTTTACAAGTCCAAAGCTCAAAGTCTCATCCAAGAGTCAAGGCAAACTAGCACCTCTTAACTGCAACGCCCTATAAGGTCAAAATAAAAAAGCATAGGGTGTACTTCCAATGCATAGTGGTAAAGAACCTACCTAACCATTCCAAAAGATGGCTGGGGGCAGAGTGAAAAAATACTGGACAGAGCAGGCTTGAAACCCTGTAGCTCCACGTCTGATATCAGAGGCCTTAGGTGGCTCAGCCCTTCCAGCTGGCTGACTGAAACACACTTCCCTCTTGAGCTGGCACCACTCCCTGTCTGCAACTCCCCTTGGCAGATGTCTGCTGGCTCTGGCACTTCCAACCCTGTGGGGTCCCCAGTGCAATCCAGGCCTCACTTTCACAGTTACACGCACGCACACAATGGCATCGCAGGGCCTTGTTTCAGAGCCTCCGCCCCTTCACATGCCTGGCTTCAGTGGCTCTCCTTAACTGTGGAGGGAGAGTCCGTAACCTCCTTTACACATCCATCCTTCCTGACTCTAAAGTCAGAAGCACATTATTGACACTGCCAAGTTCCGGTGCCTGCTTGGGAAACAGGGAGCCTGGCCCCCTCGAGTCATATTTGCTTTAATTATTATTATTTTGCCTTTTAGGAGTAGAAAATTTCTTGGTTTTTGCAAGCTGGAAGCTCAGCTGGCTGGGGGTCTTGCCCCGAGAGTACATTTCCTACATTCCATTTTGAAGCAGGCCTTTCTTCTCCTCCTCCTCCTCCTCCTCCTCCTTCTCCTCCTTCTCCTCCTTTTCCTCCTCCTTCTCCTCCTCCTCCTCCTCCTCCTTCTCCTCTTCCTCCTCCTCCTCTTCCTCCTCCTCCTTCTTCTCCTTCCCCCCCCCTTCTTTTTTAAAATGTTCTCATCTCTTTGAGCACAAGCCTTGGTTCCAGCGTTAAATCTCTCTGTGCTCTTTTACCTCACACTGTACTTTTTGTTTGTTTTTGCCCTGCTTTCTTTTTCTTTATAGACCCCCACGAGGGTAATTAATAACTGAACGAAAATGAAGAAATACAATGAGGACATGACTAGGGGGTTGAGCTTTTTATTATAGGTAAAAGGGAGAGAACAGGCAGACACATCTGGGAGAGTCCAAAGTGAGCACGGCCACACTGAGCCCAGCTATGTGAAGACAGAGGGGAAGGGAGAGCAGGAGAGAAGCCATTGAGCAAGAGAGGTGGCCTGGACCAAGAGACTGAAAAGGCAGAAGGGGCAAAAGGGGTCAATGTGGCCAAAATGGCTGGATTATATAAGGAAGAGCTGGGGAAGGGCAGCCCAGCCTTGGGCTGGAAAGGTTAGGGAAGTGGTGGGGTATGCCAGGCAAGAGGACTTGAGGGACACTCAGAGAACCTGCCTGCAGAGTCCCCATGTTAATAGGCACCTGGCACCTGTCCAGTTGTCCCCGGGTGAGCCCTAACAACAACATAGCAGATGTCCTCCTTGAAGAAAGGAGTCTGGTCCTTTCAGTTGAGCTGAGGCAGAGCCTGGGACAAGAGCAAAGGCAGCTGTATTCTTTTCAAAGAACCAACGAACGGCCTCTGTCTGAGATTCGGATCCCTTCTGCCCTGCAGCCTCTTGAGCTGGGAGTCTCTCCCAGGGCCCTCCAAACGTGGGTGGTCAAGACTCACGCTGTACCCAACCCGTCTTCCTTCACCTTCTCACTTACTTTTCTATTCTGTGATAAGACAACATGACCAGGAACTGGTACAAGAAAGTGTTCGCAGTGTCAGAATATTAGAGTCCATGATGGTGGAAGCTGAGACAGAGTGGCAAGACCTTACATCTTGATATACAGATGGCAGGGGCTTTTAAAGTTTCAAAGGCTGCTTCTAATGATTCAGCTCCTCCAACAAGGCCACACTCCCCGTTTCTTTTTTTAATTGGAAAAAAAATTGTTTTCATAAAAATATGTTCTGATCATGATTTTCTCCTCTTCCGACCCCTCCCGGATCCTCCTTGCCTCCCTGTCCTCCCAACTCTACCTTCTGTCTTTAAAATACAACACACACACACACACACACACACACACGATCCTCACACATTCACACACACATGATCCTCACACATTCACACACACACACACATTCACACACACACACACACACACACACACACAAAAAAACCAACCCACAAAAAGTACAAAGTCAAAAACCAAACTATACAAGCAAAAGATCAATAAGGCAAAAGATGCCCTCCAGAATCTATATAAGACACAGTCTACAAAAACACCGTCGAGTTCCCTTTCTGATGGCTATCTACGCTGTGAGACCTACTTTGAAATGGAGACTATTAGAGAAGACTGGTTTTTCCTTAGAAAGCAGGGTAGCTTTGCAGATAGTATATTGGTTAGGTGTTGGAGCCCGTGTCTACGTCTCCCTTTCAGTGCTGGTTCCTTGTCTGGCTTGAACCTGTGCAGGTCCCATGTGCAATGCTGCAGTATCTATGAGTTCATATGTGCATCAGTCCTATTGATCTGGAGAGCATTGTTCCCTCGGAGGCATCATCCTCTCTGGCTCTTACAGTCTGCTCCTCCTCTTCCATGTAGCTCCCTGAGCCCTGTTGGGAGGGGACTGAGGCCCCTGCATCTCTCATTCTCTGCACTTTGTTCAGTTCTGGGTCTCTGTGTTAATTCCCATCTACTGTCAGAGGAAGCGTCTCTGACCATGGCTGAGCCACGCACTGATTTATGAGTGTGGCAGAATGTCATTAGGAGTTACGTTATTTCTATGTACCATTAACAGAACAGTAGTGTTTGATTTTCTCCTAGGCCCATGGCCTATCCAGTCTCAGGTTCTTGGCCACCCTAGCAGCATCAGGTTCCATCTTACAGAGTGGAAGGCCACACTTCTTAAGTCTTCCACTCAAATATATGAGCCCATGGAGCCATTTTCTGTTTGTCTGTCTGTCTTTCTGTGTCCCATCACAGATGGCTGTGAGCCACCCTGTGGTTGCTGGGAACTGAACTCAGGGCCTCTGGAAGAGCCGTCGGTGCCATCTCTCCAGTTTTCATTCTAAACACCACATTGGTGATTTTTGTTGTTGATGATCCATCGTGGAATCAACTGCATGTTTTTTTTTAAAGTAAGCGAGTTTTGATATCTATTAAGATCTATGGAAGTGTCCGCTGTATCAACGAAATGAGTTAACTCTTCTCCCTCTAATTTCTTGACTTGTTGATTGTTTGTTTTGAGACAGGATTTCTTGTAACAGCCCTAGCTGTCCTAGAGTTCACTTTGTAGACCAGGCTGACCTTGACCCACAGAGACTCACCTGCCTCTGTTGGGATTAAAGGTATACGCCACCACACCCCACTCTTGACGCCTTATGATCCTCCTAGATAGCTCGGCCTTGCTTCCACCCGAGTTCCCAGCCAACCACCAGTCTGTTCACTGCTCTATAGAGTAGTCTGCTGAGTCTTAATTTTATATAAAGAAAGTTATACATTATTTTCTTCTATCTGAGTGTGTGTGTGTGTGTGTGTGTGTGTGTGTGTGTGTACGCGCACGTGTGCTCAAGTTCAGATCCGGCTTTAATAAGATTATTTGGCAATTTTGGTAGTAGTGCACAGTCTTCGCTTCTGCTCATGAGACAGAATAGGCATGAGTTTATATTTTGTCCTATAGGTGATTTGGGTGCACACATATTCCTGAATCCTTCCTACTTCAAATCATTACCCACTGGTAAATCACATTAAGTTTTTTTATTCTCTATAGCAAAGACACTTGTAAAAAATGAGCTTCAACCCAGCACTTGGGAGGCAGAGACAGGCAGATTTCTAAGTTCGAGGCCAGCCTGGTCTAGAGTAAGTTCCAGGACAGCCAGGGCTACACAGAGAAACCCTGTGTCAAAAAACCAAAAAAAAAAGCTTCAAAAAAATTCTACATATTCAAAAATTACCTTAAACTATTAAGAATATATAAAGTATATTAAGGATATCTGTGTTAAAATTATTAGATTTATTTTATTATTTCATGTATATGATATTTTGACTGTGCTCCACACACATGCCTGGTGCTTGCTGAGGCCAGAAGAGAGCATCAGATCCTCAAGAACTGGAGTTACAGAGGATTGTGAGCTGCCCTGTGGGTGCTGGGAATCAAACCTAGGTTCTCTGTAAAGAGCAGCCAGTGCTCTTACCCTCTGAGTCATCTCTGGAGCCCCAAGACAGCTTCATCTATCTGTCCTCCAGGTTTCAAAGCAAGCATTTGACATCTGTGAATCCTTGCCATTACTTATGGGTAATTATGGTTCAGAAACCATACTGCTTCCAACGCTACAAAACTCTCCATTGAAGTCCAGATGTGGTAGTACACACCTTCAGTCCCAGCACTTGGGAGAAAGAGGCAAGCAGATCTTTGTGAGTTCCAGGCCAGCCAGGGCTACAGACTGAGGATCTGTCTCAAAAAACCAACCAACCAATCAACCAAATATATTAAACAAACAAAACCAGTTAACCAAACAAAAACCAACACCACTTTGAAAGCTCCAGTATAGCTCCAACAGATTAGGGCAGAACGTGCTTGATTTTAACCTTTAAAACCAACAGACCGTTTCCTCTGGAAGGATTCTCCTTCTGTGTAACTGTTTCTCCAATTCCTACTTTGCAATAGGTCTAAGGATGGCCTGATTTCAGGGTATGGTGGACAGCCTTCCTCTGTCAGGCACTCAGCAGACCTGGAAACAAAACCTTAAAGGTTGTGGTGTCCCTTCTCACTACTCCAAACTTGCTGTGGAACGTCCTGGCAACTTGACTCTCTCTCTTTTTTTTTTTTTTTTTGTTTTTTCGAGACAGGGTTTCTCTGTATATCCCTGGCTGTCCTGGAACTCACTGTGTAGACCAGGCTGGCCTCAAACTCAGAAATCTGCCTGCCTCTGCTTCCCGAGTACTGGGATTAAAGGTGTGCGCCACCACTGCCTGGCGACTTGACTCTTGTCCCCAGTTCTTTGGTCAGTGGCATAGTATGTCTCAAGGATCCAGGTGAAGGCTCTCAGAAGGTTCTGCATGGCAGATAGTCATTGCCACGACACTTCCTCTTCTGGCAGCCAATGTAAAGTGAACTCACAACATAGGCACGTCCGCTTTTCCCGAAAGGTTCTTCCAAATAAATGTCTTGTTTGTCCTATGTGCTATGTAGTTTTACATCAGCTTGACGCAAGCTAAAGTCATCTGTGTGAAGGGAACCTCAATTGGGAAACTGCCTCTGGAAAAGTGGGCTGTAGGCAAGCCTGTAGGGCTTTATCTTAATTAGAGGTTGATGGAAGAGGGTCCTGGTCACTGTGGGTGGTGCCATTCCTGGGCTATTGGTTCTGGGTTATATAAGTACACTGAGCAAGCCATGGGGAGCAAATCAATAAGCAGCACCCCTCCATAGGTTCTGAACCAGTTCCTGCTTCCAGGTTCCTACCCTGTTTGAGTTTCTGTCCTGACTTCCTTGGATTAAAAAAAACAAAAAGAAAAAAAATGGCCATATTGGACCACGCAGACTGACCCCAGGGATTCACCTACCTGTGCCACCTGAGTGCTGGGATTAAAGCTGTGTTCCACCACTGCCCAGCACATGTTTATGATCTGTTAAGGGGATGTGCATACAGCCGTGATTTATTATGTTTTGAGACAGGGCCTTTCTATGTAACTGTCACGAAACTCCCTATGTAGTCCGAACTGGCCTTAAATTGAGTATCTTCCTGCCTTCACATTCCAAGTGCTGAAACTGTAGATATATGTCACCACTATATCTATTTGAGAACAAATATTATTGCTCATGTTTTTAGACAAGCTCTAACCATATAGCCCTAGCTGGTCTAGAGCTCTCTGTGTAGACCAGGCTAACCCAGAATTCACAGAAATCTGTCTGCTTCTGTCTCCCAGGTGCTAGGATCTAAGAAGTGCATCATTACACCTAGCTTATTTTGTTTTTGGTTTCTTTTGAGACAGGGTCTTAGCCCAGGCTAGCCTCAAATTCCCTGTGTAACCAAGGCTAACCATAAGCTCCCAATCCTCCAGTTTCCACTGCCTATTTGCTGGGACTACAGGCATTTTCCACCATGGCCAATTTTAAGTGGTGCTGGAGAATCAAACCCAGCAATTTATGCATGCTAAGTGTGGTGGCTATTCTTGGTTGTCAGCTTGACTACATCTGAAATCAACTAAAATCCAAGTGGCTGAGTATACCTGTGAAAGAGTTTTTGTTTGTTTGTTTGTTTTTTGTTTTGTTTTTCTTTCTTTCTTTCTTTTTTTTTTTTCCAAGACAGGGTTTCTCTGTGTAGCCCTGGCTGTCCTGGAACTCACTCTGTAGACCAGGCTGGCCTTGAACTCACAAGAGAGCTGCCAGCTTCTGTCTCCCAAGTGCTGGGATAAAGATGTGTGCCACCACCACCCACTTATAGGCTATGTCTTCAGGGTTCTGGGGGGCACTGAAGACCAGCTGAGACATCTAGCTTTGTGGACTGACCATTGTCTGGATTCTTGGAACTAATTTTGGTTGGCAGCCATCGCTGCACTAGCTGGACTATAGGCCTATAAACCATTCTAACTCTCTCTCCTGTGGATTCATTCTGTAAGTCTAGTTCCACTAGAGAACACTGCCTACTATACAAGATATGCTCTACCAACTGAGCTGTTTCCACCCATGTCACAAGTATTCCACTACCATCCTTTTCCCCTCTGTCTTAGGCAGGGTCTCTGTTCCTGCACAAACATCATGACCAAGAAACAAGTTGGGGAGGAGAGGGTTTACTCAGCTTACTCTTCCACACTGCTGTTCATCACCAAAGGAAATCAGGACTGGGACTCAAGTAGGTCAGGAAGCAGGAGCTGATGCAGAGGCCATGGAGGGATGTTCCTTACTGGCCTGCTTCTCCTGGCTTGCTCAGCCTGCTTTCTTATAGAACCCAAGACTACCAGCCCACAGATGGTCCCACCTACAAGGGGCCCTCCCCCCTTGATCACTAATTGAGAAAGTGCCTTACCCCTGGATCTCATGGAGGCATCTTCTCAACTGAAATTACTTTCTTTGTGATAATTTCAGCTTGTGTCAAGTTGACACACAAAACCGGCCAGTACACCCTCCCTTGCTAAGGACCTCTTTTCCTCCTTTCTATTTTCAAGATGTATAGTAACACCCACACATATGTATACACAAACATATACACACACACATATGTGCACGCCTACACCCATACACACATACATGCACATATATATACACATACATACATACACATATATATTCACCAATTCATTTGAGAGAGTGTCTTTCACCAAATCAGGAGGTTACTATTTCAGCTAAGATGGCTGGCCACTGGGTTCCTAGGACTGCCTATCTCTGCTTCTCAGTATTGGGGTTATAGGCATGCTTAGTTTAGCTATGCTCTGCTTTGATGTGGATTTGTACCCAGATTCTCAGGCTTACATAGCAGTGCTCTTTATTCTCTAAGCCTCTACTGTGTTTTCCAAAAATACCTTATTTTTATGCCGGTGGTGGTGCACACATTCAGTCCCAGCACTCAAGAAACAGAGGCAGGTAGATATTTGTGAGTTCAAGGTCAGCCTCCTCTACAGCTTGAGTTCCAGGACAGCCACGGCTACACAGAGAAACCCTGCCTCAAAACAAACAAACAAACAAAAACCCCACCTTATTTTTGTTTCTTTAAGTAGCTCTGGCTGACCTTGAACTCACTGAGCAGCCAGGGATGATCCTGAACTCCTGATTCTCCTGCCTTCCGTTCCCTCTGACACCAATTGCTGGGATTATAGGCATGTATCATTACAGCTGTCTTTAAAGTGCTTTCAACATTTCTTTGATTCCCTCAAAATTATACTCAATATTCTACTAATTATAGTCATACCTTAAAATTCATGTGAATGAGTAAACAAAGGGAAATTAGTTATAATTTCATGCTTCTCAATATTTAAATCCTAGGTCAAATTTAACCTAACACATGGCCCTTCATGTGCAAGTTAAACTAAATAAGTGTGAAAGCTACAAACAGCTGAATACAAATTCAGTTTTGTTTTGTTTTGTTGGGGGGAGGGTTCGAGACAGGGTTTCTCTGTGTAGCCCTGGCTGTCCTGGAACTCACTCTGTAGACCAGGCTGGCCTCGAACTCAGAAATCCGCCTGCCTCTGCCTCCCGAGTGCTGGGATTAAAGGCGTGCGCCACCACGGCCCGGCACAAATCCAGTTTTATTATAGTAACACTAGATACAATTAGCAGTGATGCTTTTTAATTATTACCTTTTAAATTTTTTATTTCTATTTTATGTGCCTGCATTTGGTGTATTGCCTGCATGTGTGTCTGTGTGAGGGTGTCAGATCTTGGAGTTACAGATAGCTGTGAGCTGCCATGTGGGTGCTGGGAATTGAACCTGAGGCCTGCGGAAGAGCAGCCAGCACTCCCAACTGCTGAGCCGACTCTCCAGCCTCTAGTTTGCTTTTCCTTTGCTGTGATAAAGACCAGAAGCAAAAGCGACTTGGGGAGGAAAGAGCTTGTTTGGCTTCCAGGTTAGAGCCACTGTGAAAGCCACAACAGGAACTCAAAGCAGGAATCTGGAGGCTGGAATGAAGCAGAGAAAAGCTGTTTAGTGGCTTGCTCACTTTACTCTCCTATGTGACTCAGGACCACCTTCCCAGGGCTGGTCTCACCCAGAGGGCAGGGCCGGCCCTCCCTCATTTTCCTTTATCAGAAAAATGCCTCTAAGGCTTGCCTGGAAACCAGTCTGATTGGGACATTTTCTCAATCAACCTTCTCTCTTCCCAGAGACACAAGCTGGAGTCATCAGAGAGGAGGGAGGGAGCCTCAGATGAGAAAATGCCTCCATGAGACCAGGCTATGAACAAGTCACTCAGCAGTGCTACCCCATTCCCCCTGTGTCAGCCCCAGGACCCAGCCCGCACTGCTTGTGATGGGGACTGTTATATAGGACTGAGAGTGAAATAGCCCTTTTCTTCCCCAAGTTGCTTTTGGTTGTGGTGTATAATCACAGCAACAGGAACCCTAAGGCACAGATGACCCTAGCTTGTGTCAAGCGGACAAACAACTAGTCAGCACAGGTGCTGTGCAGTGGTGTTTTAGAAGTGTGAACATCACTTGGAAATTAAAAACTTATGGGCCATGTGCGTGCACGTGCGTGTGTGCACGTGTGTTTTTTCATAACCTATGGCACCATGTGGACATCAAAGGATAACCTTCTGGAGTCAGTTCTCTCCTGCTGCTTGGTAGGCCCTGGGCACAGAACTCTTGGTGGTCAGGTTTGGCAGCAAACATCTCTCCTGGTTGAGCCACTTCACCAGCCCCCCACCTCGGTACCTTTTAGAAGATGCTAGTAATCTTATCCTTCTGATAATTCTGACAATCAAACGTGGTCCCGCAGTTTTTCCATGTTTGTTTGTCCGAGCGAGGGTCTTTTGTGGCCCAGGCTTGCCTCAAACTTCCTGTGTGATCAAGGGTGACTCTGAACTTCTGATCCTTCTGCCTCCAATCCCTCTTGTGTTGGGATTCCAAGCACACCCAGTTTACTGGTAGGGTGCCTGCACAGGATGTGGAAGGCCCTGACTCAATGCCCACTACCATAAAAAGGAAGCAACTCACACTTTGCCTCTAGCAGTCTTGTTTTGTAGATAAAGCAGAGGCAGTTTGGAAATGTTTTGTTTGTTGTTTTTTATTTTTATTTTTACTTTTTTTTCCGAGACAGGGTTTCTCTGTGTAGCCCTGGCTGTCCTGGAACTCACTCTGTAGACCAGGCTGGCCTCGAACTCAGAAATCCACCTACCTCTGCCTCCCTGAGTGCTGGGATTAAAGGCAAGAGCCACCACTGCCCGGCTGGAAACGTTAATTTTAACAGAAGAGCTCCAGTTAGGGTCCCAGGCTAGCTTAAAACCCAGTGATCTTTCCATTTCATCTTTTAGAGTTGTCGATACAGGGTCTAATGTAGCCCAGAATAGCCTCAGACCTCCTAAGGTAGCTTAGGCTGGCCTTGAACTCTTGCTCATAATTCCTGAGGTGCTAGGGCTGCAAGCGAGATCCATCATGTCCGACCTAAGACTTTTTTTTTTTTTTTTTTTTTTTTTTAATGAGAGAAAATCTGGACATCATAGTAAAGGCACAGTAGCAACACTTGTTTGTTTCTGACATGGAAGGGTCTCCCTACATTGCCCAGGCTGGCTTAGGGCTCACAGTTCTCCCGGCCAGTCACCCAAAAGCTGAGGTTAGCTAGCAAGACTGTGGGACACAGGACTGAGGGTTGGGGGTAAGAGGCGACGGAGTCAAGTGACGAATCCCAGGAAATCCGACTCTGGAAACCAGCATCAGGGTGCAGATCTGAGTTTATTGCCCCGCCCATAAGCTTATGTACCATGTTCGAGCCAATCCCCAGCCCCTTAGACCATTGGCTAATCATATCTCACCACATTGTGCCCCAATGAAAGCCCTGCTTAATGAGGTAACTCAGGAGTGGGGACAGTATTGTCACCTGTGAGGACTTCCGTGGAAATGGGGGAAGCAGCCGCCTCCCTGGTCTCAGTTCTTTTTTGCTGTCTCATCGATGTGCCGGGAGCCATCTTAGAGCTCCTGCGGCGTTCTGCAGCTCAGGACTCTTGGAGGGGTCGCCAGAGTCTGGGGTGCTCTCCCTCTCACTTTTTTCCTTCATAAGGTTGTTCTCCACCTCCCATCCCCCTCCCACACAAGACTTTAAGAAAATTTAAGCAGGGCAGTGGTGGCGCACGCCTTTAATCCCAGCATTTGGGAGGCAGAGGCAGGCAGATTTCTGAGTTCGAGGCCAGCCTGGTCTACAGAGTGAGTTCCAGGACAGCCAGGGCTACACAGAGAAACCCTGTCTCAAAAAACCAAAAAAAAAAAAAAAAAAACAAGAAGAAGAAAAGAAAATTTTAAAATTCTATTTTATTTGCTTTGAGTGTATGCTTGTATGGGTGTGGCCATGCATGTAGTGGTCTGAAGGCAACTTTCAAGATTTAGTTCTCTCTGTCCACCCTGGGCTTGCTTGGCGACAAGCACCTTTAATCACTGGGCCACCTCACCACTATGATAAGACTTTCGTGTGTCGGCTTTCTACTAATTACCGACATCCTTAGAGTAAACGTGACCAAAACTTATTTTCAAACCAGTATGCGCTTCTTCTTTTTTTAGGATATCGTTTTGAAGCTGACTGGAATAATGAACAAGGTGCAGCTGATAATGACTCGGTATAATATCGACAGCTCATTTCCTGGGAGGAAGAGCTCCACCTCAGAAGGCCGGAAAAAGAAAAGAAAGTCTTTCTTAGAAAAGATTGCCACATTTGTGAAGAATATTGACATTAGAGAAAGTACTCTCTCCAAGATTCTGTCCTGGCTGGAAGAATGGCGTGAGTTTGGAGAAAGGTCCAGAGGGAAGGGGCGGGTCCAGAGGGAAGGGGCGGGTCCAGAG
>JADRCH010000871.1:933976-946296 GCA_019843965.1 Rhynchomys soricoides | reverse complement strand
GAAGAAGAAGAAGAAGAAGAAGAAGAAGAAGAAGAAGAAGAAGAAGAAGAAGCAGAAGAAGCAGAAGAAGCAGAAGAAGAATTAAGCAGAAGTAGCAGCAGGAACAGCAGGAGGAGGAGGACCATCACCACCACCACCACTACCACCACCACTGAAAGTAGGTATGGCTGCTCACACTTTAATTCTAGAACTTAAGAGATAAAGTCAAGAGGATCCAGAATTTAAGGCCAGCCTTGGCTACATAGCAGGTTTGCCCTCATCTCAATGAACTAAAAAACAAAGAGGAAAGAAGAAATAAACCAACATTGGTCCTTTATTAGTGACTAAATTGCAATATATATATTTGGGCCTCCTGGTCACCCTCACCTACCATTTTGCTTTGGATGTGGAAACCACATTTCCTTTAGTTGTCATATCTGCTTGGCCTTCTCCTAGCTGCTAGAGTTTCTCAGACTTTTCCTTCTGTTTGATGTCCATAAGGGATTTTGAATGTTAAGGCTTAGGTAACTGTTTCTTAGCTGGTCATTGTAAGGAAACTTCCTCATATGTTTCTGTTACTAGGAAACTTCGTTTTCTTTCTTTCTTTCTTTCTTTCTTTCTTTCTTTCTTTCTCTTTCTTTCTTTTTTTCCTGAGACAGGGTTTCTCTGTGTAGCACTGGCTGTCCTGGAACTCACTCTGTAGACCAGGCTGGCCTCGAACTCAGAAATCCTCCTGCCTCTGCCTCCCGAGGGCTGGGATTAAAGGCGTGCGCCACCACTGCCGGGCTTCTAGGAAACTTTCTAGTGATTGCATATTCTGTTATGTTCTGTGCCCTTGGAAACCAATCATGATAGAAGTCAGTAGAACTGCTTTGTATAGTTACCCACAATAAGCTTGGACCTGAACCAACCACGCAGCAGCATTTCCTATACCCGTGTATAAGCTTTTATGGTATTTGTCTTTATAAGCTGCCCCTGGGATGGACCCCAACATAAGAGATATAAGAAACTATTTAAAATAAGACTTCCATTTTGAGTAGTGGTCAAGGAAAGTTGAAGTTCCCAAGACCTCCCTGGGACATGTACCTGGGTAACTGACATCCTGGTTGGCAAGCTAAGACATGAATGTTAGACAAGGCAAGTCCCCTGCCACAGCTGAGTACCCCAACCAATGGAAACCAATGTACCAATGGTACAACAAAGGCATGTTCCTAAGGAAGTTCCCCATCCCTAAATCCTGATTGGTGAAATAATTTGGCACAGATGTTTATGGATTTTTGGCTTAAAAACCCCGTAGGATCTTAACTCAGGGTCACTGTTCAAGTCCTGAATCTGGACTGTAGCCCTGGTTGATCAGTCCTGGGGCATCTGTGAAGTGGAAACTTCAGGGTTTTTTTGGAAACTCACTTGTGTCAGATGGTGTTTTGCTGGGGCAGACATGATAAGAAGTGTTTTCCTGAAGCGGACGCAGGTGAGAGGATGTTCTGCTAAAACAAGCCTGTGAAAGGACTCTTGATGAAGGATTCGTCGCTAACAACACACATATATTGGTCTGTCTTATGGTGCATAGTTAAGCTCCCTTTGTTGGGACTCCATAGAAAGAAACACATCATAAAAACTTTTAGTGGTGTGCTGGTGGCTTCTTGCCACGTTCAAGGACCCGGGCTGATTGGCAGAGTGATGTCAGCTGATACAAACTCAACTTGAGTTTTGCTAAGACAGACTCGTGTGCTGAGGGAAGAGACCCGTGGAGGACAGGTGATGTTCGGAGGGAGGACATATAGGACTCGGTGGCCTGTGAGAGGGGCTTGCTGGTACAGCTGGCTTTGCAATGCTTCTTTGTCTCAACTCTTCATTGATCTTCAATTCATCGAGAGAGGCACAGCCAAGAACTTCTCCTGGTGTCCCTGGTTGTGCTGGTCCCCCTTGCTGACTCATGTCATTTGGTTGGGGTCTGGCTGTTCCTGCTAGGTAGTGCCACTGCTGCTGCTGTCCTGACACTACTGAACTGGACTGCTGGTGTGTCTGTGAAGTGTTTGTGAGTGGATTGAGCTGCCACTGTTGAATCCTGTGAATTGAATTGCTGATTTCCTGACAATGCAAATGGGATTTGCTCCAAAGAGCCATTTCTAAACAGGTCCATTTCCCTGCATCCTAACAACCTTTCTTTTCCAGCACCTTTGGTGGGTGGAAGGTTAGAAGGGAGCTTAAAGCATTTAAGAACCATCATTAAAAGTAGGTCTTTGAAAAAATCTAAGCTTATGTTTACACTCAATAAACTATCCCTGTCTGACTGAGATCAGTGTTCGTGTGGTTTGTGAGGTGATTCCTGGACCCCAACAAGAAACAATCAGGTATAAGATGCTCCCTTGCACACAAAGGGCCACTTCACTATATCCTGTCAAGGCTCAGTCAGTGAAGCACTTGACACATATGCTTGAGGTCCTGAGTTTGAATCCCCAGCGTCTATATAAACACTAGAGTGCAGTAAAGAACATCTGTAGTCCCAGAACTGGGGAAGTGGGGATGGAGGCAGGTCCTCAGGGTTTTCCGGCCAGACAGTGTCACTGATTGATGAACACCAGGATCCGGAGAGGCTCCACTTCAAAAACCAAAGTACAGCCAGGTGTGGTGGCACACATCCATTTTGATGTGCACCCTTAATCCCAGCTTCTGCAGGTAGAGGCAGGAGGATCTCTGTGAATTTGAGGCCAGCATGGTCTACATTTCTAGTTCTAGGCCATCCATGAGACACAGCCTTAAAAAAAAAAAAAAAAGTTACTACTTCCCCCCCCCTTTCTTTTGGGGAGCGTAATCTTTGGTGGGAAGTCTGTATCTGTAGCCTGTAGTTCAGCAAGGAGTTACGCTGTTCTTGTGGGCTGGAGTAGCTACAGAAATTATTTTATGTCTTGGGCATAGGAGGATTGTCTCTTCTGTGATTAAGTTAGTTATTATCTATGCTAAAGTGAGATCATGGATATTTCACTATATATATATATATACATAGTCACTGAATGTTTGTCCTGTATGTATCTGTTAGTTGAGGCCAAGTTCCTTAGGCTTAAACATGGGCACAGAACAGCATAAATGAAGAAAGGCAACTGTAATGTTTTGTTTGTGTTTTTCTTCCAGTGGCTAGAGGTACTCTCTGGAAAGCTTGGAAAGACCGAGCTATAAAACGGCCTGCCACAGCCCAAGCTTTAAGACCAGATCAGATGATTTGCGACCAGATTGGCTTAAGTGCTAAGGTTTCAGAGATCCAGAACATGCTGCAGGAGCTCATCAGCACAGCAATGTTCAGCAAGCTGGAGAACAATGCCATCAAATACATGTCAGCAACACTGACAAATCTCTCCAAGGCACTGTGCACAGTCAACGATGAACTAAAACTTGTGAGTGTCCCAATTACCAAGTTATTTCTGAAGGATGAAGAAGAAAGGGTAGAGAAAGACAAAGACAACTCCCAGCAGGTCATCCAAGAACTTAGTGAAGAGAACGAGATGCTTCAGCAGAAACTTACAGAAGCCGAGGAAAGATGTGACCAACTTATTCGCATCAAAAATTATCTCGGACGACAGATGATGCACCCAGGTACATCCTTGAAAGCAGCAGTTATGCTGCCTCTGCAGGTACCATATGTCAGCAGAGAGGCCAAGGACACTGACAGTGAAGAAAAGATGGATGACTCCCAGAAGAAGGAAGCCAAAAGCACCGCAGTAACGTGGGACTCATCTTCAGGTGAAACGGAGCCAGCTAAGCAGCAAGCTGAGGACAAAGCTGAGGCTACCCAGGACCAGAGAAAACCCAAAGGCCTGCCGCTGACAGCGGAGACCTTGGACGCAAATCTGGAAATGGAGGAGAATAGACCCGGTTATCTTGCTATGAAAAAGGTACTAGAAAAGAAGAAAGCAGGTCAGCTGAAGGCCCAGGATGCCAAAGGCCCACCGAGTTCCAGGTGGGAACAGCTCAGGAAGGGCAGATCTGAGCAGCTGTTTCAAATCAGCCCAGGCTCGCCAGAGAGTAAAGAGTCCACCCTTAAGTTACCAGTCAAAGAAGCCAAGAGTGAAGTAGAGCTGCTTCAGCCTGAGAGTGCTCTGGAGCTACAAAAACTGGGAACAAAGTGGAAAAAACTCATAGCAGCAAAAACTGGAGAAGTCTCCACAAAACTATCTGGTAAATTACAACCCAACACCTCTACGGGGACTTCAGTAACCCCCGATGAAAGTGAGCAGGGCAATCTAGAATCATTTCAAAGGGCCATCCTGGCCTTCCTGAGAGAGAAAACAAATCAGGCAGGAAAGGCTTTAGATCCAAAGAGCACACAGAAGGAGGAGTCATCACTGGGGAGAGTGGAAGTTGAAAAATTAAACGTCGTCAAGGCAAAAATTGAGGGTTATTTCCAAAAAGTGGCCGAAACTGTGACTATAGCCTTGAGGACATACAGAAAAGAAAGAAGGGCACAACTTAAAGAGAAGGCCAAGAAACAGCCAAAGGGAGCATTGGGGGTGCCACGGACACTTCCTAAGCAGGGGACAGTCGCTGCCAAGCCTGGAGCTGGCAGAGTCCTCCTCAGTGAGATCACAGACCCCGCGATTAAGAAACTGGTACAGATGCTCTTAGAGGAGATAGACAGTGACTTCAAAAACCAAAGGGCAGAGGAGCAGCAACAGGGGGCAGAGGAGCAGCAACAGGGGGCAGAGGCAAGGAAGGAAGAGCCAAAACCACCAAAGCCAAAGGACAAAACAGAGCTGCTGGAGCTGTGGAGGCAACCATTCAAAGCACCAGAAGCCAGCAAGGTTCAGGACCTGAGAGATGCAGAAGATGGTGAAAGGCAGAAGTCGAGCGAGCAAAGTCGTCGGGAACTATGGAAAGTCATTAGCCAATCCCAGATGAGTTTATCTCCCAAGTTGATGAAGACCCCGAAACCGCAGATAAGTCAGGTTAAGGTGCTCCAAGTGGAGCCTGGTGTAATGGGGGCCACTGAGGAAAAGCAGCCCAAACTGTCTCCCTCCTCTTCCAGGACCCTCATTTCCGAAAAGGCCCCCCGGATGCATGTCCCTGAGCAGGCCCAGATAGCAGGCCCTCAGATGTCTCCTCAGCTTTCAATGGCATTCCTCTCCCCTGAGCAGGCAAAAAGTTTGAGCAGTCCTCTTACCCCTGAACACCCTAAAGAAGTGAAGACTGTTTTCATGGCAGGGCAGGAGCAAGAACTGGGGACTGAGCTGAGAGCTCCTAGGATTCTCCAGACAACCCTGTCTCCAAAGGGTTCTTTCACATCAGAAAAAACCCAGGCAATGCAAATCTCCCAAGTGACTACTGAACAGATATCTGGGGTCACAGTTACCCAAAGACCAGGTCTACCCTTCCAGCAGGTCCAAGTTAAAGATATAATTCTCACCTCCCAGCAGGCTCTGGAGCAAGAAACCACTCCCACTCCTGAGCAAGACAAGGGACCAAGGATCACTCTCACCCCTGAGCAGACCCAGGCCCTAGGCCTCACTCTCACCCCTGAGCAAACTAAGACCCAGAGGATCAGTGTGACCCATGAGCAGGCTCAGGCCCTGGGGATCACTCTCACCCCTGAGCAGACCAAGGCACAGAGGGTCAGTCTGATCCTTCAACAGTCCCAGGTCCTAGGAGCTACTCTCACTGCTCAGCAGGCTCAAGCACAAAGAATTACTCTCACCCCTGAGCAGGGTAAGACTCTGGGGCTCTCTCCGACCCGTCAGCCGATTACTCCAGCCCCTGAGCAGACCCAGGCCCTGGGTATCACTCCGACCCCACGGACAGTCACTCTCAGCCCTGAGCAGGCCCAGGCCCTGGGTATCACTCCAACCCCTCAGCCAGTCACTCTCAGCCCTGAGCAGGCCCAGGCCCTGGGTATCACTCCGACCCCTCGGCCAGTCACTCTCAGCCCTGAGCAGGCCCAGGCCCTGGGTATCACTCCGACCCCTCGGCCAGTCACTCTCAGCCCTGAGCAGGCCCAGGCCCTGGGTATCACTCTGACCCCTCCAATCACTCTTGCCCCAGAGCAGACCCAGGCCCTAGGGATTTCTCTCGATCCCAAACAACAGGAGATCAGTCTTAGTCTTCAGCAGGCCCAAGCTCTGGGGCTCACTCTCACCCCAGAGCAGGCTCAGATACAGAAGATTTATCTTACCCCTCAGCAAGCCCAAGCTCTAGGCATCACTCTCAGCCCTGAGCAGGCCAAGACACTGAAGATCAGTCTGACCCCTGAGCAGGCCCACTCCCTAGGGATCACTCTCACAGTTGAACAGGCCAAGGCACAGAAGATTAATCTGACTCCTCAGCAGGCTGAGGACATTGGGCTCACTCTCACCCCTGAGCAGGCCCAGGACCTGGGGATCACTCTCATCCCTGAGCAGGCCCAGGACCTAGGGGTTTCTCTCATTCCCAAACAACAAGAGATCAGTTTTAGTCCCATACAGGCCCAAGCTCTGGGCATCACTCTCACAGGTGAGCAGGCCAAGGCACAGAAGATCAGTCTGACAACTCAGCAGGCCAAGGACCTGGGGATTACTCTCACCCCTAGGCAGGCCCAGGACCTGGGAATAGCTCCTACCCCTAAGCAGGCTGAAGCCTTGGGAATCATCACCACTCCCACCCCTGAGCCTGGCAAGGAAAGAAGCTTAAGTCTGACCTCTGAGCAGGTTCAGGCCTTGAGGATCAGTTCTTCCCCTAAGGAGATCCAGTCCTTGGGGATTTATCTCACCCCAAAGCAGGCTTGGAACCTGGGAATCACTCTCACTGATAGTCAACTCAAGGTAATGAAGATTAGTTTGACCCCTGAGCAGGCCCAGGCCCTGGGGATCCCTTTCACCCTTAAGCAGGCCAAGGCACAGAGGACCAGTCTGACCCCTGAGCAGGCCCAGGCTTTAGGAGTCATTCTCACTCCTGAACAGGCCAAGGCACACAGAATCACTCTCACCCCTGAGCAGGCCCAGGCCCTGGGGATTACTCTCACCCCTGAGCAGGCCCAGGCCCTGGGGATTACTCCCACCCCTGAGCAGGCCCAGATACAAGGTATTATTTCTCCTAAGAAATTCCAGGAGCTGAATGCTCCATTAACCTATCAACAAGCAGAAGCATTAAGCCGTCTTTCTATGAAGCAACTCGAAGCCCAGAGAAGCCAAAGACTTATCTCTGAGTCTATCCAAATGCCAAAACTGGCTGTCGCTTCTAAACAGACCCAGACTATTGAAATCCCGCTAACTACTCAACTGTCCCAGATATCTGGAGCTCCACTTTCAAAGAAACAGAGCGCAGCACTAGGAACCTTTCCCCTCACCCCCAAGCAGGCCCAGGCAGTTGGAGCTCCACTTTCAAAGAAACAGGACACAGAATTGGGAACCTTTCCCCTCACTCCCATGCAGACTCAGGCATTTGAGCTTGTCAAGGCAGAGCAGGCTCCCCTCACACCCAGGCAGGCCCCACTACAGCAGGAACAACTTGCTCCAACGCTCACCCAAATACTGGTGTTTACCATCAGTCTCCAAAAAGCCCAGGATTTGGGTATCACTTTTACCTACGAACAGACTCAGACAGAAGCTGTCACCCTCACCTCTGAGCAGGTGGCAGCCTTAGAAACAGCTCTCACTGAAGAACTGGCTTGGAGATGGGAGATTTTAATCACACAGGAAAAGGTCCAAGAGGCACCAAACATTGCCGCTAAGCAACTGCAAGCCCTGGGGAGTGCGGCTCAGCGTATTCCCTTTGCCTTGGAAAGGCCTGCCACGTTGGTTCCTCCCACTGACAGACTATCTCAAAGATCCAAGGATCTGTACCCTGCTTCTATTCCATTGCAGGCGCGAAGGGCTTCTCTTACTGAAGCCCCATTTTCCCCCAAGACAAGCTTAGGAATGAGTATTCTTCCGGACTCTGAGAAGCCATGGATGTCTCCTACCTACAGACAGACTCTCACAGACAGGGGCCAAGGCATTCCTGCACAGCCCCTAGCACCTGGGGCTCCTGTCACTCCAGGGCCACCCCTTGGTCCTAGGCATTTCTTCAAACCTAGAGACACTTGGCCCCCTCTAACATCAGAACCCTCCTTACCCCCCAGAACACCTCCTGCATCTAGAGTCCCACCCACCTCAGGTGAGGTGCCAGGACTTGTAGGCTCTGCTGCCTACAAGGAGCTCCTAATTTCCAGAACCTCCCCCTTCCAGCCTCCTGGGGTTCGTAAGCAAGCTCCTCTCTCTACCCATGAAACGCAAGGCCCGTCATGGATCACTCCCGAGCAAGGCTTGATACCAACAATGTCTCCCATCCCGTTGCATCCCTCCACAGCAGAGACCCTCCCAACCCCTGGAAGACCTCAGAGAATCTCCCCCTCTTCAGTCACTCAGAGAAGTTCAGAAGCCAAACGTCTAAAACCTAAATCAGCAAGAGCTCTCCCAGGTGTTGCTCTGGGTTTTGAGGCCTCTCAGGCTCCTTTCCCCATTGAGAAGACCCAAATACCTGAGATTTCTGACACTTCAGAACAGACTCAAGTACTCCAAGATTCTTTTGGCGTGCAACCATTTGGAATATTCCAGCCTTATGTCACTAGCTCCAAGATACCACGGTCACAGTCCCCTCCCATTGGTGAGAAAGCCCTTTCCAGAGAGAAGCCCGGAATACCACTACTGTCTCTTACAACTCAACTCACCCAGACACCACAGATCTCGATTTCTGAAAAGGGCCAGAAACCACAACTCCCCCAGATAGACAAGCCCTGGACACCAATCCCCGTTTCTGGTACCAGAGAAGCCAAGATGATGGTATCCCCCTTCACTGATCAGCACTCTGAAGACAGTTATGTCGTTGATGTGGAGGCTCAGAGGAAGAATCTGGTCACATTGAATCAGGCTGCACAAACTTCTGGACTCCCTGAACAGTATCTCACAACTGCCAAGAATCTCATAATTGAATTACTTCATATAGATACAGTTCGGCTGGGATATCTGTCCCGCCAATATGTTGCCTATAGGCTAATCCAGCTTGCCAGGTAGACATAGTTATTATACGTACTGTTTACTGGAATAGGACTGATGTCAAATGCCTTCCTTCATGGTCTAGAGTTTTCATGTTCATCAGATGCATGCTCTCTCTATTTTTTTATTTTTTATGTGTGGGTATTTTGTTTGCATGTGTATCTGGACTACATGTGTACCTGAGCTCAAAGAGGATATTGGATCTCCTTAGAATGAGTGGGATTGCATCAGTTGCAAGCTACAGTGGGAGGGCTGGGAGTGAGACCCAGGCCCTCTGGAAGACTAGCCACTGCTTAGTCACTGAATCGTCTTTTCAGGCCCAGATTGTATGCTGTAACATACTCTTAAGAAGGATCTGCATGGAGGAGGTTTTTGACCACAAAAGGAAGTCGGCTGAGGTGGAGCATGTTTGCAATTCTGCTAGGGAGCTGAAGGCAGGAGGAGTGTGTATGTAGAACATTCAGGGAATAGAGGGGCTTGTGTGAGCATGCATGTGCTTCTCTTGGAAAATGGAGGATGGGGGGTGTGTGTCTTCCTCTTGTTCTCTTGAAGCTTCGACTCTCACTGAATCTTTCCATGAGTCTGACAAGGAGCCACCTGTTTCTATCCACCAATCCATAGCTACTCCTGGCTTCCTTTATCTATTTATTCATTTGTGGTTTTGAGATAAGGCTAACCCTGAAACTGACACTGACCTGAAACTCTCTGTGTAGCCCAGGCTGGCCCCTAACTCTCAACCTCTGCCTCGATTCCAGATGAGTAGGATTACAGACACGGGCCACCAGACTTGGCTCTTCATAATTTTTGAAGAGTGAGAAGGCAAGTTAAAATCAAGGTGGTATCATAACAACTTTGTTGTTGGCCCCGATTTTTTTTGTAATGTCAGAAAAGGCCAGGCATGGTGGTCTATACCTACAACTACAACCATGTTAGAGGTAGAGGCAGGAATTTAAGGGCAATTGTCAGCTACTTAGTGAATTCAAGGCCATTCTGGACTACATGAGACTCTACCTATAAATAGAGAGATATAATAGATAGCAAGCTGAGAGGCTGGGGTGGTGTGCACACCTTTAATCCCAGAACTTGGGAAGCAGAATCAAGTAGGCCTCTCTGAATTAATAATTACATAGCCAGCCTGGTCTATATAGTGAGCTCCAGGCCAGCCAGAAGACTTTGTTTCAAAACAAAATATCTTTCTCAGTTTGTTTGTCTTTGGCTTACTCCTCTCTACTAGATCTAGGTATCAGTTGTTTTTTCCTGCTTAGGTACTTGGTCACTACTTGTGAAATAATCCACCTTTCCCTCCACTAAGGGAACTTAAATGTGCATCTACTATAAAACCAAGGTCTTTTGTTGTTTTGGTTCTTGAGGGAGGGTCTCGTGAGGTCCAGTGCAGCATATATTCACTATGTACTCCATGCTGGCTGGCTTTCAGTGCACGGCAGCCCTCCTGCCTTGGTCTCCTGAGTGCTGGGATAACAGGCACCATGCCAGCTAGCCCTCTCACCTCCCAATATTTAGAGAGTAAACAGTTTCTGTAATCAAACCCAGATAAATAAGACCTTACATATTTAATATGTTACCCCTGTACCAATAGAGAAAATTTAAATGTAACATTTCTCCATCAAGACCAAGTGGGCTTTTACAATGTTTCCTGTTTGGTTTTGGTAAAATGATAGGGACAGAACCCAGGGTCTTCTAAACACTAAGCTACTATTGTCTGCATTGCACTGGCATCCCAGCCCTTCCTTCCCCTCAACTTTTATTCCATGAGTGTGTATGTTCTGCTTGTATTTACATCTCTGTACTATGTGTGTGCCAGGTGCCCACAGAGGTGAGAAGAGAGTACCAGATCCTCTGGATCTGGAGTTAAAACACACACACACACACACACACACACACACACACACACACCAGTTAATTTTTGACATTCTGTGACTAGCTCAAAGGCTGGGCACTCCTAAACCTTCCCCTGCTAGCAAATACTCCCCTCTGGTACTCCTGAGGCTTAAACCTTCCCCTGTTACCCCAGGCCCAATAAGTGAAGTGCCATTGGCCATTTCCTCGTGGCTGGCTGGCTTTCTCTCCTGCAGCTCCGACACCCCCTTCCTTCTCCCCTGAGTCATGGCGGTTCTCTTGTCTGTCTTCTCCCAGTTCCTAGCCCGTGCAAATCTAAAAGTCCTGCCTCAGTCTACCTGCCCAGTCATTGGCCATTGTCTCTTAATTGACTGATCAAAAACTACTTTGGGACAAGGACCTTCATTCAGTGTTTGGACGTGCAGATTCCTGAGTTTGAGGGCTGGATTAATTCAAAGCATTGGAACCAATCTTTGCCCATCACTCCTTGCCCTCCCGCCCCCCTCCTCCTAAGCGTCTACAAGTGACACACATTTGTGATCCCAGTACTCTAGAGGGTAAGGCAAGAGTTTGGGACCAGCCTGGTCTATATTAGTGAGATCCTGGCTTAAACAAAATGCCTTAAACTTATGAGTAAGGAAATGGTTATCCAGGGATGATCCCTGAGCCCTCATCACTGAGATAAGACCAAGCTTCAGGTGGGAAAGCTTGCCCCTAAGTGGAATGCCTGAGTAAATGAATCTGCTTGACCCTTGCATACGATTAAGAAAATCAGAGCCTGGCGGTGGTGGCACACACCTATAGTCCCAACACTCAGGAGGCAGAGGCAGGTGGATCTCTGAGTTGGAGGCCAGCCAGCGCTACTCAGAGAAACCCTATTTCCCAAAACAAAACAAAGCAAAGCAGAAGGAAAACAAAAAGCCCTCCTCCTTAAGGTATTTGGGATTGTGCGTGTGCGTGGTGTGTGACCTGGCGGTTATTAAAGCACTAAAATCTTGATTATCTCTACTAAAAATATACTTTACCATCCAAGTATAAGCCATGATATTATAAACTTTTTATTTATTTACTTATTTATGAGTATGATAAGTGTTTTGCCTATGTAAAAATATCTTTTATTCTCCTGAAGTAACTGTCATCTCGAGGCTTACTGCCTCTGTCTGCTAACCTAGACCTGGTCCTGGAAACTCCTAGCCTCTGGACAATCTTATCTAGGCCTAGAATGTTTTCAGCCTCTGAGACTTGCTGCTGCATAAGCTCACCCTTTCTTCTTCTTGATGGTTGGTTTAACTCAGCTGCTCTGGATCAGACACCTCTCCAAGCTGACTAATTCAATCTGGCTTCTCGAAATTGCTTTGCTTGGACTTATAATAACTTTGGCAACATGTTCTAATCTTCAGTCTCCTCATTCTCTGGCGTGTCTGTCTTCACCTGTGTCTAGCTCTCTCTCTCTCTCTCTCTCTCTCTCTCTCTCTCTCTCTCTCTCTC
>JADRCH010000871.1:928674-933966 GCA_019843965.1 Rhynchomys soricoides | reverse complement strand
TCTCTCTCTCTCTCTCTCTCTCTCTCTCTCTCTCTCTCTCTCTCTCTGTCTGCAATCTGTCTCTGTCCCTAAAAGACTACCTTCTCTCCTTTTCTCTCTCTGTGCTCTCTTTCGTTTGTAGCCTCTTTTTTCTCTCTCTGTTCTTGTGAGAGTTGGGCCTATCCTATTCTGTCAAATCTGTTTCTGATTGGTCACTTTGCCTCTCAATTAGACATCACCTTCAAACATGGCTGCTCCCTTCTACAAGGGATCACTTGGGATTAAAGGTGTGTACTAAGGGTGTGTATGTATTCAAGCCCTTAGCTGGAATCCAGAGTAGCCAGATTGCTGGATTAAAATCTCTGTAAATGCCTACACATGTGTTTGTGTACCATAAGCATGCCTGGTACCTGTAGATGCCAGAAGTGGACACTGGATCCCCTGGATTACAATTACAGACAGTTTTTTTAAAAACATCCAGTTTTTGTATCTTATGTATGAATTGGTTAGTACCTCCAGAACTGTGTAAAAACAGTGATGATGGTGGTCTGAGACATAGCTCAGTGGTAGAACATATGTGCAGCATCCTCATGTGTGAGGTCCTAGGTTCAGTTCCCAGCATTGACATATTGGCTTACAACCTTCTATAACTCCAGAACCTTCCTCTGGGCTCTGTGGGCAACAGGTATACACACAGTGCACATACATACATGCAGACAAAACATTCATTCATATAAGACGGTATCGGATCCCATCACAGATGGTTGTGAGCCACCATGTGGGTGCTGGGAACTGAACTCAGAACCTCTGGAAGAGAAGACAGTGCTCTTAACCACTGAGCCATCTCTCTAGCCTTAAATTAGAGTACTCCTTTACCTCAGCCTCCTGAAGGGTAGGATTACAATAAGTAAAACTAATTGCAACACACACACACACACACACATCCTCAGAGATTTCATGTAAATTTGAAAGCAATATAGATAATTAGAAACTTGTTCTTTCTTGGTTGGTTGGTTTTCTTTCTTTCTTTTTTTTTTTTTTTTGGTCGTTTGAGACAGGGTTTCTCTGTGTAGCCCTGGCTGTCCTGGAACTCACTCTGTAGACCAGGCTGGCCTTGAACTCACAGAGATCTGCCTGCCCCTGTCTCTGAGTGCTGGGATTAAAGCCACTACCACTGGGCATAGAAATGTATACTTATGGGGAATTAGACAAAGATTCATTAAACAAGTCTCCCACCCTGTCATACCTCCTACTAATTCAGAAGGATAAAGGAATGAAAAGAAAGAAAGTCAGGTGTGCTAAATTGAGTTGAAGAACTGTTCGGATCTAATTCTTGATTTTTTTTTTTCTTTTTTCAAGAAACAACCTAACCAAACGAGTGAAAACCATCCAAAATACTGGAAAAGGGTACGAGACCCAGAACCTGTACATCATGATAAACAGAATTGATCAGTACCAGAAGAAGGTGATGCAGGGCTGGGCAGACAAACAGAAGCAGCTGGATCGGAGACGAAAGCAGTGCCTACGGTCTATGACGCAGTTCTTCAGCCAGGTAAGCTGCTTCCCACACCTTCTTCCCAGGCGGCTGCCCAACAAATAAGGTTGTTCAGGTTTTATTTTGTTGGAAATGTGATCTCTCTTACTATGTGGCCCTGGCTGTCCTGGAACCTACTATACAGATCAGGCTGACCTCAAACTCGCTGAGAATTACCTGTCTCTGCCTCCCAAGTGCTGGGATTAAAAAAGTGCTCCATCACGCATAGTTAAAAAAAAAGTTTGACAATAACATTTGCCTGACTAGGCCATATGTATTAGTTTCCTGAGGTTGCTGTAACAGAATACTGGCAATCTACAATAGAAATAGCTAGGTGTGGTGGCTCACACCTGTAATCCTAGCACATTTGAGGCAAACCTGGGCTACATGGATAATTCCAGGACAGCCTCAGCTATAGGGTAAATCCCCCCATCTTGAATATCTGCCCTCTCAAGTACTGACAACAATTAAAATAACCCTCGACCACTGCCAACAAGAAGAAAATACCTTCCCATCTTGTAGAGGCAAGAAGTTTACGAAATCAAAGCATCTCAGGGTTCACTGTCTCTGGAGGCCCCGAGGAGAGATCTGTTTCTTGACTGCCAATCCTTAGCCTGTAGCCTGGTAACTTCGGCCTCTGCCTTCAGATGGCCCATGTGTCTTCTGTCTCTTCTTCTGACTCTGAGGAGAAACAGCAATGAATTCACTATACACCTAAGTAGTCCAGGGTGCTCTCATTTTAAGACACTTAATTGCACCTGCAAACTCTTTTCCCAAATAAGGTCACAGTCCCAAATTCTGGTGGGCCTGTCTTAGTAGGTGCTGTTGGATCTAGCTCATCAAAAACACTTACTTGACAACTTTCCAACAAGAGAGGCTTCAGATCAGATTGTCTCCTTCCTAGTCAGCTGACAGACAGCCCCTCCAGTCACTGTTCTTTGGTTCTGTTCTGTATTTTGAGAGTAGGTTGACCTTGAACTCCTGCCAATATGTCTGCCTCGGCTCCCCAAGTGCTGGGATTACAAGTATGAGCCACACAGAAAGAGTTGCTTCTCACTGATTAAGGCTGGTTACTCCTTCCTCAGAGCATTAAAAGACAGGTTTTAAACCACGAGTTTACAAGGAGCTAAGAGTTTAAGTTGCTTACACCATATCCTGCACAGAGATCCCAGTAAGTTCTGGCACCGACCTCTGAAGTCCCTTCTGAGACAGTGCCAGCATGCTTTTGGAAGTGACACTAGCCTTTTAAAAAGTTTCAGAGCTGGGAGTAGAATACTTCACGCTGAGATTGTGAGCACAAGCTACAGGTTTTTTTGTTTCCGAGTTCCTGCCTGCAAAGGTAAAAAAGGTGGCATCAGGGCACCCAGAAGAGATGTTACAGGCAGTCGTAAGCTCTGGCCCTTGGCAACAAGGATGCCTGATCTTAGGTAAAGCGCCACCTCACCAGCCCTAAAGGCTGTAGTTGTGATAACCCTGAAGAGCATGGTCCATGGGAGCGGCCTCAGCAGGTGGGATCTCCACACAAGATCGGTCTTTCGAATACGGTCGGTTTATTCACACGAGCCTTCCTTATAATATCAGGCTAATATAAAAGTTAGGCAGACATCTCACCAAGCGGGAGTCAGTTCTTTGGGCAGAAATGCCGTTGCAGGGTTCCACCGGGTAATCTTCTCAGGTGATGATGCTAATGAGCTCCACCCGTGTCCTCCGCTGAGGTAGGCTAGGAAATTGGTACTGATGGAGGTCCGAGAGGTCTTTGGGAGTGTAGCTGGTGGCACTGCCAGGCGAGTATGTGTGTGGCCAGCGACAGCGCCGGAAGTCCAATGGTCACTGAGGCCACGCAGTCTCAAGTCCTTTTACTCATGGGTATCAACGGGGTTCTTGTCTAGGGAGTACGGCAGTGAGATCCTAGAGTCGGTTCCCAAAGCTACAGCTTTTGCATCGTTTCATCTGGCGGTAGATCCGCGCTCTCTGGACTCAGGGTTTAGGGTTGGTACACTAGCAGGTCAGATTGCCTTGGGGTGAGTTCACTAGCACGTCAACGCTGTCTAAGAGCTAGGCTCCTCTCTGAGCTGGGGGTGGGGTGGATGGTGAAATCCCCGCTACCGCTACCGGGGCTCAGCTCTTATGAGAGCCGCCAGGTGGCAAGCTCAGGCATCCCATTAATTCCCAATTCACAAAATGTTCTTATAAGATATGTTCCTTACAATTTTTTTTTTTTAAAGACTGCCTAGCCTGGAGCTTGTTACGCAGACTAGTCTGGCTTCCAACTCCCGCCAAGTGCTGGATTTAAAGGCGTTCATCACAAGAGACAGGCTTCTGAGTTCGAGATCAGCCTGGTCTATACAGTGAGTTCCAGGACAGCCAGGGCTACACAGAGAAACCCTGTCTCAAAAAAACCAAAAAAACAAAACAAAAGGTGTTCACCACCACACCAGTCCAGTTCTAATATTAAATGCCACAAGCTGGAGTTCTAGAGACATCCTATTATCTAGATATCCTTTTTTCTTTAATTAATTTTTTTTTGAGACAGCGTTTCTCTGTGTTGTCTTGGCTGTCCTAGAACTCACTGTATATAGACCAGGCCGGCCTCAAATTTACAGAGATCTGCCTGCTTCTGCCTCCCGAGTACTGGGATCAAAGGTATGCACCACCACTGCCCAGCTAATTAATATTTATTAATAGAGGCAAGCCTGTGCTACAGAATGAGTTCCAGGTTGATCAGGGATTCATAAGACCTGTCTCAAAAAAAAAAAAAAAAAGATTAATTTCCAATACTTTCTTACTTGTTTATTTGAATAGAACAGACTTCTGATTTATTATCAGATTAAAGTAAAATATTTAGAAATTTTTATAGCAACTGTATTTTAAATATAGCTTTTTGTAAAACAAAACCCTCATAATTTTGATTTAATAAATGTGATCTTTATAGATGAAGTAAGCAAGACGGGATGTAAGAACACAAGCCATCTAACAGGAAGTTACCTGTCTAACAAGAAAAGCAGTGTCCAGACATTTCAGAGGCAACTCATGCTCAAAAGCAGTGGTTCTCAGCCTGTAGGTTGAGAGCCCTTCCTGAGGTCCCATGATCTTTCCACAGGGATCACCTAAGACCACTGGGAAACATATTTACATTACAATTCATAAAAGTGGCCAGATTACAGTTACAAAGTAGCGGGGAACCTAGTTTTATGGTTGGTAGTCAGCACAACATGAAGAACTGTATTCAAGGGGCACAGCATCAGGAAGGTTGAATCGAGGTGGTGAAGTGTCAGGGCATAAAGAAGAGACGGGAAAGGGAGAAGGCTCTGTTCATGCGGGCCAGCCGACGGATAGCAAGTTCAAGGCCGGGCTGAGCTGTATACCCAGCCAGTTTCAGGCTGTCCTGTCTCAAATCCCCCAACCTCCAGAGGGAATAAGGGGTGGGGGTGCATAGTTCTTCGATTGTCTGGATCCCAGGCAGAACTTCCTAAAATGTCTGGCTTTTCTCTTCTTGATTTTCCCTTTTACCCTTCAGACTGAGGAATGATCCAGTGCCTCCTCTTTTCCCCCCATGTCTCTAAACTTATTTTTGTTGTTGCTGGTTTTGTTTTGTAGCTTGAAAGGGCATTTAAACTAAATCTTAGCCAGCCCATGACCTCCATCCCCAGATCTAAGAAGATACCCAGTTTTACCAAACTTCAACGACCAGTCTTGGAGTTATTTATTGAGGACAGCAAAAGATCCGACCTTTTCAAAACACTCGGGTATGCACAAAATGATGTTACATTTTAGGTTGT
>JADRCH010000871.1:801174-923674 GCA_019843965.1 Rhynchomys soricoides | reverse complement strand
TTACACTTTCACAATGGCTATGTCTCCCTGTGTCGCCCTGCACATAGCAAAGCTACTTCTTGCCTCCACATGAAAATTTTTGTGTTCTCGTGACGTTTCTGGTTACTTTTCAGTAATATGAGTTTATCTGATCAGTAACTAAAGAGTCCAGAGCCAAAATAATCGATACTGAATTTCATTTCATGCTCGAGGGGGTCCCCCTCTCTTCTAGCCTTGCTCTGCAGTCAGGGGAGGAAATGGACACTTGTGTTCTCTCACATGACCAGGGCCTCTGTTCCTAACTCTTCCAGCTCCCCATCATGGTAAGTGACTCCTTGTAAGGGAGTTAGCACAGGAAAGGGCCGAGCAGAAAGGAAACATTCAAACGGAATGTTTAAAACCTGTGCTTTTAACACGATTACCTTTTGGGTGATGCAGTATGGGTTGTTTGTTTGTTTGTACTTCTAAAAGTCTCATGTGGGCTGGAGAGGTGTCTCAGGAGTAAAGAGCATGTGTTTACAGAGGCTCCAAGTTCAGTTCCAAGCCCCCATGTTAGATAGGTCACAACCTGCCTCCAGTGGATGACGCAGTCTTCTGGCCTCTGTGGGCACTCACACCCACGTGCACATAACCATACAGACACATACATATAAATAAATAAGAATTATAGAAGTGCCTTGTGGGCTGGTGATATAGCCTCGTGGTGGAGCGCATGTATCTAGCAATACTCAAGGCCTTGCGTTAGATTCCCAGAACCACAGGAAAAGAGAATGTTTTGATATTGGGTATTGAGATTGTGGTGGCTTGAATGATAAATTCCCCCATAGACTAGGGGTAAGGGTTTTTCAGCAAAAGGCTATCTAAGGAGACAGGGGGGAAAGGGATGGAAAGAAGGAGAAAGTAGGCTGTGATGATATCTGAGCCTTATGGGGGCATGGAGCATGCCCATAGGAAAATACGCTACAGCGGTGATGATGGAGATGTATCACATTTGCCTTTAGAGATGATGACTGAAGGCAGGGTGGGGGATGGGGATCACCGGGTTCCAGAATGTGGGAGGTTCTTCGTTCACTGACATTTGGACATTAGAACATTTGATGCCCAGTTGGTGGTGCTTCAGGGCAGGTTTAGGAGGTACAGCCATGCTGGAGGAAGTGTGTCAGCAGGGTGGACTTAGAGGGTTTACAGCCTCACCTAACTTTCAGTCTTCGCTGTCTGCTCCATGCTTGTAGTAAAAGATGTGATCACTCTGCTTTCTGCTCCTGCCAACACTGCTGCCTCCTGCTGCCAAGTCTCCGTGCTGTGATGGACTCTTAGCCCTCTGGAACCACAAACCCTTTTATAAGTAAACTCTTCCTTTTTTTAAAAAAAAAAAAAAAAAAAGTGCCTCAGAGCCAGACAGTGGTGGTGCATCCTTTAGTCCGAGCACTTGGGAGG
The DNA here is from genome assembly GCA_019843965.1 of Rhynchomys soricoides. NCBI lineage: Eukaryota > Metazoa > Chordata > Mammalia > Rodentia > Muridae > Rhynchomys > Rhynchomys soricoides. The sequence goes on along the minus strand of JADRCH010000871.1, from coordinate 922,258 downwards.
CAGAGGCAAGCAGATCTCCGAGTTCAAGGTCAGCCTGGTCTACAGGGTAAGTTCCAAGACAACCAGAGCTACACAGAGAAACCTTGTTTCAAACAACAATCGTATCTGTTTTTTTTGTTTTTATCTGTAGTGTTTTTGTTTTTTTGTTTTTTAATTGCAGATACATTGAAGTAGTGAGTTCAGAGGTAATAGCAACTGGAGAGGCAGCTGCTGGGAAAAACCTGACCTTGTTTGTTTTGGTTTTGCTGTTTTTGTTCTGAGGAATGTACAAAGCTTTGGAACTCTGAAGAAAAAGCAACTGAACACCACAAACCGGCTGTCTTAGTCAGGGTTTCTATTCCTGCACAAACATCATGACCAAGAAGCAAGTTGGAGAGGAACAAGTTGGAGAGGAAAGGGTTTATTCGGCTTACTCTTCCAATTGCTGTTCATCATGAAAGGAAGTCAGGACTGGAACTCAAGCAGAGCAGGAAACGGGAGCTGATGCAGAGGCCATGGAGGAATGCTGCTTACTAGCTTGCTTCTCCTGGCTTGCTTGGCTGGCTTTCTTATAGAACCCAAGACTACCAGCCCAGTGATGGTACCACCTACAAGGGGCCCTCCCCCTTGATCACTAATTGAGAAAATGCCTTGCAGCTGGATCTCATGGAGACAAATTTTTCAACTGAAATTCCTTTCTCTGTGATAACTCCAGCTTGTGTCAAGTTGACACAAAACCAGCCAGTACACGGGCCATTCTGATAGGACCTTGGAAGGCAGCAGCACTGAGAGCCAGTTCAAGGGAATTCAGAGGGGAACAATACTGGCTACTGGGAAAGAGACCATTCCTATGTATTTTGACAAAGAACCTAGAGCCTTCTGCCTTGTCCTAAGAACTTGCCTGAGGTTAAATTAAAAAGCAGTGGGGCTGGGCAGTGGCAGCTCATGCCTTTAATCCCAGTTGAACCTGGCCATGCTGTCCACGTGTGCTGGCTTTAGAAGCACAAAGACAGAAGGGAGAAGGGGTCGTGTACACGTCACTAACATGTAGTCCTCATTAGTTTGTGTTTATTTGAGATAGGGTCTCCAATCATAACAGCAATCATAGTTGCTTTAACTCTGTGGTCTGAGCTGGGTCCGGTATCACTCACAAGTAATCCAAACCTTCAGGAGGCTGAGGCTCAGAGGGTCACAAGTTCCAAGACCACATAGTGAGACCCAGCAGTGGGGGAGAGAGAGAGGGTGGGAAAGGAGGGGAGGGAAGGGGATGGAGAGGAGGGGAGGCAGGGAAGAAAGGAGAGGAGGGGGTCAGCTCTACAGTGGCACATACCTGTGATGCTACCCCTTAGGCCAGTGTTTCCTCAACCTTCCTAACGCTGTGACCCTTCGCTACAGTTCCTCATGTTGTGCTGACCCCCAACCATAAAATTAGTTCATTGCTATTTCGGAACTGTGATTCTGCTACTGTTATGAGTTGAAATGTAAACATCTGATATGTGGCCCCTGTGAAAATATCATGCTACCCCTCCCCCCAAAGGAGTCGGAACCCACAAGCTGAGAAACCCTGCTTTAGTAGATGGATTTGTTCGAGGCACTGTGGTGGTAAGGCAAGCTAGGGGAGCCACACTTCGCAGTCCTGTAATTTGTCTCTGTCTTTGTTCAGCCTGCACCCCAACTGCGAGCTCCATCGTTTCTTCCCCAGCCTCTTTCCCCCCCTCTAGTTTAGGCGAGCCAGAGGAAGCCACAGTTTGGTATGACCTCCCTCAGGCAGTCTATGCCTTGGTAGTGCCGCTCTTCTGATGGCAGACCTGTTAAGAACAGAGTGTTCTGGTATATTTTAAATGGTCGTTTTTACCCTTGCCAGAGCCTGGAGACAAAAGGTAGCCGACTGTCGGGCCCTGCAGCTTCTGTCTCTAGCTCACAGTGAGCCTCCAGCAGTTCCACAGTTATGGCCCAGTTCTTTCCCCCTTGAAGCCCCAGTGCCCACTGGGAATGCTGTCCCTGGGTTTTTGATCTATTAAGTTATGACTTTCGGTATCTGCTTTTCCATCACTCCAACGTGGGCAGCAGCAGCTTGTCCTGTGACCTCCTCGATTCTCTGTCAGATCTCTGTCAGTATTTTCAGGGTTTCAGGTCTTTACTTGTTAGATGGGAGTGGTCACGTTTATTTTGTGTGTGTGGTGAATTTCAAAGCAGGGTCTTATTCAGCAGCCCAGGCTTGGATCGATCACTTCTCTTTTGATTTCTCATTTCACATGCGTTGGTGTTTTATCTGCATGTACGTCTGGGTGAGCGTGTTAGATCTTGGAGTTACAGACCGTTGTGAGCTGCCACGTGGGTGCTGGGATTTGAACTTGGATCCTCTGGAAGAACAGTCAGTGCCCTTAACCGATGAGCCATCTCTCCTGCCCAAGTGATCACTTCTTATGCTTGCACACGCAGACAGACATACAAACATACTTTTCAGCTGCAAAACAGGCTCATAATAGGCCTGAATAGGAATTATTCAGTCCCCATTGAGATTGTAGGAAATTTCTACTGCTGACTAAGCTGCATGTCACCACACTAGATACTGGCAGAAACTCTTAGCAATGTTGTGCCTTGGATACACCTTATTGGTTACAGCACAAAGCTATGGGACATTTTAAAAGCTGCTTTTGTTTTGGTAAACATAAATCTTTGACAGTTTTCTACGTTAATAAATGTAGGCCTGGTAAGATGGCTCAGCAGATAAAGGTTCTTGCTACAAACACTGACCGACTGAGTTCCACCCCCAAGTCTCACATGTCAGAAAGAGAGAACCAACTCCCCCAAATTGTCCTCTCTCTGGCCTCCATGTGAGCACCATGGCGTTCTCTCTCTCTCTCTCTCTCTCTCTCTCTCTCTCTCTCTCTCTCACCCAGTAGATATAATTTGATTTTTTTTTTCGAGACAGGGTTTCTCTGTATAGCCCTGGCTGTCCTGGAACTCACTCTGTAGACCAGGCTGGCCTCAAACTCAGAAATCCTCCTGTCTCTGCTTCCCGAGTGCTGGGATTAAAGGCGTGTGCCACCAACACCCAGCTCATAAATTTAAAAATTAAGAATGGCCACACACCATCATGGTATTGGTTATATGACTTTTGTTGCATAGATAGGTCAGTGCACCATCCATTCCAATAGACAGTAAGACATTTTCTTACACTGTGAGTTACTCTGCACCACATACCCTTGTACCATCTGAATAGTTGTATGATTCCTTCCCCATGGCAATGCCATTGAAAATAAGTTTCTTTCCAATGGAAACTTTGGAAAATGGTGGCAGGTCCTTTCTCTGAAGTGCTGAGCACTGTGCAGGCTTCAGTCACGTCTGCAATAAATGATATGCTAATGCCAAGCCCCACCCCTCCTGAGAAGTCAGCCTTCTTAATGTGACTTTAATGGGTCTGGATTCCGTCTTGGTCTCCCTGGTTTATCTCGGGAGCACTGCACTCATTTTTTCCTACCACACACCATTCCTACCACACGACTCCATTCCTATGAATGTGTTTAGGACCAGATTTTCATTGTAATATTTTATTATAACCATATTAATTATGTTGTCTCATTTTCCAGGTCTAAGAAGATTCACAAGAGACCACAAAACTAAAGCAAGCACATAGAAAGCAATTTTCAATGTCTCAGTAAAATGCCCCCCCCTTTGTCTTTCATGGATATAAATTGCTATTTGTACTCTTTACTTTCTGTGCTGCCTATAGATCTTAAAAAACTCGTCTGAAGCCAGATACAGTGCATAGGCCTGTAATCTTAGCGCTTTAGAGGGAAGAACAAGAGGGCCAGGAGTTCAAGACCGTTCTTGTCTACTTACATTCCTGTGTCGTCAGGAAGGGGCTTCAGAGGTGGCTCAGCGGTTAAGAGTATTTGTTGCTGATGCCGGAGGATCTCATTCAGTTGTCAGCTCTGACCCAGTACTCACAAGCACCCACCCGTAGCTCCAGTTCCAGGGAATCCAGTACCTTTTCTGACCTCCACTGGCACCCTGCATTCACGTGATTCACATACATTCATGCAGGCAAAACACTCATGCCCATAAAAGAAAATACATTTTTTTAAAAAAAAATTAAGAATTTGGCTGAGCGGGAGATCATGCACCTGCCCAAAAATAAAGAAATGAAAAAGAAGACACCTGGAGATGCAGCTCAGTCGGTAGAGAGCACCTGCTCAGCGTGTAAAAGGCACTGGGCTCAGTCTCCAGAGTCATAGAAAACCAGGCATGGTTGTACCTTCCTATAATCCCAGCATTAGTGAGGCAGAGACAGGAGCATCATCAGACGGCTAGAGTCATCCTTGGTACATTTCAAGTTTAAGACCAGCCTATGCTGCATCAGAACCCGGTGGGGGTGTGTGGTGGAGGGGTAGGCGTGTGGGAGTGGGGGTGCGGGTAGGGGTGGCTGGAGCCACAGATGAGTGGTTCAAAGTACTATTTGTTCTGTCTATTTGCTTAGAGTGACTCGGTTCTCAGCACCCACATGAGGACTCACACCCACTTATAACTCTAGATCCCAAATTCCAGGGGAATCTGAAAACGTGTGACTTTCTTGGGCACGTCTGTGGAACACATGTAGGCATACAGGCAAAATACTCATATAGCCAAAAATAAATATAAAAACTTTAGAGAAAAAAAAAAAAACAATTTCTGTTTGATATCTCTGGAAACAGCTTTGCCAAACTCTGGGATAGGCTGGCCTATGAAAAAGATAGTGTTATAGGCCCCTGACATGAAGGGGAGAGTCAGTGCCTCCCAGATCCGTGTCTAAACATGTAAGGGCTGGGGAGGTGGTTCACTGGGTTAGAGTGAACGCAAGAGGACCTGAGTTCGAATCCCCAGCACTCACATGAATGGCAGGCCTGGCTGTGAATGACTGTAACCCCAGAATTGGAGAGTGGGAGGGAGAAGGCGGAGGGGTCCCAGGAGCTCACTGCCCAGCCAAACAGTGAGTTTCAGGATCACCAAGAGACATTGACTCAAAAATAAAGAGTGACCTCTCTCTGGTCTCCACATGTGAGCATCCAGGTGTGTCCCTATAACACCCCCCCCCCACATACAAATACATGCCATACACACACATACCCTCCCTCACATACACACACACACACACACACACACACCCCATACACTTAGAAAGGGAAGAAGAAATGGACCCAAAGCAGGAAAATAAAAACCAGCAGACGCTTCGGCAGAACCAAGGTGGCACAGAGGAAAGCCAGGCTTCATTCATGGAACTATATCTGAGGAGAAATTTTGAGTTGACCCCTTCTCTGTTTACTGCACTGCAAACCAAATACATGGTTAGGAACAGAGTCAGGGTAAGTCTCATTAAAAGGCAGCAAAGTTATCCAAAGTTGACTGCTAGCTCATCGGGCGTGAGATCTGGCTTTCTAAGTCGCTTTTCTCCATCTGCTTCCCATCAAGAGAGCTGATATCCAGGAGAGAAAATGATCACAGGTTAGCAAAAAAAAAAAAGACAACTATAAAGTCAACAAGATAAAACACAGCTATGTAAATATCCCCAAGGAAATAAAGGAAGATACTGGAAATGAATCAGAAGGAAGAACCAAGTAAGAGTGGGTGTGGTGCGACCGGTAATCTCTGCCTTGGGAGATAGAAGCAGGAGGGTCCCATGCTCAAGGCAGGCCTCTCCGGAAAGCAAGCTCCTGGTCTCAAAACAGTAAAAGAGAATAAACAACATCTGAATAAAAAAATCTATAAGGAAGGCTGGAGCTATAGCTCAGTGGTAGAACATTTGCTTAGCGTAACACTGCACACAAGAAAAAATATATTATCTATATGAGATGCTTAAAAGAATAGACCGAGTTAAAATGAGTGGGGGGCTTTCTTCCCAGCCTCAGTCTCAGATCCTGTAGCCACGATGTCGATGCCTAAGAAGAACGGGTTTGCTGTCTATGAACTCCTTTTTAAGGAAGGTGTGATGCAGCCGGGCGCCTTTAATACCAGCACTTGGGAGGCAGAGGCAGGCGGATTTCTGAGTTCGAGGCTAGCCTGGTCTACAGAGGGAGTTCCAGGACAGCCAGGGCTACACAGAGAAACCCTGTCTCGAAAAACCTAAAAAAAAAAAAAAAAAAAAAAAAAAGATCTTGTTGGGAGAAAGGGAGGTAGCAGATCAAAAACATAAAAACGTACTGATACTTACAATACAATGCGTCTTGTATACAACAACACAAGCCGTGCCCGCGTCTGCATGAGGTGCGCGCGCGCGTGGGAGCAGGTACCCACAGAGGCCAGAGGAGCTGGATCCCCGGGGACCTGGAGATACAGGAGGGTGAGAGCTGCCGGGATGCTCTCGAAGAGCTGGAGAAGCTCCTACCCACCGACTCTGCGCAGCCCACATCCTGGCTTCTGTTTCCTTGCTGGGTGTTCCCTCTAGGCTGCTCTCCTGGGAAAACAAAGTAACCTTCCCACAAAGTTGCAACCCGGCTTGAATTGCAAGGTCAGTAATTATAAACCTTGCCTTCCTTCCTCTCTCCGCACCTGCTCTTTTCCAGGTCTGCTTTGAACTACAACTTGGTGGACCACAGCTTACGTATAGTTTTCCCTGTCCCCTCCAGGCCTGCACCCTGAGAGCTGAGCACAGCCTCGGGAAACACCTGAACTTGACCTTTGGTCTCCGTTTATAAATTACCGTGAATGCCCAGAGGCCCCAGAAAACTACCTGGCAGACACACCCTGTTTCTCTCATATACTCACTCTGGATTTAATTTTTAAAAATTTTACTATTTTTTTTTTCAAAACAACTTTATGCTCTCTCCTGTTTCCTAGAATCTCTAAGACTGTCCATCTTCTCCTGATTAACTGGCTCCTTACTGCACTGCAAACAAACTTTATTTTTGCATATTTAATGTGTGTGTGATATGTAGGTGTTCATGTGGTTATAGGCACATGTATGTTCACGTGTGTGCGTGTAGAGAGCAGAGGTTAATATTAGGTGTTTTCCTTAATCGCTGTCCATATTACCTTCTAAGACAGGCTCTCTCACTAAAGCTGGATATCACTGATCCAGTGAGACTGGTTGGCCAGTGAGCTCCAGGGATCTGTGTGTCTCTGTTTCCCAGGGGCTGTGATTGCAGACTGGTGTGGCACACCCAGCTTTTGCATGGGTGCTGGGGAGCTGAATGAGGTCCCCAGACCACTAATTTATTTAAATATTTGACTATGTGTAGGTGTTTCTGTCTGCACGTGGGTATGCCATGTGTGTGCAGGTGTGGGAGGGAGCCAGGCTTTGGATCCTCTTGGAGCTGGAGTTAGAGGTGGCTGTGAGCCACCGATGTGGGTGCTGGGAACTGAACTCAGGTCCCCTGGAAGAGCCACCAGTGTTCTTAACTGCTGAACCATCTCTCCAGCTCCCAGGCACCTTATTGATTTGGAGACCCAGTCTCATGTAGTCCAGGCTGGCCTCAAGCTTTCCGTGTAGCCTAGGTTGGACTTTAACTCCTGGTTTTACTGTTCCACCTCCTGAGCGTTGGGATCACAGGCATAGACCACCATGCTCTCCTACCACCGCTCACATGTGTGTGTGTGTGTGTGTGTGTGCGCACACACACGCACGCACGCGTGCATGCGCAGGCAAACATTCATAGGCATAAAATAAAATAAACATCCTTTAAAAGGCGAACAACCAGGCGTGGTAGCACACACCTTTAATCCCAGCACTCAGTAGGCAGAGGCAGGCAGATCTCTATGAAATCAAGGCCAACCTGGTCTACATAGTGAGTTCCAAACCAGTTAGAGCTACACTATGAGACTTTTTCAAATCAAAGAATGGAAGACATTTTATCTTGTACCCCCCCTTTCCTTGTCAGGGGCTGTCTTGTTGATCTCCTTCCCTTTATAGTAATGCAAATGTGAAAATAAAACTCCTTTAAAATGTATGGCACTGGGTGTGGCACATGTATGTATGGCACATGTCTGTAACCCCGGCACTCAGGAGACTAGGGCTAGGCTGGGCTACAAAGAAAGATCTTTCTCCCAAGGGGGATGGGGGGGGAGAGAATAACCCGTGTAAATTAACTGCGTCTAATTCTCCTGAAGCCCCGGGTAACCTGGGCTTTGCACTTGCTCTGCCATTGAGCCGGCTCCAGCCAATATCAGCAAACAACCTCATGGTGTTTCAACCATAGATTGACTTTCAGTCCGCAGGCCAGGTGCGGTGGTGCATACCTGTAACCCCAGCATTTGGGAGGCAAAGCAGGAGGCTCAGTGTTTGAGGCTGGCCTTGTGCACACAGTGAGCTCAGTCATCCTGGCCTAGAATGAGACTCTGTCTAAATTAAAACAATCTATCGTATTTAAAACTAATAATAAATTTCTTTGAAAGTTTTTTTTTTCTTTTCTCATATGACTTCCAGAAGTCTCTATTCTCATAATTTGCTTTTCACCTTTCCGGCCATTTGTGTTTCTCCCCCCCCCCCCCATGTAGAGGTCAGAGGAGGAGCCTCCTGCGGCTCCTCCCAGGGGTGGGGCTGCAGGCCTGTGTGGCCACGCCCATCCGTTTTCCTGGGTCCTCACACTGTGTTGTAAGTAAGTGCTGTTACCCACTGAGCCACATCCTCAAATCGACATATATCAATTTTATAGTTCCTCTTGACCCCCTGACCTCAAAATACTGGAGTGGCCCGCAGACTATTCCTCAAACATCTTTTCCTGTGTGCTTTACCTTGATGGTCTCAGCCAGACTCACAGCTTTAAATGTCTCGTATCGGCTGATTAACCTAATTTACTCCTCAGCGTTGGCTCTGACTCTCACCCTTGTCCCTGAGTTCTAGTTCTATATTCCCAACTGTCCTCTACGTACCTCTACATAGCTGACAGCACCAAGCCTTGCTTTCTCCCCGCCCCCTCCTTCTTCCTTTTCTCCTCTGTCTACTGTCTGTCTTTTGTGACAGGACATCAGGGAGCAGATGCAGGGCCACAGCAGCCTCAGCTGGTGCCCAGTCCTTGTCTGTTTAATTAATTAATTAATTAATTAATTTATTTTTGGTTTTCCTAGACAGGGTTTCTCTGTGTAGCCCTGGCTGTCCTGGAACTCCCTCTGTAGACCAGGCTGGCTTCGAACTCAGAAATCCTCCTGCCTTTGCCTCCCAAGTGCTGGGATTAAAGACGTGGGCCACCACTGCCTGGCTTCTGTTTATTTTTAAAAAGTATGTATTTACTTATTTATAATTACTTTTTTGTTGTTTTGTGTGTATGGGCGTTTGCTCACCTGTATACCTGTGTATCGTGTGCACAGTACAGTGCCTGAGGAGGCCAGAAGAAGGTTTTGGATTGCCTCTGGACGGGAGTTACAGAGCCTCCCTATGGCTGCTGGGAAACAGAGCTTAGGTCCTCTGGAAGAGCAGCCAGTGCTCTTTTAACTGCTGAGCCATCTCTCCAGCCCTTTATTTACTGCGTGGGTGTGTAGTTGCCTGTGTGTGTGTGTGTGTGTGTGTGTGTGTGTTAGGTCAAAGGACAACTTCTTTCCTTCCAATATGTGGGTCCTGAAGGTCAAACTCAGGTCATCAGGCTTGGTAGCAAGAATCTTTGTCTGCTTCGACATACGGCTGCCCCCAGGTCCTTGTCTTGTTTATGTATTCATTTATATACTCTAGCATTGGAGATTTAACCCTCAGCCTTGGGTGCCAGGCAAGCACTTTGACCTTTATCCTCGCTCCCCTTTCTCTCATTTTATTATATTGAATATGTGTGTGTGCACAGTGTGTGTGTAGGCATCTGTATACCACACCACACACATGGAAGTCAGAGGATGCGGAGTTGCTTCTCTCTTCCCACCTGCTGTGAGCAGACACCATGACCAAGGCAAGTCTTATAAGGACAACATTTAATTGGGGCTGGCTTACAGGTTCAGAGGTTCAGTCCATTATCATCAAGGCGGGAACATGGCGGTATCCAGGCAGGCATGGTGCAGGAGGAGCTGAGAGTTCTACATCTTCATCTGAAGGCTGCTAGGAGAAGACTGACTTCCAGGCAGCTAGGATGAGGGTCTTAAAGTCCACATCCACAGTGACACACCTACTCCAACAAGGCCACACCTCCAAATAGTGCCACTCCCTGGGTCAAGCATATTTAAACCACCACACCACCCTACTCAATGAGCCATCTCACCGCCCCTTACTCTATTTTGTTGTTGATGAGGTAGGGTCATGCTAGTAGTTCTGACTAGTCTTGCACTCATGGTAAATTTCTCTCATTAGTCTGCTGAGTGTTGAGATTATAAGCATTCAAGCATTCAATCCCAAATTTTATGTATATGGTATGTGAGCATTTTGTCTGCATGTATATCTGCATACCAGAAGAGGGCACTGGATCCCCTATGACTACAGTTATACACAGTTGTGAGCCGTTATGTGGGTGCTGGAATTTGAACTCAGAACCTCTGGAAGAGCAGCCTTGGGGGGGTGGGGTGGGGTAGAGTCTGTATGAAGGTGCACATGCATGAGTGTCAATGAGCATGGTGCCAGTGATGTCAGATGTCCCTGGAGCTGGACTTCCAAGAGATTGTGAACCATCCAACATGGGACTTGAACTCCAAATCTCTGAAAGAACAGTACTCACTCATAACCACTGAGCCATCTCTCTAGCCAAGACATCAATTTTTAAAATCTAGCTTTAGAGCCAACTGGAGCTTCTGCCTTCTCATTGTATATTTGGCTAACTAATGCTTACTGTGATTTCTCTAATGAGCTGATTGAGAAAAGATAGAAATAGTCAAATTACGTGATGAGACGGTGAGGGAATGTGAGTATCCTGCATACTGCACAGGCAGAGAACAATGTCTGTCTGCTTGCTTCTTTGGAACGAGGCCTCACTTCCTTTCTGGGGTTGGTCTTTAGCCCTCATCATACTGCCTCAAGTACTTGAGATTCAAGGAATAAACCACCACACTAGAAACCTATGGCTGAGTTTATTCAGGGCCCTGTTTTCAATCCCCAGTGATGAGGGAAAGGTTAATTATAGACTAATGACAATGCCAGGTGAAGAGCATGGCTTTGGGAAAAATTTAAAATGCCAAAATTGGCAGAAGAAATTACCTGTCCACAGACAAAATACCTATAAGCAACATGGCGATTAAAGGCTGTCCCAGCTGAAAAGAAGCATGGGGTTTATAGGTTTTACAGTGACTTATCAAGCCTTCAAAGAACAAATAGCTCTTTTATTAAATCATTCCAGTAAGGAGTGAGGCACCATAAAGATGATGCAAGCATAAAATAACCGCACGGTGGTGCACACGTGTAATCCAGCGCTCAGACGGATGGTATCACTGAAGGCTGGAGGCCAGCCAGGGCGTCACAGGGAGACCCTGTAGCAAAAGTAATAACAAAACTCAGAGCGTGGGAGGTGGCTAGGTGGACAAAGATAGGAAGGACTGGAGTTTGGACGCTCCAGTGCATGGAATGGGCGGGCAGGTGTAGCAGCCACCTGGAATCCCGGAGCTCAGGCCAAGATGGCTAGAGAGACTAGCAGAGTCAGCAAGCTCTGGGTTCAGTAGGAGGCCCTGGTGTTAAGGAAGACACCCAGTGTGAACTTCAGGCTTCCACATGTTTGAGCACAAAGGTACCCATACACCTTCACACACTCGACCTCACACATGGCCCCACATGTGTCAATATGTGTATCTTTCAATTAATATCTCTCTCTCTCTCTCTCTCTCTCTCTCTCACACACACACACACACACACACACACACCAATATTTTTCTTTTGAAGAAAGAAAGTAACAGAGACGATAAATCTGGGTTGCTAATAAAAATAGGTTTAAAAATAGGTAGATGTTGTCATGTGTGGTGGTTCCTGTTTATATCCCCAAGAGGTAGAGAAAGAAGATAGAGTACTCAAGGTATTTTTATCTACAGTAAGAGTTCAAGGTCAACCTTGGCTACATGAGATCTTATAGACGCTCTATACTCGATGGCAAAAACAAATTGGGCATGATGGCACCTGCCTATGTAAGTTCAAGGCCAGCCTAGACTACACAGTGAGCACTGAATCCCTGGCCAGTGGGGGACATACAGCAAGGCCCTGGCTCGAAAGAAAAAGACTAGAGCCCCTGCTTTTCTCTTGGCTCATCAGCCCACGCCCCTGTCAGGATGCTTTCCCTTCCTGGTACAGGTTTATCATTTAGTTTTGTGTGCCTTTGTGTGCACACACACTTGTACATGTGTGTTCACAGGGAACAGAGGGCAGCTGATGTCCTGGGCCTGGACTTCCAGGCACCTGTGAGCCATCCAGCATGAGTGCTCGGACTGAACTGCAGTCCTCGGAAAGAGCAGTACTTGCTCTTAACCTTTGAGCATCCCTCCAGCCACACCTTCGCTTTCTTAATAAATCATCTCTATTTCCATTTCAAGAAAAATAAGAAAAAATATACAAATATATTATCCATCATATGAACTCATACATCACATACCATGTCAACCCGACAACTGAGGTTTTCTTTTGAGAATCACAAGAATGTTTTAAGGGGAGAAAACTGTAATTAACTACATCTTTAGTTTTTTAACATTTATTTCATGTATATGAGTGCACTGTCGCTGTCTTCAGACACATCCGAAGACAGCATTGGATCCCATTCCAGATGGTTGTGAGCCACAATGTGGTTGCTGGGAATTGAACTCACGACCTCTGAAAGGGCAGTCAGTGCTCTTAACCTCTGAGCCACCTCTCCAGCCTACATCTTTAGGTTGAAGAAGAAAACTCATACATCCCGAGAGATGGCAACCCCTCCTATTTTATTCAATAATTTCAAATAAGTTTGAACTATAGAAAGTGTTTTAAGGTGCTACATTTAAAATGTTGACTGAGCTGTCCACCTGTAATCCTAGCTCTTAGGAGACAGAGGCAGAGTGATTTCAAATTCTATGCAAGCCTGTGTTCATAGCAAGATGCTGTTTCTACTACTACCAATGCAGTTGGGCCAGAGGCATAGTGGTGCAAATGAAAGACCCTGAGTTCGATACACAACGCAACTCCTTTGCCAAAAAAAAAAAGAGCAGCTGGAATTTTTTTTTTTTTTTGAACTTGACTCGTTTAAGAATAGAGAGTGTGGGCTAGAGAGATGGCTCAGAGGTTAAGAGCATGGGCTGTTCTTCCAGAGGTCCTGAGTTCGATTCCCAGCAACCACATGGTGGCTCACAGCCATCTATAATGAGATCTGGTGCCCTCTTCAGTCTGCAGACATACATACAGGCATACAGCTATATACATAATAAATAAATCTTAAAAACAAAACAAAAAGAATAGAGAGTGCTGGGAGGAGGGTCTGAGGTGAAAAGGTTCACAGCATCCATACCAAGCAGCTCACAACCGTCTCTAACTCCGCTTCCAAGGGATCTGATGTCCTCTGGTCTCTGGGTACCTGCATGCACAGGGGGCACATAAACTCAACACACACACACACACACACACACACACACACACACACACCCTGTGATGGGTGATGGGTATTCTTGGTTGGCAGCTTGACTACACCTGGAGTTAACCCAAACCCAAGCTGCTGGATTCCTGTGAGGGATTTTTCCTGATTGGATCAATCAGAGTAGAGAGACCCACCCTAATGTGGGCCGCACCTTCTGAGGTAGCCTGTGTAAAGGATGTAGAGGAAGGGAGGGCTCACTCTTCACCTGCTCGCTTTCTCTCACTGGCAAGTCCATTCCTTCACTGGCATTAGAGTCTGCTTCAGGGTTCCAGCACACAGTAGGACCAGCTGAGACACCCAGCCTGGTGAATCAAATAACTATTGGATTCTTGGACTTTCCATCAACAGCCAGCCATTGGTGGAATATTTGGACAATAATCTATAAGCCAGTCTAATAAATCTGATATGTGTATACATATTTATATATTATATATGGTATTCCAAGTATATATTCATTCTATCAGTTCTGTTTCTCTAGAGAACCCTGACTAACGCACACACATACACATAATAAATAAAATAAACTTGGGACAGTAATCTATGAAAAGTGAGTCTATTGTGAAAAAACAAAAAGCTACAGGAGAGACAATTCTAAAAATAAAGCACACAGGAGATATTTTATTGATTCATTCATTTTTGAGACAGGATCTCATGTATCCTGGGATGGCCTCAAACCCCTAATCTTCCCGTCTCTACCTCCCTAGAGCTAAGATTACAATCATGTGTCACCATACCCACTCTATGTCATACTGGAGATTCAACCCAGGGTCTCATGCATATTAGTCAAGTGCTCTGCCTACTGAGCACACACGCAGCTCTAATTTCAGAAATTGTTTAAGAAGGAAGAAGGAAGGAAGGAGCGGAAGAGGGGCAGGCATGGTGGCACAATGTCTTTAAGTCTCAGCACTCAGGAAATGCAGCCAGGTGGATCTCTGTGAGGTCTTCCCAGCCTGCACAACAAGGTCCAGGTCAGGGAGGGTGCAGGGCGACTGGAAACCACAGAGAAGGAGGGATGAGCTGGGGCTGGGAGGCAGGGGTGTGACAGAGATAAATATTTGCCAAGAGTGTTCAAAGGCTCTGGCTGGATCCTCACAACAAAGCCAAGTATCAGAAAGAGCGAAGGACAAACAAACCAAGAGAGCAGAGCGGCAGCTTGGGAACAGATCCAGGACACTTGGACCTGACACATGCAAACCACCACGCCATAAAGACAGGAAAGGAGGCTTCCCAGCACCGTGGAGCTCCACCGTTCTGAGTGCTCCTCTGTCCTGGAACTCAAGGATCCGCCTGGCTCTGCTGGGACTAAGGTCTAGGCCACCACATCCTGCTGCCAGGTCATTTTATTAATCCAACACTGGTGTGTTTATGGAACACAATGCACAGCCTTTTCAGAACAGTGTAGAGAAAACCATTTTATAACCAGGTGTGGTGGCCACACACCTGTAATCCCAGTTTGGGAGGCTGAGGCTGGAGGATTGCCAAGAGTTTTAAGGTGGCCATGAGCTACCCAGTGAGCATCAAACCAGCCTACAAAGATTAAGATAGATTGTGGATTAAAGATGTAAATGGAGGAGCCAGTGCAGGGGTTAAGATCACCAGCTGCTCCTTCTTGGCAGAGTTCAGCTCCCAGCACCCACACCCACCAGGCCTCTCACGCAACCGGAGCTCCTGCACCCACACCCACCAGGCCTCTCACGCAACCGGAGCTCCTGCTCAGTTAACCTGAAACTCTCTCTGGCCCCATGGACAGCTGAGTTCACATTCACATAACCACACAGACACATGATTGAAAAGAAGACAAATCTTTTTTCCTTTAAAGATTTTAGTGGAAAATCTAGGTGCGGCAAGATGGCTCAGAGGGTAAAGGTGCTTGTGGCTAAGACTTGAGTTCGATCCTTGGGACCCATGTAGTGGAAGAGAACTGACTCTCCCGAGTTGTCCTCTGGCCTGTACAAACTCACCATTACACACAGGTAATAAAAATGACGAAAACAAAGGCAGGATGATGGCTCAGGGGTTAAGAGTGGGTGCTGTAGCAGCAGGATCTGAGTCTGACTTCTAATCACACAGCTCAGTCACCTGAAATTCTAGTTCTAAGGGATGCAGTAGCTTCTTCAGGTGCTTGTTCTCATATGAACACACACACATGCACATGCACACACACACATGCACACGCACACATGCACACACAAGCACACATGCACACATAAGCGCACACACACAATTTAAAAGTAAAAATTGTTTATGCAAATCTTTTTAGCTTAGGACAGGAGAAGCTTCTGTTTATTTTGTTCAGTTTTCTTTTCCAGGCCAGTAATGGAAGGCAAGGCCTTGGCGCTTGTCAGCCAGAACGCCACCCCGCACCATGTACCTACCTTCTGTTTGGTTTTAAGACAGGATCCCACCAACTTCCCCAGGCAGGCCTTGAACATGTGGTCCTCCTGCCCCACTGTGGACAATGATAGCACATTTAAGAACAAACTTAAATATATATTATAGATTTGCCAGAATGACAAAATTTGAGGAGGTAATGCCACATCTTGGCATGAGCATAAGGAGGAACATAAACAGAAATACCTCCAGGGAGCTAAACACAGGAGGGTAAGTCCCGCCCTCTACGGGGTTCAGGGGAACCACGGGAGACCAGCTGGAATCCTGGGCTTACTCGGAGACCACAGGAGCGGTTGAAAGAACAGACGAACTAATCCATTAGCGAACACTGGCTCACTCCCAGAAGGAAGGTCCCAACCCACAGTGAGACTAGCACTGAACTGGTCTGAAACCCAGCTGCCACAGACAACAGAAGTCACAGCTGGAAAATTCATTCATAGGAACAATGGTGGTGGTTTTGATCTCTCTTTTGGGAAAGATGAACTGTGAAAAGTAAAATAATTGCTCCTGACAACAAACAGAAGAATCAGAAGGCGTTCGGTTGTAAGAGGAACACGTTAGGCATTCTAGAGGCTAAGGCAGAAAGACAGCCAGGAGTTCAAGGCCAGCCAGGACTACACAGTGAGATCCGGGTTAGCCTGGACCTCGGACTGTGAGACTGTCTCAAGTATATACACATACACCCGAGAAGAAGGAAGGAAGGAAGGAAGGAAGTGGGGGAGGAGAGACAGAGGAGGAGGAGAAGGCCGGGGTGATATCTGCAATCCCAGAACCTGGACCCAGCGGTCAGGGAAGTCATTCTTCACTGAATAGAAAAGTCACTCTTCACTAAGTAGATAACTCAAAGTCAGTCTCAAACAGCACAACAGTGAGAAAGTCAGAATCCAGAAAACTGCTACTCACTCTAATGACAGAAGATGGCGCCCTTGTGCTGGAAAAAAAGAGGAAACACCCCCCCCCACCCCCACCCCCGCCAAACTGGTCCCCATTGTCCTCCCAAGAGGCATCTGTGGGAAGTTGATTATGGAGAGCACTCTGGAGTGTGTTCTCTAGTGCCAAGCGGTCAGCCCTGAAAACATACAAATGAGTAACATTATACAGGCTGAGCAGGCTCTATGTATTTAGGAGAGAGTGTGTGTGTGTGTGCTTCTGTGTGCATCTGCATGCACACACTCACATATATAAAAAATAACTAAAGAAAAAGAAGCCATGAATTTGAAAGGGGGAGGGGGAAGGTTTGGAGAGAGAGAAAGGAAGAAGGAAACCCTGCAATTATAGTCTCAAAACATTGAAAAGACAAAAAGCTGGCTCAAAAAAATTATATAATAAAATGTGATACCAATAAAAAAAGTTGTATCTAAAATTACAATAAAGAAAGACCACGTGCACACACAAGGACCAGAAGTTTTGGCGGTTTTTGTTTTAGTTTGGTCTGGATTTTTCTGAGACAAAGTCTTACTTTGCAGCTCTGGCTGTTCTGGAACTCACTCTGTAGACCAATCTGGCTCCAAACTCTCAGAGAGCTGCCTGCCTCTGCCTCCTCGGGGTCAGGATTAAAGCTGTGCTCTACTACGCCCTGACAGAACTGTAAGTTTTGATGAAAACATTGTTCCAAAGCAGAAAATGAAATAAAGTCACAGGGTACACGACCCTGGGGGCTACTCCATTGGCCTCGGTTGCTCTTCAGGATTAAAGTGCACATGCTTGCATGTTGCTGGAAATGCTGGTCTTTCTCTGGGAATTTCCTTTAGGCAAAGAGCACCCCCTCACCCTTGTCCTCAAGATGTCACTGACAACAGTGATTTCCCACTTAGGGTAATGAGCCCTTATCAGCGGACGGACATCTCTGAAGGGCCAGTCTGTTTCAAAGTTCATGTGAGGCCTAGCTGCTCACTCCTGTGATCTAAGGACGTGGGAAGGTAGTTCAAGGTCATCGACAGCTACACAGCCAGTTTGGAGCCAGCCTGGTGAACAGGTGACTCCACCTAAGACGAATACAGTGACCAGAAGAAATTTTGTTTAAACCTTTCCTCATGTGATCAGCTGAGGCCATCGCCAGTGATGAGAGGCAATTGTCTCCTACTAACCTGAGAGCCAACTGTTAAATATTTAGAAATTTTACAAACAGCTGTTAAAGCCATTATCTGAACTTAAATGATATAAAACTTAACTTTGTTCAGGCCACAGCTTGCAGGGTAGCTTAGGCTGGCCTAGAACTTACTACATAGCCCAGGTTGGCCTGGAACCCAAGAGTCTCTTGTTTCAGCAGCCCAGATGGGGTTACATTCACATCACACTCAGCCATAAAGTCAAATTTAAATAAATTATATTCAAAACCAAAGGAACAAACACTTGGCAGTTACCTTTCCTGACCATTGTACCGTGTCTACTGTTATCTGTGCTCCAGAGAAGACAGCCAGAACCCCAGTGTTCACGTACTGAGAGTGGTCAGATGCTACAGATCAAAGTTTGGCCTTGAGAGCTGGTGGTTAAACATTAGCCAGCTGCCATCTCCTCCCCTCACAAAGGTGCACTGTAGCAGGCACCTTGCACTCGACCTTTTTTCAGAGTCAGCGTCCCTGGGAATGTGACCCAAATCTACAGAAAGGGCTATCTAGGGGAAAGCCTAGTAGGTAGAATCAAGAGACAGGAAGACAGAGTAGAGAATGACACCCCAGGCCCACCAGTCACCCAACCCTGGGCCTTACGTATGCTGGACAAGCATTCTACAACTGAGCGATAATCTCCACCACTAAATAGAAATTCAAAGGCTCAAAACAATATAAGGGGGCTGGAGAGATGGTTAAGAGCGCTGGCTACTCTTCCAGAGGTCCTGAGTTCAATTCCCAGCAACCACATGGTGGCTCATCACCATCTGTAGTGAGATCTGGTGCCCTCTCTGGCCTGTAGGCATACATGCTAGCAGAACACTGTATACATAATATCTAAAAAAAAAAAAAAAAAAAAAGAAAGCATGGAGACACAACAATAGATCTTGCTAACCCCCCCCCCCCCCCAGTTCTCTCACTCCCCACAACTGCCCTCACTGCATCGAACTAAGCGAACTAAGCGTGGAAGAACGAGTGTGCCTCAAATATGCAGACCTGCTTTCTGGTTAACTTGTTCTTGGTCCAGGGTGCTCAGTGGGAGCTTGTACCGGGTGGAGAGAAGCCCCTACAGTAGTAAATACTTTTTATATGCTCTGACGTTTGAAGTAACTCCATAAACACTGAGAGGAGAGGGCGAGTGTTAGCTCAGCGGCTCTTTCCTGGGTAGAGGGAGAAAGGAGAGTGGTGCTTACAAGCCAACAACTGCTGTGTAAGGCAGAGCAAACCCAAGAAAGAGGATATCAGCAAAAGCTGCATGGCAGAGGCCACAGAGGAATGGGAGGGTTCAAGTTCTTTGTTTGGTTGGTTTTTTGTTTTTGTTTTGTTTTGTTTTGTTTTCAAGACAGGGTTTCTCTGTGTAGCCCTGGCTGTCCTGGAACTCACTCTGTAGACCAGGCTGGCCTCGAACTCAGAAATTCTCCTGCCTCTGCCTCTGCCTCCCAAGTGCTGGGATTAAAGGCGCGCGCCACCACTGCCCGGCCGAGGGTTCAAGTTCTTTCATCGTCATTTTCAGCAGGGAACTGACGGTCATGTAAGAAAGGGAGGGCTGCTGTGTTACTGGAACACTGGGCAAAGGTGATCGTCACAAGCAGAGTATGAACCTCCTTAAGAATCGGGAGAAATGTGGCTGGGGGCGTTACTGAGTGGGAGCGCTCATCTTGAAGGTGTAGCGCTCTGGGCTTGACTCAGGACACTGAGGAAGAAAATAAGAGAAACGCGCACGCTCAAGAAACAAAGGAAATGGGCGAGTCTGCAGAGAAGCCAAGTGCACTGTCTCATGGGTACAGATGCGACACATTTAAAGCAAAACCTAACGGTTGTATTAGTCTCCATTATCAGGCTTAAATAACCTTAGCTAAACTGGCTCACAAGGAGGCTGGAGAGGTGGCACAGTGGTTAAGAGCACTTGCTGGTCTTGCAGGGGACCTGAGTTCAGTTCCCGGGGTGTCTGTGCCAGGCAGCTTCCGATCGCCTGTAATTCCGGCTCTGGATCTGATGCCTTTGGCCTCCTCAGTCAGCTTCACTCACTCACACACACACACACACACACACACACACACACACGCAGGCACACACGTCCATACAACTAAAGTAATAAACATATCCAGGTACACGGGCACAAACAAGCCTTTAGTCTCAACACCCAGGAAACAGGCGGATGGATCTCTGAGTCTGAGGCCAGCCTGACCTACATAGTGAGTGCCAGGACAGACAAAAATAGAGCGAGACCCTGTCTTAAAAACTAAATAAGTCAAATAAAAATGTAAAGGTGGGCTCACATAATAAAACCCAGCTCCTTGCTATATATGAGATAGTAAACGTTAAAGAACACTGGAAGAAACACCAAAAGGCCAAGTCCTGAGACTGGCTTGCAACTTAGAGGCCAGCCTGGGGTACAGGAAGGACCTCTTGAAAGAAGAGGTTGCGGAAGAACCAGGATATAACAGCCAGATGCACATTTTGAGAAGCAAAAGCTCTCTGATCCCAACGTCAGACCAGGCTGAATTCAAGACAAAAAGGCACGAAATGAGACAGGTGATACTGTACTGTCGTGCTAAAAGCTACACTTAAGATACAGAGAAGACAGTGACACACATCCAAACAAACGCAACACTGAAGCAACCTGCAGGCACAGACTAGAAACCTGAGAAAACAGAATAACGGCTTTAATACATCTCTCTCCCCTCTCTAAGTTCAAAGATACATAACAAATAACAATAAATAATAACAACAAAATAACAACAAAATCTTGAAAACCAGGAAAGTGACGGTCGGTACACTTAGAGATACTATTTACTCCCTGGGTAAAAGCTTTGTAAATTCCTTACTACAAAATGTTACAGGACAGTGAGTCAGCTGGTTTGCTGCTCCAAGAGTCACTCCTAAAGCTTAGAGGCTTAAAACAGCCTAAAACATCACCTCATAGTGTCTGTGGCCAGGGCTCAGGTCAATCAATAGCAGCATATATGGCAAATTATCGAGCAAACTCGCTCATGAATGTTCATTCATCCAAGATGTGCACAGGGATGAGCATGGGAGTACACACCTATAACCCCAGCATTCGGGAAGCCGAAGCCCGGTGGATCTCTGTGAGTTTCAGGCCAATCTGATCTACATAAGGAGCTCTAGGCCAACCAGCAATACACAGAAAAACTGTATCTTCAATAAAAAAGAAAGGAGAAAAAGAAAAAAGAAAGAAACTGCTATCATCAGAAGGCTTGACTAGGGCTAGGGATCCCTACCAGCCCACTCAGAGAGCTGTGTGTCCCTCGAGCCCTGGGGAACCTTCCTAGTACCTTATAATAGAGAGTCTGGCTTCCTCTCTGAACAAAGGATCGACGGGAGAGAGAAAGCAAAGCCAAGTGTCTCTTTATGAAGCAGCCTCAGTTAACTGTGACTAGAGAGTCTGTAAGTTCCACAAGCAGAAGTGGAAAGCCCCTTACCTTTTGAAGGGAAGAGTAACAAAGAATTTGCAAATTGTGTTTGGTTTTGTTTGCTCTGGGTTTTGTCTGTCAGCGCTGGGGACCATCCCTAGTGCCCACTGCGGTGTCCACACTAAGCTATGTTACCTGCTCAGAATGTTTGTTCCTGGGGTCAGTGAGACAGATGGTTTCAAGGATCAGCGCAGTTGCCACTAAGCTTAACAACTTGAGTTTGATTCCTGACCCCCCACATGGGGAGCCTAGCTCATCAATGGTCTTTATGGGGGGGGGGTATTTTGTTCTGAGAGAGGATCTCATGTACCCCAAACAATCAGCCTTGAACTCAGTACAAACCTGAGGGTGACCTTGAACTTTTGATCCTCCTGTTCGTTCCTTCTTTCTTTCTTTCTTTCTTTCTTTCTTTCTTTCTTTCTTTCTTTCTTTCTTGTAGGGAGCCGCCTGAGCACCCACATTCGCCATTACAAGATGGCGCCTACATTCGGCAGAGGACAAGTTGTAAACAGGCTAGTGCGCATGCACCTGGTAATTTTCCACCTCAGAGTCTCAGCCTCTCTCGTGGCAGCATCTGGCCTGGTGTGCGGGAGCCAATGGGGAAGCTCCATGTCCCAGGCAAGCGCTGTGACCTATATAAGGGACGGGCGTTCTATTGTTCGGGGTCTCCACTCGTGGCAAGCTTATGCTCTCCCTCTCAAGATGCATTAAAGCTTTACTGCAGAAGGATCCTATGTGTGCCGCGTCGTTCTTGCTGGCGAGACGGTAGCGCGGGACACTTTCTTTCTTCCTTCCTTCCTTCCTTCCTTCCTTTCTTTCTTTCAGTTTTTCAAGACAGGGTTTCTCTGTGTAGCCCTGGCTGTCCTGGAACTCACTCTGTAGACCAGGCTAGCCTCGAACTCAGAAATCCACCTGCCTCTGCCTCCCAAGTGCTGGGATTAAAGGCATGCAACACCACTGCCCGGCCCCGCTCCACTTTCTTAAAGCTGGGGTTACATACGTGTGCTTCTATGTCTGGCACAAATGATATTTTATCAGAGATGTAGGCTGAATGTAAAAATCCGAATTTTCTTTCCTTTTTCTCCTCTCTCGAGGACAGGGTTTCTCTGTGTAGCCCTGGCTTTCATGGAGCTTGCTCTGAGGACCAGGCTGGCCTCGAACTCACAGAGATCTGCCTGCCTCTGCCTCCCAGGGGCTGGAATTAGACATGTGCTGCCACTACAGCTTGGATTTTTCTATTGAAATAAAGTTGATCTTTGGATAGTATGCAATCAATAAGCAAAAACAAGGCCTCTTTTATCTTGACTCTCAAGTAGCCCAGGTGCACCAAATTTATCATATATGCAAAGATGACCTTCAACTTCTGACCCTCTTGTCTCAGACTGTCAAATGCTGGATTACAGGAACATATTGATATTCCCGTCTTATGTGGCGCTGGGATCACACTCAGGTGTCTTAGTTACTTTTCCCGTTGCTGTGATAAAATACCTGACTAAAGTGACTTTGAGGAAGAAGGGTTTATTCTGGCTTACAGCTCGAGGGTACTGTCTATCACAGAGGAGAGGTCATGATGACAGGAGCTGGAAGGAGCTGGTCACATAGTGTCTGCTGTCAGGAAGCAAACAGCATATGCTGCTGTTCAGTTGTCTTTCTCCTTTGCCTGCAATCCAGGATCCTGGCCCTATTTAGAGTGCATCTTCCCACGTCAATGAACTCAAGGCAGTCCCTCGGAGAGACTAGGTACCGTGGTGCACGACCTTAATCCCAGCTATCTGTAGGCAGAGGCAGATTTCTGGATTTCTGTGAGTTCAAAGCTACCCTGGTCTATACAGTTAGTTCTAGGCCAGCCAGGGCTATATAGAGAAACCTTGTTTCAAAAATCTAAAGAGAGAAGGAGAGGGAGGGGTGTGTGTGTGTGTGACTTTAATTGGTCATGTAGGACATGCTGGTGGAAATGTTCCAAAAGCAGAGACCTCCAGAGGACAGTAGAAGCCAAGGGTTTGGACCTAGTCTTTTGTGTGTTTGAAGGGCTCTGCCTTGATCCCATGCCTCAACCAGAGAACAGAATAAGGAGAGATAGAAACTACCTTTCTTGAGATTGGAGAGATGGCTCCTCCGTTCAGAGTGCCTACGATTCTTGCAGAAGACCTGGGTTTGGTTCCCAGAATCCACAGTTGCTCACAACCACATGTGACTTCAGGTCTAGGGGTTCTGATACCCTCTTCTGCCCTCCAGGATGTCCTATATGCTCCTATATGCACATGGTGCACATACATACACTCGGGTGCACACATATACATATACAAAATACATTTAATTGTACTTACTGCACACATGCATACACACAAGCCATGTGTGTGAGTGTATGTGTGTGAGTCACCTCTATATAAGATAAAAAACTAACATAGAGGACTTTATCTTTTATTCCAATTGTTCAATAAACAAAAATAAAGATTTAAAAAAATATGGCTAGAGAGTTGGCTGTGGTAGCTCATGCTGCAATCCCAGTACTGGAGTGGTAGAGACAGGAAAAATCAAGAATTCCAGGCCATCCACGGCCAGGAACACAACTAGTGTAAGTGCAGCCTGGCTACAAACAAAACAAAACAAACAAAACAAAAAAAACCTGCTTATTTTTAAAATTTGTATACATGTACTTTATTATTACATGTATGGGTGGTGGGTGAGCATGTACCATGGGACACATATGAAGGTCAGAGGGTCACTTGCTTCAGGAGTTGGCTCTTTGCCATGTGGGTCCTAGGTCAAGTTGTCAGGTTTGACACAAAGCATCTTTCACTGAGCCATCTAGCTTGCTGGCTCCTAGAGATGTTGTTTCAACAGACTGGGGAGATAGCTCAGTCAGTAAACCGATTACCGTGCAAGCACGGACACAAGAGTTTGGTCCCCAGATCCCATATGTTAAATATTTATTTATTTATGTTATGTATATGAGTACACTGTCGCTGTCACTGTCTTCAGACACACCAGAAGAGGGCATCAGATCCCATTACAGATGGTGTGAGCCACCATGTGGTTTCTGGGAACTGAACTCAGGACCTCTGGAAGAGCAGCCAGTGCTCTTAACCACTGAGCCATCTCTCTAGCCCGGATCTCATATGTTAAAAAGTTGGGGGTGCAAGCACTAGTTTGTAATCCCACGGCTGCTTGCCTTAACCTAGGCTATGTGTTGACTTGCAGTCTCAGAGGAAAACCAAATAAACACAAGAAAGGCCTACACACACGCACATACATACATACATACACATACACACACACACACACACACACACACACACACACACACGTATACATGAACACAAGCACACCCCAGAGAAAGAGTCTGTTTACAGAATGAAACAAACAAACAAAATCAAACAAATGGCTAGCCAGTACGTCAAGTACCAATTCGCTCTCAAGAGTGTTGCACCCGAAGCCCTGGCTTGCAATTATGCCTTATAAACAAGAGAACTAGGGGTCACGGCTCCACTTCTACCAACCCAAAAAACAAATCCCAAGAGACACACAACTGAGCACCCTAAGGCACACCCTTCAAAAACACAATGATAATAAAAACACCTCGATGAATCGAGACATGCTGAGCATGCCTGGGATCCCCTCCAGGTAGACTCCATGATGACTACTCCAGACGTGGCTTCCAGAGCTTAGTCATTGTGAGTGCCTATCACATCTGAATGACTGGGTCAGACAGTCTGCTTCCAGAAGAGCCTATCTCCTCTAGGATTTGTTCTGGATGAGGCCAATGTCCACTTCTCAACGTCTTAGCAAGGACTGACATGTGTATACCCCAGCCTGCTGCCTTGACATGGCTCAGTGTTCCAACAATCTTGGGTTCCGTGGATCGATGTTCACAACGTTTCTGACAAATACACTAACTAAAAGTCAGTTTTATTCTTTTTCCAATTCATCTACAAAGGTAAAATACTTTGGGCACAACTCCAAACATGTATGATATCAGAGAGCAATAGATGTGAAGAGTAATATACACAGTGTGTAATTTATTTTTAAAATTATGTGTTTGTTTGTTTGTTTCTTTTTTGAGACAGAGTCTCATGGTGCAGCCTTGGCTGTCCTGGAACTTGATCTGTAGACCAGGCTATGGGATGTAAAACCATGCCAGGAAGTTTGGCAAGGTAGAGCAGGTTGAGACCCAGAGACTCGGTGGGCCACACCTGAGGTTTAGGTGACTCCCTGATCCCTGCCAGACTCCTGGTCTGGAACATGTGCCACACTCCTCACGTAAGGAAACGTGACCTGTGGTCACATAGGCCCAGAGCAGAGTTCTCCATGCTAATGAGGTACCTAGAGGCCTGGAGGGCTTAGCCAATAAGCTTCCCTTCCTAGACATTCCTATCTGCAAAAGGATTTTAGTCTCAGGTCCACCCTGAGAAGTGGGTATGGTACATTATGCATCCATTTTCCACCATGAACAGCCAAAAAAAATGTTTGGAACCATGGACTGTCTCTTTCATCAAGCTCCATCATTGGGAGCCATGAAGAAGGCCTTCTCCTATAGATCAGCAGCTTAATTCTCCGTAGAAGGCCTCTGTGTACTCCCTGCCACAACAGCCACCAAGCTAAGGACAATCACTGCTGGGACAAGCCAGAGTTCCTCTTCCCTCCCTCCCACCCCCTTGACCCCTGGGTTAGATGCTGTGCCCAGCCCTCAAGTCCCTGACTTTGTTTTCTGTTCTTCCAAGACTCCTAGGGTACCTGGATGTCCAAGAGTCTGAGAACCCCACAGTCCCGGCTTTGTCGCACAATGTTCTAGATTGACATACTTCATTTAACAAAAACAGTTAGCCAGAAGCAGAACTACAGAAGCTTAAAAAGCAAGGTTAGTACATTTAGAGACGTTCCCAGAACTGTGGACTTTGATGGATTACGCCTTTGTTTCTGTTTTGGCAGGTTTGCTGTCTAGGTGCTGAGTTTTACAGTCTGAATGGTACTTCCAACATAGAGTCAGTTGTGCTAAGGTCCAGGGGGTCCTGTTACATATGCATGCTAGCAAAGTCTTCTCCTACTAAGCTGTATCCACAGAACTGTTTCTTCTTTTGAGACAGGGTCTCCTTACCCCAGGCTGTCCTTGAACCCTCATTCTCCCTGCCTCAGGTTTTTGAGTTGGGTTGTAGGCATGACCCACCCTGCCTAGCAAGTATGCTAGTGTTTTCATGTTGTGTCAAAAAAAGTATCTGACAAACGACTTTAGAATTTATTGTGGGGCTGGAGAGACGGCTCAGCGGTTAAGAACTGCTCTTCCGAAGGTTGTGAATTCAAATCCCACAACCACATGGTGGCTCACAACCATCCTTAATGAGATCTGATGCCCTCTTCTGGGGGTGTCTGAAGACAGCGACAGCGAGTGGGGCTGGAGTGAGAAGAAAAAGTGTCTGAAAACAGCTGTGGTGTACTTACATATAATAAATAAATAAATAATTTTTTTTAAAAAAATAATTTATTGTGGTCCATAGTTCCAAAGGCTTCAGTCCTTCGTGAAGGGGGTTGGTGGAGGTGGCCAGGAAACAGAAAAAGATGTCAGGTTCTTTTCTTTCCCTTCTGTATTCCACTGTGGCTCCCGCTTAGCCGATCTTTTTTTGGTAACATCCTCATCGGCGTGCCCAAAGGGCCTTGATTTACTAACCCAGGTGTCTCTCAATTCAGACAACCAAGATTAAGCGCCACAGAGTATATATAGTCTTAGTTGTTTTGACCGTCTTTGTTTCGGGTCTTCCAAGTTACAGAATGGCAGTAGTAATGATACTCAGCCTGCGTTGTCAGCTACGACGAGCTGTTAATGGTTAATGCTGGCTTGGCTCCGTTTGACAACGTCTGAGGATTAGGTGTTTTAGTTAAGGCGTGGGTGTGGGTAACCTCTGACCCATGGCCTGTTCTGTACAGCTCGTGGGCTAAAATGGCTTTTGTGTCTCTAAATGATTGTGAAGAGGAGAGAAAGGGAAGAATTGAAAGACAAAAAGGGAAAGGCTAGGATTGGTGGTCTAGGCCTTGGGCTTTCAAGACAGGCTTTTTCTGTGTAGCCCTGGCTGTCCTGCTTGGTGGAGATCTTCAATAGTTTCAATAACATTCTAAAACTTAGGGCTGGAGAGGTGGCTCAGTGGTTAAGAGGACTGGTTTCTCTTCCTAGAGGACCTGGGTTCAATTCCCAGCACCCACATGGGAGCTTAACACAGTCTATAACTCCAGTTCCAGGCGTTCTGACATCTCCACAGAGATACACATGGAGGCAAAGCATCAGTGCCCATAAAATAAAAGTAAATAAGTTTTTTTTTTTAAAAAAAAATCTAAGACTCAGAATTTTTCCTAATAAATAAGTATTTTTTGTTTGTGGGTTTTGTGTCTGCTGCACTACCCTGCCTAATATAGATATGCATGATACTATAACAGAACATATTAAAACTTGCACTGCCAGCTATACAGGCTCAGACCTACAAATGAGCAAAGAAGCAGAAAGCCAGGATGGTAGTGCACACCTTTGATCCCAGCACTTGGGAGGAAGCAGAGAGGCAGGGGGATCATTCTAAGTCTGAGGCCAGCCTGGTCTACATAGCAAGTTCCAGAGCTACAGAGTGAGACCCTATGTTAATGACAGATAGATAGATAGATAGATAGATAGACAGACAGAGATGATATAGACAGACAGACAGAGACAGCTTTTGAGCCAAGTGGTAGTACACTCCTGCAGTCCCAGAACATGTTATTCTTGGTATCTGAGAAGCTCAGGCAGGTGGATGTTAAGTTCCAGTGTAGACTACATAGTGAAAGGGTGAAGATCAGGGCAGAGCATGAGCTGGAGCTCTGAGCGTGGTGGGGCGTGGCCACGGTGGGGCGTGGCTGTGACCCCAGCACTTGAGAGGTGGGAGCCCTGGCATTATTGTATATTCAAGGCCGTCTCAAAAACAAGATGGGAAAAAAAACCAAACCAACTCACGTTCATTGCCTTCCTTGAAAACTAGATCTGAGGCTGACTCTGGGGCTTTTATTGAGAGGTGAGTGCATCGAGAGCACTCCGAAGCCCAACCTTCTCTGTTTGTCAGTAGAACGGGAGGCTGGTGCAGAGTCTAAAGTACGACCGACTAGTCACCTGGAGACGGTTTTGGTTTTGGTCTATATTTTGAAAGTAAAAATGGACAGTTTTTCTGCATGATCCCAAAAGTACATTCAGACACTTGAACACCTGCTGACTGTTGTTTGCTAACAGGGATGTGACCCATCTCCCAGTAAGCTGTCTGTGCGTTTTGGTATCTCCTCCTGCCTTTTAGAATTAACAACCATTTCACAGTTAACTGGGAAAGGGCAGATATGTTGGAGAAGAGGAACCAGCAGCAGCCAACCTAGGTAGCACTGCTGTCCTTTGCACAGGAAAAGACAGGAGGAGCCGAGGAGGGCCAGACTCTGGTGATTTAAGGTGACAGACACCAAGAGTAACTAACTGTCTTTGACTTTAAAAGCTGCGGTAAGAAAGGACATAATTAAGTTACAGGAGGACAAAGAGGGACAGAGAAAGACGAAGAGGTGTTCTCAGGTCAGCCTGCCACCACAGCCGGTCACTGTTCTCTGAGCGTTCCCTAGAGAGGCTTCTCCACCTGGTGACATTTGAGGTATTAAACACGTGAGAAGAGACTGGGCACCTTGAGCATGTGACCCTTAAGGGGCTGGCCATGCTCCCTTCCTGCTGAACTAGTTTCTTATCCCAGAGGCCGATCCTGGAGCTCAGGTGTTCTCCTGTTTCCCAATACTCTGCGGGCTTCTATCGCTTTCACTGAAAAGGACGAGGAAAAGCTAAGAGATCAGATTCTGCTGTGGGGCGTGCAGTTTACCTCCTGGGTATCAAGCGTGGGGGAAGAGGAAGGAGTCCGAATTTACGATAGGACCCAGGGTCCTTTCACTTATGACTTGGAAGCATTGCCACTGCGAAGAGGCTTAGCGAGACCAAGAAACTGGTCTCGTTGCTCGTGGTTAATACATCAAAAAGGGTTGGCGCACGCCTTTAATCCCAGCACTTGGGAGCCAGAGGCAGGAGGATCACTGTGAGTTCTTGGTCAGCCTAGTCTACATAGTAAGTTCCAGGCCAGCTGGGACTATATAGTGAGACTCTGCCTCAAAAATAAATAAGATGGGGGAGGGGAAGTTGAAAGATGGGAATTGGAGGTGACTCTGACAAACAAACAAACAAACAAAAAACCAAACCAAAACAAAAACCATTATGTACAGGCATGGAATGTCAAATAATAAGTTTTAAAGTATTTTAAAAAGAAATAAAAACGGAATGCAAACAAACTCTGACTTCAAAGCCTGTGCTCACTCTACCAGCATGGGAGTGTCCGCCCCCCCCCCCCACTCATGCTTCAGCCCCCTCATGTCATACCATTCCCACCACAGAGCAGTGACTTTAGCCTCAAACAATTTACTATTCAGCTTTTTCAGAAGCCGACAAAATCCCAACGGTTCATCATCTGCTGAAGTACTTTTGAGCGAGTGTTTAAAATCCCAAACGGAAAGCTGGGTATGGGGGCAAGAGGGCCGTGTTGGTTCATTAATTTGAATAAGTAATAAATAAATAAAACCCTAACAGAGTGGACGGAAGTGTGTTGCTCTTGCCAGCGGAGAGTTTTTTCGAAAGGACAATCACTTCCACCTTCGTTTATTGGAATTGCTTGGAAGCAGAAGTCAGGAAATCCCCTTTCTTGATTTGTGGTATTTATGCCGCTGTTGTTTATAAAGAACAGACTTTAGTCTCAAGCCTTGACATTTTCAAGTGGTTTTGCTCTTTAATAGAACATAGTCTGAGTTATTTTCAAAGGTTTCCACACGAGAAGTAATTTTATTCCTGTGTTCTGGGAAAACAAAACTACAAGCAAAGAATGCCTAATTCCTTGTGTTGTCTTTTTTTTTTTTTTTTTTTTTTTTTTTTGAGCCTGCCCTTCAGTAGCCCAGACTGGCCTCAAACTCACTATGCAGATTAGGATGGTCTGGTCTATGTAGTGAGCTCCAGGACAGCCTGGGCTACATACAGAAGCCATGTCTCAAAAAACATTGAGAACATCAGCAAAACCTGGTTAATTCCTTCTCTTTTTTTGTTTTGTTTTGGTTTTTCTGAGACAGGGTTTCTCTGTGTAGCCCTGGCTGTCCTGGAACTCACTTTGTAGACCAGGCTGGCCTCGAACTCAGAAATCCACCTGCCTCTGCCTCCTGAGTGCTGGGGTTACAGGCGTGCGCCACCACTGCCCGGCTTCTTCCTTCTTATGAAACGTGTATACTCACGACAAGGGTCACTCTAATTCTAGAAACTGTCTTTGATACACTCACGCCATTCTAGTTCGGCTCTCTGGGAAGAATACAAATTGCTCACATATGAGGAATTCAGTTCTTTTTCATAATAACTAAGAATCACTTCAGAGTTTTTGTTTGTTTATTCATTTTATAGGTTTTGGGTTTGTTTTTTTTTTTTTAACAAAGTAAAACAAATTATCTTCTCGCTAAACAGGTTGTCATAAGGCTGCTTGCTGTGTCAGCCTAACCACATGGCTTGATTCCTGGAACCTCCATTAAACCAGGTTATGGTGGTGGATAGCTGTAAGCCCAGCATTCCTCTGGTGAAACGGGAGTGAGACAGCATGGGCCGGAAACTCTGGGGCTGTTTGGCCTGGAGGCGAAGCACCAGAGAAACAGCAAGACAGTCTTGTCTCAAGAGGTAGAAGGTCAGAACTGATTCCCAAAGTCCTCAGACCTCCACACACATGTGGCACATACACAGACATACACTGGCTGTGTGTATGTGAGTGGTGTATGTAGGTAGGTGTGTGTAACTGTGTATGTGTGGCATGTGAGTATCTGTGTAGTTGTGTGTTTTGCCTGCATGCATGTCTGTGCACCACATTCATACCTGCTGCCCATAGAGGCCACAAGAGGGCATCAGACCCCCTAAAACTGGAGTTACAGATGGATGTGAGCCACCGTTTGGGTGCTGGGAATTGAACCCTGGTCTTCTGCAGGAGCAGCCTGTGTCTCCAGCCGGTAACCAGCTTTCCCTCCACACTGTTTCGTTTCCTGGTTCTTGTAACAACGAGCAGCCTCATTATTCACCTATTGCAGGGGGAGTGGTGGGGAGAGGGGTACTTACTTTGAAACAGCGAAGGTTACACTGATTAATGAAATACAAATAAGAGCCAATAAAATTTGTTGTAATTTTGACATCACTGAGGATACTTTTCTTCTTCTTGCAGTGCTGATTATCAAACCCAAAGCCAGCAGGTGCAGTGGCGCACGACGTTAATCTCAGCACTCAGGAGGCAGAGGCAGGTGAATCTCTGTGAGTCTGAGGCCAGCCTGGTCTACACAGTGAGTTCCAGGGTAGCCAGGGCTACATAGAGAAATACTGCCTCGGAAAATAAGACAAACAAACCTCCAAAGCCTCACACCTGCTAGGCAAGCTCTCTATCGCTGAGATTGCGGACAAGTACTGCAGGGGATTCGCAGAGTCCCTAGTAGGAACCTACAGCACGACATTATCAGGGGAAATGTAAAGAACATAGCTAAAAATGTGCACTCGAGGAACAAGACGACAGGATATGAGGTGCTTCCCAAGGAGATGTTCCTCAGGATGGACAGGGGCAAGCACCCGTATGACAAGGGGCTCAGTGACCACATCTGAAATGGCTTCATTTCCATAGACTTGTTTTATTTTTTTATTTTTGTTGGTTTTTCAAGACAGGGTTTCTCTGTGTAGCCCTGGCTGTCCTAGAACTCACTCTGTAGACCAGGCTGGCCTTGAACTCAGAAATTTGCCTGCATCTGCCTCCCAAGTGCTGGGATTAAAGGCGTGCGCCACCACTGCCTGGCCATAGACTTGTTTTCTATAAACCAGACTTGCTAGGCACAAACTTTCATTCTGGTCTCTCTAATGTCTTCGATCCCTATTCCATGGGCGGTAGGCTGGATAGCCAGTTTCCATAGTAGGTAGCGGGGACAGGATTGGCAGGAGAATGAATTCACCCTTGAGACCAGAGTCAGGAAACTAAACGTACGGAACTAAACGAATTGCAAGAGGATGGAGGGTGGGGGCGCACCTTAGTACCGGCTGCGGTTGGAAATGCTTTGTAAATCACAATACTCACTGAACACGAGTCTGGAATTTCAGGTAAGTGTAGTGTCCTGGCTGGTTTTGTGTGTCAACTGGACACAAGCCGGAGTTATCACAGAGAAAGGAGTTTCAGTTGAGAAAATGCCTCCATCAGATCCAGCTGTAAGGCATTTTCTCAATTAGTGATCCATTGGAGGGGAGGGCCCCTTGTGGGTGGTACCATCCCTGGGCTGGTAGTCTTGGGTTTTATAAGAAAGCAGGCTGAGCAAGCCAGGGAAAGCAAGGAAGCCAGTAAGAAACACCCTCCATGGCCTCTGACCTGCTTGAGTTCCAGTCCTGACTTCCTTTGGTGATGAACAGCAATGTAGAGGTATAAGCTGAATAAATTCTTTCCTCCCCAACTTGCTTCTTGGTCATGATGTTTGTGCAGGAATAAAAACCTTGACATGTAGTATAAGGATGATACAAAATTACATTGTCTTTCCTATGTCTAAAGTCTACAAAAAGTAACAAATGTTACCAGTGACAATCTTAGGCTCAATAAAAGTTGATTCAAAAAAAGTAAAATACTCAAGGTCAGAGGCATGGCTAAATGGTAAAGACACAGCCGAGTCTCATGACTTGAGTTCATTCTCCATGATATAGGTGGTAGATGGTGAGAACCAACTCCCTTTTCCAGCCCAGACCTGGAGCCTTTACCACCCAGGTACTATGGTAACAGGCGTGCATCGCCATGTCTGATTCAGTTGGGGGTTGATCCAGGTTTGATCGCCGAGGCACAAATTCTACAATCTGAGCCACATCCTGGCAAGTATTATGAATTTTCTAAGGTTCATGCTGAAGTAAAGAGTTACCTTCCTAGGGCTTCACCCAAATGCTCATAGACATTTTCACTAGGATTTTAAACAGAAAGTTTTCACCTCAAGTTGCCTCTGGCAATGATGAATGTCCACACTTAGACTTTATATTTTGAGAATTGTCACCTCAAACAACAACAACAAAATCCCAGTCCTTGGAAGCCAGAAACAGGTACATCTTTGTGAGTTTGAGGTCAGCCTGGTCTAGAGAGTGAGTTACAGGACAGCCAGGGCTACACAGTGAGAACTTATCTCAATGCATGCTCCCTCCCTGCCCATCACCACCACAACAAAAATCACCTCGGAAGATAAAAACAGTCAGGCATAATGGTGCACATCTTTAACCCCAGCACTCGGGAGACAGAAGCAGGTGAATACCTGAGCTTGAGGCCAGCCTGTTCTACAGAGTGAGTCCTAGGACTTAAAGGGCTACACAGAGAAACTCTGTCTCAAAAATAAATAAATAAATCAAAAAAGAGGAA
This sequence comes from Rhynchomys soricoides, assembly GCA_019843965.1. Classification (NCBI taxonomy): domain Eukaryota; kingdom Metazoa; phylum Chordata; class Mammalia; order Rodentia; family Muridae; genus Rhynchomys; species Rhynchomys soricoides. The sequence goes on along the minus strand of JADRCH010000871.1, from coordinate 888,425 downwards.
GATGAAGCATTGTCTAACACAGTTTATTTTAGGACCAGTGACCACTACTTTCCTCCAAAAAAACTGGAAAGAAATTGTCCTGCTTTAGACAAGAAATCTTGGCACACACAGAGACTGAGTGCTTTTACCAATGATAATCTGAGCAGCACTGAGTCCCAATGCTAAAGCGGCAGACAAACAAAAACAGAGAGAACTTGAAAGAGGCCTCCCCATTCTAGACTAGAGAGGCACAGGAACAGATAGGACACAGATTCCTCACTATGTGTTCTTCAGATGGCCTTAGCCACGGTCACTGAAATGCTAATTGCTTCCATCTTGGGGCAGAATTTTACGTTGCTCTCTTGTAGGAGCCTCATGAAAAAGGCAGCAATGAAGTATTCTAGAAACAGGAAGGTCCTATGAGGTCAGCATGGTGGCACAGTGGAGAGCACATGATACACACGTGTGAGCTGTATCAGCCATCATGATGACTCTTCCACGCTCAGTAGAACCATGGGGTCACTTCATTTGCTTTTTTTCTCATCATCAATCAAATTCCACAGTCAAGCTGTCTACACTTGAGGTGACCCTTTTGGTTTCCCTGCACCCAGGGAAGGATGTTACAGTTCCTCCGCTCAGGAATGCTCCCTTGAATCTACTGTGGAACTGCAGGCTCTTGTAGAAGTCATTACAGGATGTAACAGTGGATCACTGGATCTGATAGGCACGTGGGTCAATGGTGATAATGTGGTCTGATCCCATGACTAGTACTAATTGTGCAGAAATCATAGTATGACCATTTCCTTTTTATCCTGCAGGGCAAACAGGGAACTGGGTCACTGCAGTGACCCTGCATGGGGCCTTCTTGCACGTGTTGATCTTGATGAGCAGTGCCTTCAAGCTGTGTTCAGTTTCCTCAAGCCCTGGGTAATACAGCATTTTCCCCCCTCAGGCTTTCTTTGATGACAACAGTGGTTTCCTGGTGAACTTCTCAAGGACCACCTTGCCCAGTTCCAGGTCAGGTCAGCCACTTGCTGGGACAGCTCCTGGTATAAGCTGCCTCCCCAAGAAGGCAATGTCAGGCACTGTAGGTAATTGTAATGTTTTTCTTTGCTTGCAAATGCTTATTAGACTACATTTTTGTTGTTGTATGACTCAGAGCCTCAAATTGCCTATTGAAGTGGAAATTTCTGGTTTCTTTGGAAACTCAGTTATGTCATATGGTGTTTTTCTGGGGCAGACAGGTGAGAGGATGATTTGCTGAAGCAGACACGTGAGAGGACTTGTGATGTTAGAAAGAATGTAAATATGACCCCACAGACAGTGGGAGGAGGCTCTGACATTGGTTCACCTTGCTCCACCTCACTAATCTTCACTGATGACATGCATGGATTGGCATTGGTTCACCTTACCACACCTGGATAGTCTCCACTGATGAGGCTCAAGTATTGGTTTGCCTCGCATCGAGTTGCTGATTTTTGCTTGCCGCAACTTCATAGAATAACTGGGACACAGTACTTCTTGTAATATTCTGGCTGCTTCTTGCTGCTTCTGAAGACTTGTGGCAGCTTGGTGGAGCCTCATGGTTTCTTCTGGATCAAACTACCCTTGCTGAGGCATAAGTGGTGATTGCCAAGCGGACTGGACTGCTGATGATGATTCGTGTGGGTGTTCTGCTAGAGGGCTGGACAGCTGACAAGACTGTAATCACCCCAAAGAACTAAGTAACTTACTTACTTACTTACTTTCTTTCTTTCTTTCTTTGTTTTTTCGAGACAGGGTTTCTCTGTGTAGCCCTGGCTGTCCTGGAACTCACTCTGTAGACCAGGCTGGCCTCGAACTCAGAAATCCACCTGCCTCTGCCTCCCAAGTGCTGGGATTAAAGGCGTGCGCCACCACTGCCCAGCTCCAAAGAACTATTTCTAAACAGGTCCACAACCCCCTTTACCCTGTTAATTTTTGTTATCCACTACCTCTGGTGGGTAGTGGACCAGAAGGAAGGCTGAAGAGTTTAGGAACCCTTGTTAAAGTAGGTTTTGAAAAGTCAAAGCCTACACACCCTAGGTAGTAAGATAATGGTTCTCAGTCTTCCTACATGCTGTGACCCTCTAATACAGTTCCTCATGTTGTGGTGACCCACCCATAAAATTATTAACATAAAATTATTTTTGTTGCTACTTTGTAATGGTTTTGCTACTGTTGTGAATCGTAATGTAAATATCTGTTTTCTGGGAGTCTTAGGCGACCCCTGTAAAAGGTCCCCTAAGTGGACCTTTGATGCCCCCGAGTCACAACCCACAGGCTGAGAACCACTGTAGTAGAAGACAGCCTAGCCGCTCTGATCCCTCTGCTTCCATCTCCCAAGTGCTCAAATTACATGCTCATCCTCTGTGCTCAAGTTACAGCTCCTACTACCATGCCCAGCCTTCCTGTCTGTTTGAAACAGGGTGTCACTACCTAATTGGTTGGTCTGGAATTCATACGTAGACCAGGTTGGCATCAAAGTCATAGAGATCTACCTACCTCTGTCTTCTCAATGTTAGGATTCACTCTAAGGAGAAAATTACCACAAACAGCTTTTTTTGGGTACAAGTTCTCACTGGTTATCCCAGGATGACCTTGAACTTGTAATCTTCCCTTCCTGCCTCAACCTCCCAAGAACTTGTGGGGTTTTTTGGTTTTTGGTGTTTTGGTTTGTTTTTTTTTTTTTTTTTTTTTTTTTTTTGAGACAAGCTTTTTCTATATAGCCTAGGCTGTCCTGGAACTCACTCTGTAGACCAGGCTGGCCCTAAAACTCAAGAGATCCACCTGCCTTTGCTTCCTGAGAACTGAGATCAAAGACATTTGCCACTACCACCAGGCTCAAGAGCAGGAATTTGAAACCTGTGTCTTTGTTTCTGGCTTAGGAAAACTTTCTGTAAAAATTGTAGCTGTGCCAGGCAGTGGTGGTGCATGCCTTTAATCCCAGCACTTGGGAGGCAGAGGCAGGTGGATTTCTGAGTTCGAGGATAGCCTGGTCTACAGAGTGAGTTCCAGGACAGCCAGGGCTACACAGAGAAACCCTGTCTCAAATAAACAAACAAACAAACAAACAAAAAAACAAAAACAAAAATTGTAGCTGTGAGCCCACGAGAGACTGACACACGGACACTCTTTTTTTGTTGTTGTTTTTTGAGATGGAGTTTCTCTACATGGACACTCTTAAAGTTGAATAGAGAGTCTTTATTGCCAGCCAGCCGCTGCACATGGGAACTTTCCCACACCAAGCAGCCCCAATTCTTACAGTTCTTTGTCTTTTATGCTCAAAACCCACATCCTGGTTGACATTGGTTAGCATCAATAGTTAATGAGAAGCAAAACTACAGAAGCCAAAAAGCAAGGTTAGTACATTTAGGGACTTCCCTGGATCCTGGAACTATGAACTGGGGCTTTTGATGGATTAGGTCTTTGTTTTGGCAGTTTTAGGGCTTATGTGCTTTCTGGTTTTAAGGTCAAAATGGTATCAGTAATGTGGTATATGTTGTGCTATGGCCCGTGGGGGGCGCTGTTACACAGTAACTCCAGTGTTACCAGTTATACAAAGCACCACTAGAACAAATACAATTAAGTTCACTTTCCAAATACACTAAATTTCAATTATTTGGTTTGGTTGTTTCATTGAGGCAGGGTCTCATGAAGCCCTGGCATGCGTTAAACTCATGAGGTAACCAAAAGTGACCTATGATCCTCCTCCTTCTGTCTCCTGGTGTTGGGATTACTGGTTTGTGCTGACATGCCTGGCTTGGATACTATTCAAGCCACATGCTCTCCAGGTTTCATAGACTGTTTTCATCCTCCTCCTCTCCATTTTGCTTGTCTGCAGAACAGTTTATGACCACATTGTTCCAACCGAGCAGTATACAGTATACTGTATGGCAGTACACAGTGGGAGCTGCAGACAGTCAGAGCGTACCTACATTCCTTTGGACTAGTCTGACACCTCTGGCTGAGCAGCAGTGACCTTAGGAGATTTATTTATTTATTTATTTATTTATTTATTTATTTATTTATTTGATGTATATGAGTACACTGTTGCTCTCTTCAGACACACCAGAAGAGGATACTGGATTCCATCACAGACAGCTAGGATCAGACGAACATGTCTGACCCATGTACTACCTTACTAACCTTGGGATTAATTCCATTGCTGGGAATTGAACTCAGAACCTCTGGAAGAGCAGTCAGTGCTCTTAACTGCTGAGCCATCTCTCTAGCCCCTGAATCTCCTTCTTGGTCACAGCCTTTTCAGCAGTGGGCTGCTCTTCCTTCCCAGTCTCTTCAGGATCTCTGTGGAAATGGGAGATCAGGCATGACTTCCCATGGGTGATCACAGGAGAAGGGGCCACATATGTGCTCCGTGCAGAACTTCTTGGGCTACAATCTACCATCAGACCCACCAAGCTGTGGCTGTTGTGGGGGAGAGCAGTGCTCACATAGCACTAAGGGGAGATGGTAGGCGGGTTGACAGCTCTGTGAAGAGCTTGTGGTCAGCCCTAGACCAGTCACCACCCACCAGAAGCTGTAGCTCCTGGAAGGCTGCTTGGATTAGGTTAGTAAAGGTCCCAGGAGTGAAAGAGCCAGCAGTTCAATCGGGTCCAGCGGCAGCTGACATTCCTGGAGGAGACAGTGCTGTCAGCAGCAGGGCTTTCAATGGCAGCAACAGCAGGAACCACCAGCAGCTCTTCCCAGGTTATCTTCAGATTTATGATGCATACTCTTACAGGTGTCCATCCCATCTGGAAATCAAGGTTGATGCCACCTAAGTGGGCTCTGGCTATGAGGAATCTGAGGGGTCTTCCTCCATCTGCAGATCTTGGAGGGCTCCAGACACCATGTGAAGGTTTCCCTTTAAGTTATGACAGGAATCAAGAACAAGTCCGTATTACCCTCCTGGGGCAGCCAGAAAAGGCTACGGCCATACCTTGGAAGCAGACATGTTTGATCCTGTGGCACTTGTGAACGTGGGCAGCCACCTCTGTCTACGTCTACCTCTTAATTCTGTTGTCCCGTTTGTTAGCCGATAAAGGCCTGTGATGATGTCAGTATTTCTGTTTAGTTTACATACTGACTGAAAAGTTGTGAGGTGACTCTTGTGATATATATTGAATTCTAACAATCTTTCCAAGCATCATATTCTAGGGATGTAGTTCAGTGGTAGAGTGTTTGCCTACCATGCAGGAGGTCCTGATTTCTCTCTCTCTCTCTCTCTCTCTCTCTCTCTCTTTTTTTTTTTTTTTTTTTTTTTTTTTTTGGTTTTTCGAGACAGGGTTTCTCTGTGTGGCCCTGGCTGTCCTGGAACTCTCTGTAGACCAGGCTGGCCTCAGAAATCTGCCTGCCTCTGCCTCCCAAGTGCTGGGATTAAAGGCGTGTGCCACCACTGCCCGGCCCTGATCTCTTGAGTACCAGAGAAGCAACAATAAACGGCACTCACGTTCATTGATGCTTCTTTGGTTTCGTTTGGCACAGACATATGCATGTCCACTTGAGTAAGTGTGCCACAGTGAGTGTATGGACATTGGAGGACAACTTTCAGGAATTGATCCTTTCCTTCCACCATGTGGTTCTGGGCTTAGTAGCAAGAGCTTTTTCCACTGAGTCAAGCTAGTTAAAACCTTAGATTTTTGTTTGTTTGTTGCTTGTTTAAGACATGGTCTCACCACACAGCCTCAGTTGGCTCACTATGTAGACCCGGTTGGCCTCCAATTGAGAAATCCAGCTGCAATTGTCTCCAGGATGCAGGGACTGAATAAAGGCATATGCCACCACACCTGTCAAAAACAATACAAAACAAAAAAGTCGGATGCCGGGCTAACTTTAAACAGCACCTGGGAAGCAAAGACAGCTGGATCTCCGAGTTCGAGACCAGCCCGGTCTGCAGCCACAGCTACACAGAGAAACCGTGTCTTAGAAAACCAAAGCCAACAACATGGCTTTTTGATAACACTCTTTCCAATGATATTTCTTCTATGAATAAGTGTTTGAGTATTAGGCTAAAAAGATGAATGCCTCTCCACTGAGAGAATACGGCTCAGACCTGGGCGTTGGCAGGCGTCTTCGTTTACAGTAAGACAGAAAGAGCATTAGAACTTATGCCTTTATCAATGACAAAAGCACTTTGCAGAAGCATATGGGAGCTAACCAATACCAGCCCTGTTTCTTGTGCTTCTCACAGTAACGGCTGCTGCAGCTGCCTTTCTACTCAGCTCTTTCTCCACCAGCTGCCGCCTACTCCCATCAATGAAGCATGAAGCTGAGGGTGTACCACAGCTGGCAGTGTGCCTGCTATCACACACAAAGCCCTGAGTTTGATCCCCAGCACTGCACAAACCACAGCAATGGTGTGCCCATGCCTCTACTGCCAGCACTTGTGGAAGCAGGGAGATCTCCAGCTACACGGGGAAGTCACGAGACCTTGTCCACAAATAAAGTTTTATTGGATCACAGCCATGTCCGTTCTCTCTGTGTGGTCTGTGGTCACTTTTGCAGTGAGAGATGAAGTAACTGTTACAGAGACCACGCATTAGGAAAACCTATAACATTTCCTAGTTGACTGTTTTGTTTGTTTAGGACACTGTCTCCCTGTGTAGCCCAGGCTGGACTGGAACTATGTAGCCTGGGCTGGCTCAGAACTCAGGCCTGCTTCTGCCTCCCAAGTGCTGAGATTACAGGAGTTTATCACTACAACCTGTTAGTAGTTGGCTTTTTCACACGAAATATTTGCTGGCTATTGGTCTAGAAAAATTTAAGAAGCAGTAAGTGAAGTCCTACGTGTGTGTGTGTGTGTGTGTGTGTGTGCGCGCGCACGCACCAGCACAGAAATGCCTTGGCACACACACAGAGGTCAAAGGATGACTTGTAGCAGTTGTTCCTGTGCTTCCGCAGGGGCTTCCAAGGACGGCACACCGGTTTGCACAGCGAGTGCTTTTACCAGCTGAGCATCCTCACTGGCCCAAAATTTGATTCTTAAGAATGGTTGTACTAAAAACTGGCTCCTAAAATCCTGAGAGTTTAGCATTAGCACCGCAGATATAAGCCCCCTGTGGTGTTCTACCTCCTATCCCTTCAAAAAGACTCCTTTGGGAGTTAAGTTAGTGGACTAGTAGGTAAGTGGCTGAAACAAGATTTAGAGCCAAAACCCCAACACAGGCTACATATTTTTGTTGTTGCTGTGGTGGTGGTGGTGGTGGTGGTGGTGGTGGTGGTGGTGGAGGAGAACGGACGTCTTATTGACTTGTTCCTGCGTTTTCTATTGAGGGGATTCCATATACAACAGAATGCATCTGTTGAAGTAGATATCCGTAACACATACTCTTTAACGTTCTCATCCATGTTGGGTTCTAGCACATGTGAGGCCCTGGGGACCACTCCCAGGCAGGTGCATACAGTGCTGCTGCGGTTCTGTGTGGTCATCTTTTCTGTTTTGTTTTTTGGCAGAGTTTTAGCCTCCCAAGCGCTGGTGTTTACAGGTTAGAGGCTGAGCCTGGGGTGTTGTATATGCTGGGCCAACCCTCCATCACTGAGCTATGTTCTCAGCCTTTATTCATGCTTGATGGTGTTAACACGGAATGAGCAGGCCATTAGCCTACAGTTATTTTTGTACCAGAAAGTCCTTCTAACTGATTAATCCTGAATTGAGACAGCCATTCACAGAAAGCCAACCAGTCAACTGGCTATCCAACTAGGGGGCTGCTGCATGGCCGTATCAAATAAAGCAAAGCCAGTATCATTACTTCCTCGTTCCTCTTATAAAGCTCATTTCCCGAGCTGTTAAAGCAGTTTGCTGATTTCATATTAAAAACAAAAACAAACACACACACACACACAAACCCAAAAAACCTTTTAATGTTTGAATAAAGTTAATTTGCCTGAAGTTTTTCTTCTTCAGTACATCTATCCAGAAATCAGTCTAGGTTAGATATTTGAATGATATTCTGTAGCTTATCAACACTTTCTGTAGGCTTTTTGTTTTGTTCCTTTTGGGTTATTCTCACTCTGTAACACAGGACACCCAGGGACTCTAGGCAAGCATCCTACCTCAGTCCTCCGGGTGCCAGGATGAAGGTCACATGTCATGTGCCCTCTGTCTGTGATTTTGTTAGGAGTTGTTATACAAATCTTTCTACCACTGGCCCTTATCGACACTCGTGTGAAAAGCCTCAGAATTCCTTTCATTTGGTACCTCACTAAACCAGAGGGAAGGATACTATCAGAGGGCATCATGCAGAGAGGAATGGTGCTGGAGCAAGAATCTGAGGGCCGGATGGCCAAATGCTATGCCTCCTCATGGGCTCTTCAGCTCCTCGCATTCCTAGTGCAGACACTGTTGAGAAGCTGGATTCCACTCTCGGGTGTGTCCTACTAGCCTTCTCTTAGAACCTCTTTTTAAAAAGATTTGTATTTATTTTATTAATATGTATATATGGGGGCTGGAGAGATGGCTCAGCGGTTAAGAGCACTGACTGCTCTCCCAGAGGTTCTGAGTTCAATTCCCAGCAACCACATGGTGGCTCAAAACCGATGCCCTCTTCTGGTGTGTCTGAAGACAGTTGCAGTGTACTCATACATAAAATAAATAATCATTTAAAAAATGCATATATGTGTGAGTGTGTAATGTGTGTGTCATGGAAGCCAGAAAATGGTGTCAGATTCCCCAGGAGCTGGAGTTCCAGGCAGTTTTGTGAGCCAACAGCTCAAAGATCACTTCAGCTACACAGTGAATTCCAGGCTAATCTCAGCTATATCTGATGACCCTCCTCTGTCTCAAAAGAAAATTAAGGAAAACCTCCCGTTGTTGCAAAAAACAAACCACAGCTCCTGGAGAACTTGGACGCCCCTACTCTTATCTAATCCTATCTTTTCCAGAGGAAACTCGGGTCCACTGAGGTGAAGTGATTCAATGTAGTCCGAGCCAGGCCTCGTTGGCAGCTCTCTGCAGCACGGGGCATGGCCTCATGACCTTTCCACAGAACTTACCCCGACAGCACCAGGAACTTCCCTGAAGTTGCACTTAGCCCAGACTTCTGGGTGAGTCTCAGCTCAAACTGCTGCAACCTCTAGTCAGAGAGATATAGCTTGAGCCAGAAAGGGGACGACCAGGTTGGAAGCTGACCCTGGAGCCACGCCTCCTGCAATACCACCGCTGCTAGGGCGACGCTATGGTCACGAGTTGAAGACGCCATCGGGAGCGAGCACGTTCGCTCCAAGGCCGTGCGGGAGGCAGGAGGCGTGCGCGCCTCCGCGGCAGGGGGCGGGGCCCCGAGCAGGGCCGGGCCGGGGCGGGGCCGCGGAGCTGTAGGTGCTGCAGCCCAGTTGCGACAGGTGCGCTGGGCAGAGCGCAGGACCGCGACCGCGCAGCGCCGAGCCCCGACGGCTTTCTCGTCAGGTAAGCGCTTCCTCTCGCCTCGCCCTCCGCAGCCTGCGTGCGCGCGGAGACCCTGGCTGCACTCTCCCCGCGTATTTTGAGGCGGTGGGGAGCAGGAGCAGGAGGCTCACCCCTTGGGGTCCACGTTGGAGGAGGCTCCCATGCTCGGCTCTCCCTTCTGGGAAGTCCGTGGGAATGAGCCTTCGCTGCGCGGGCCCCTGGTCTCCCACGGGGTGGAGGGAAAGTGGCATTTCATCAAAAGTCAAAGCTCCCTCTCGGGGAGGTAATCCAGCGACTCTTTCCTTCTTCCAACTCGGCCATTCTCCCTTCCATTCCTCCTGATGAACTCTGGTTAAGACTTAACATCCTTCCGAACAGTTCCTTCTTGCTGTGTCCTTCCCAAATCGCTATGATGTACTTGAGCTGGGACCCCACTGCTCACTCACATCTGTAGGTGTTAATATTAGGTAACTGTACACCCCTGGCCACACACACTAGAGCCTGAAGTTATGGGTGCTAGGAACGAACCATCTGGCACCCGTCCTAGCCTCCTTATTGGTGCTCACAACAATGAGTTTAGCTGATCCTGGTGAGAGATACTGATCTGCTATTGTCTTGCACCTAATTCCAGCTTTTAAAAATATGCCTAATCCAAATGGTTCTGTTGACTTTACAAGTTAGCCAGACTTTGAGGTTATGTTTTCAAGACGTTGCCCTTTAGAGGACAGATCATCTTTTGCACCTAAGTGGGTAAGTGGGCTACTTTTTATCTACATAGTTATTGGTACAAATATGGATTCCAGTTAGTCTATTGCCGACCAAGTGTGTTCATGTTTAGACATCTTTCAAAAAGCTATATATTTAGCAAGAAAGAACAACTCCTCCTCTTCCTTCTCCCCCTCTTCCCCCTCCTCCCCCTCCTCCTCTCCCCACCTCCATTGTTGTTGTCTCCTCCTTCCTCCTCCTTCCTCCTCCTTCCTCCTCCTTCCTCTTTCCTCCTCCTTCCTCCTCCTTCCTCCTCCTTCCTCCTCCTCTTTCCTCCTCCTCCTCCTCCTTCCTCCTCTTTCCTCCTCCTTCCTCCTCCTCCTTCCTCCTCCTCCTTCCTCCTCCTCCTTCCTCTTCCTTCCTCCTCCTCCTTCCTCCTCCTTCCTCCTCCTCCTTCTTCCTCCTCCTTCCTTCTCCTTCCTCCTCCTTTGTCTTCCTTCCTCCTCTTTCCTCCTTGTCTCCCTCTTTTTTCTTCTCCTCTTCCTCTTCCTCTTTCTGCTTCTTCAAAGAATTCCTGACTAGCCTTGAGCTGGCTATCTAGACTAGGCTGGCCAAAATGTGGCTGCCTCTGCATCTTGAATGTTAGGATTAAAGGTGTGTTCCACTGTCCCTGGCCTTCAATATTTTTTTTTTAAAATTACCATTTGTGTGATGTGCGTGCGTGTGTGTGCGTGTCTGTACTTGTGCGTGTGTGCGCGCGCACACGCATGTGTGTGTGCATGCATGTCAGCCAGCATGCCATGGCAGGCATGTGGGGGCCAGAGGACAGCTTATAGGAGTTGGTTCTCTCTATCTTGGGATTTGAGAATCAAACTCTGGTCCTTGTGTAACAAACATTTTCATTTTCTGAGCCATCTTGCCAGCTCAGAAAATTTTTTTCTTTCTTTCTTTTGCTATTTTACATTGTGTATGTGTGTGCGTGCGTGCGTGCACGCACGCGTGCCATGGCATGTGCATCGTATGTAGGTCAGAAGAGAACTGTGGGGTCTGTTCTTTTCTTCCACCATGTGGGTTCCAGGGATTGAACTCAAGGTGCCAGGCTTCGTGGCAAGCACCTTTTACCTGATGAGCCATCTTCCCAGCCTGGAAAAGGTTACCTCTTTTTAAAGGTCTGCATGTACATACATGTGCATTGATAGAATAATGTAACATGGTACTAAAGTATGATAGGAATTCTTGAGGGGACAAAACATTTTTTTCAGTGACTTTTATGCCCATTCTTTTGTGGATTCAAAGTTGCAAAAGCTCCTACCCTTAAAGAGCCTACAATTGAATGGGTTAGGCAACACCACAGACACAACTTATAGTACTGGTGAAATCATCTGCTGTTGTTGTTTACCTATTTCTTCTCTGCCTGCACCTGGCCCCAGAAACCTCCCAGGTTTTGTGGGGGTATCAACCCCTGAGGCATGTGCATGCTAGGGAAGCACCCCACTGCCGTATACTTAAACCACAGCGTATACTATAGCACTCGGGTTTCTTGCCTTGTCTCTGGTCAGTCAACTCTACAGCCTTTGAAGATGGGATCAGAGCCTGTTTAACTCTCCATCAGTTCAGTCAATGGTTGGTGGGGCGGTTCTCACTGTTAATGTGTTAGACTCAGAAGCAGAGTTATCTGGTAGTTCCCGATCTGTATGTAGAGTCTCTGGGCCGAGACAGTACGCTGACAGCGTGAGCAAAGCCGTGCCATTTTGTAAAAATGACCTCATTGTATAACTCTGTTTGATTTGGTACATTCAGGCTTTGTTCCTGACTCTAGTTAAAGGTGGGGCCAAGTTTCAACCTAATAATTGTAGGAAGAGAAGGCTTGGCCATGACAACAACTCTATCCACAGTGGAGACACTGTTGGCTGCGAAGGTGCCCTTCAAAGGCCTTGTTTTGTCTCTGGGTGTAGCTCAGTGGTGGACAGGGAGCATATGTGAGAGACTGTGTTCAATCCCCAGCTCCTGCACACACAGAATATAAAGCATGTTCTGTTTTATGCCAATTAGGGGAAAAGATCTCAGCCTTTGAGGGTTCTTTGGGACGTTTGATATCTGGCAATCTGAGGCTAGTGGTCACCTTTGAAAGCTCTTCATTTGACCTCAGGTTTTTTGTTGAGGTTTGGGGATTTGGGTGATTATGTCTCATGGAGCTCAGGCTAGCTTCAGATTACTATGTAGCAGAGGCTAGACTTGAACTCCCACGCCTCTTGCTTGCATCCTCCAGAAGACCGCATATTGTAGGTGTGCACCACCGCTCCTGACTGTTTAACTGTTTAGCAAGGCCCTAATACACAACAGATGGACATGATGTGGTTCCTCATATAGGATCTGTCTTAGGCTTTAAAACAAAGGCTTTGAGTTAATAGTGAGTGTGGTACTCAATGGGCATCTTTCTTTGGTGATGCTTGGCTCATCTCCTTTGTGCCCTGGAAAGTTTTCTGATAGAAAGTTTTGTAAAGGCATCAGGTTTATTTGCACATATTATGTATTCTGAATACCTACAAATATAATTTTAATTTTTTTGAGGGTTCCACCAGTCAACTGTAATCAGGTATAGTTAGTTAACTTTAAAATTCTATGCCAAAGTCTTATCAAACACATACATAGAGAGAAATGTAGAATGTGGAAGATCACTAGGCATCTTTGCTATAAATGACTACCACATATTGGGGGGGAAATGCCATTATTTAAGTTGAAAATTAAACTAGCTTCCAAGCTTTCTTCTTGCCTGGGGGCATCAACTCTGTTCTTCCACAGCGTAGGTCCTGAGCATTGAACAGGTTGCCATGCTTGACGGTAGAAACTGTACCTGAGGCATCAAGTCAGCTCTCTTCATTCCGTCTTACTGCAGGATAGATGACTTTCATTTAAATGGAAGAGTGCTCATTCTCCAGATAGGAAATGCTTAACTTTGTCCCTAAGACAATTTACGCAAGAAGAGACTAACCTTTTGAAGGTCGCTGGGGTCTTTAACTGTGCTTTCTATAGGAAGGTAAAACACTCCATTGCAGACTGTGCACAGTAACCTCAGGGTGTGGTTAAGTCACTTAACACAGCCTCTAGGCTATTAGTAACAAATTAGTGGCTTTATGTAGTTTCTGCTTTATTATTGAGGTTGAGGTTTTCTGGTAAATGGTACCTTTAGAGAGATCATTCTGATGTGTTTATTTTGTGGCTGGATGTAAAGGCCTGAGATTTTTAAAAAATTTACAATTTATTTTTATCTTTATGTGTATATGGGGGTGTGGGGGAGGTCAGTTATGCATGTGGATACAGGTGCCCAAAGAGGCCAAAAGCATCAGATCTCCCTAGATCTAGATTTACAGGGTGTTTCTGGCTGCCTGATGTGGGTCCTGGGGCCTCTGGAAGAGCTTAAGAGTTCTTAACCCCTGAGCATCTCTCCAGACTCAAATTCTTGGTGACTGAATGAAGACTTCTTTTCATTAAAAGTAGGAGGTCTCACCCAACGAGAGTCCATCCACTACCATGTGCAATGATTTCCCGTCACTTTAAAACATTTTGGGGAAACTGTTCTGTTCTCCACACTGGGTAACTCCAGCTGCGCAGCATCTGACTCATGTGCACACACAACTTTTTTAAAGGTCTGGGTTGTTCATCTGGCGGTATATAGGTAAAATCATGCCGACAACCTGAGTGGTGGTGGCACACACATTTAACCCCAGCACTCGGGAGGCAGAGGTAGGTGGATCTCTGTGAGTTCCAGGACAGCCAGGACCATACAGAGAGATCCTGTCTTGAAAAACAAAACAGGACCTTATTCTGCAGCCCTTTTGTCTCATGCAGTGTGGGACAGATGGCACACTGTTCCTCCCAGGTTGAAAATTTCACAACCTTGGAAGCACCTCCGTGGGCTCAGCTCTATGGTCCCTGATGGCTGCCTAAGCTTCAGGCCTGTACCTTTTAGGTTTAGAACACAGTTAATTCAGAAAGATTCTTCCAGAATGCGAGTGAATAGAGAGACATGCATAGTCTTTTTAAATGACCTCTCCATCCGTGAGGATTAACTTCTTGATTAAAATAAGAGTCTCTCCCTTGTATTCCTCACATGTTCAAGTGTAATAAATAAAATCCGCGGACTGTAAGTTTAGCGGAACAGTACTTTGCTGGCTTAGGCTCCAAACCCAGCCCCTCCTCCAATTGTTAGGCATCTATAACCAGCTGTGAGGGAAGCAGAGTAGGAGTCAGCCCTTCAGCTTTGGCACCCTGTAGCTCAGTGAAACTTCCTCCCATAACTTTCTCTATGCAAGGAAATGCTAGGGATCAAGGCTGGGGTCTTGAGCGTGCCCTGCAAGCTCTTGACCACTTAGCTGTGCCCTAACCCCACATATTCTTCAAAGTCTGAAATGAGTGCCTGTCTGTCTGGACATGTATCCCATGATTTCTCTCTAATACTCGGTCACTGTCTTCCTTGTTATAACTTAGCAGTAATAACAATACAATTAACAATAATTTTTTTTTTAATGTTGAGACTGGGTCTCATATAGCCCAAGCTGGCTTTGAACTGATTCTCCTGTTTCTATCTCCCAAGGCTGAGACCGCAGTAGTGTGTCAGCTTAGCAGTTGTTTACTGCCCTGTGCCAAGCAAGGCTTGGTGGTGTAGATTTGTATTCCTAACTCCTCTAGACACTGAGGCAGATGGATTGCAAGTTCAAGGCAATCCTGAGCTACAAAGTGCATACAAGGCTTGCCTGGACAACTTACTAAGTCTCAGAATAATCAGACTTATAAAAAGGGGCTGGAGAGACAGGTAGGGAAATGTGCATTCTATTCAGGCCGTGTTTCAGTTAAGATTGCTATTGCTTCGATGAAACGCCATGACCAAAATCAAGTTGGGGAGGAAAGGGTTTATTCGGCTTCCACTTCCACATCCCTGCCCATCACCGAAGGAAATCAAGACAGGAACTCAACATGGCTTTCTCACCTGCAGTGGTGTGAGTGCCTGGCATTTGCATCCTCACTAACACTGAATATTACTTTTTAAGTTTTGCTAATATGATAAGCGGTTAAATGCAGTTGACTTAATCTGTATTTCTTTATTCGGAAACCGAGTCGCTCGCCGCAGGCTCGGCTGGCTGGCCTTGAACCAACGGCCTCGGCTGCTGGGATCCCAGGTTGTCTCACCCTGGCCTACTTGCCTTTCCTTGATTTCTTGTCACCGAGCACTTGTCATACACTCATCTCCGTCTCCTTATTTTTCACTGACTTGCCTTTTGACCAATCTATTTCTCGTTTTTGTTTGGTCTTCCTGGTACAGGTTTTTGCTTCATTCATTTATTTCGAGTGTCAAGGTTGCAGGGAAAAGATGGGCTTCCCGACTGAGTGGGTGGGTTGAAAAAGTGGAAAGTGTCAGAAGTTGGGGCTGTGATGTATTAAAAGCCCTGTGTGGACAGAGCTGGGGACCCGCCCGGTAGGTGATCCTGGACAAGTCACTCATTGACAAGTCTCTAAGGAAAGGGTTGGGCTCTTGATCCCAAATCCGATCTGTAAAGTTGCAGTTAGCAAGCCGTTCTGGAGTCACTTGTAGTCCTGCCCCACCCCGCTCCCCGTTCCAGACTCCCTAGGGATGATAGGATGCAGAAAAGACAGTGTCCCCTTGAATAAGCCTTCAGGGACCTGAGATAATCCCCTCAGCCCTTTGACTTTCAGGAGAAGCTAAAATAAAAATGGGTGCAGTGCTTTCGGGTACTCCCACAGACTGACCCTTGGGAAGCTTGTGGACTGAGCTAGAAGAGTCCTGCTGGCCTGTCACACAAATCCTACCCTGTCTGGTGGCTGTGAACCAGGTCTCACCTCGACAGGAGGATTTATGTTGCCATGTCAAGATACTGGACAATATCTGCTGTTCCAAATAGAAGCTGTTCTTAATATTTACTTTGTGATTTGTAGAAGCTCCCTTTTGGAATGTTACTCTTTGAGCTGAGCGTGGTTGCTTAGGCCTGGAACTCCTGCACAGGACTGAGAGAAGGAGAAGGGCTGTGAGTTCAAGACCAGCTAGGGCTATAAGAAGAACTTATCTCAAAAAAATAAAGAAACTTTAAAAATGATACAGAAGATAAATATTCATTTTTTTCCCTCCTCATTTTAATTTTTTAAAATTTATTTTGTTTTATTGTTTGTGTATGTGTGCAAGTTTGCCACAGTGCACACAGAAAGGTCAGAGGATAGCTTTCTTTTCTTTTGGCTTTTCCCTGTGTAGCTCTGGCTATCCTGGAATTCACTCTGTAGACCAGGCTGGCTTTGAACCCGGAGATCTAGCCACATCTGCCTCCTGAGTGCTGGGATTTAAGGCATGTACCACCACTGCCTGGCCAGAGGATGACTTTCAAGAGTGAGCTGTCCATTCTCGGCATGGGAGCGAGCTTGGGTTGTCGGGCTCTGTGCACTTTCACCCACTGAGCCATCTTACCAGTCTTACCTTTCTGATTTTTATTTAATGTGTGTCTGAGTATGTGCCCAGGGGAGTCCGAGACGTGTTGGCTCCCTGAAGCTGGAGTACAGTCCGGAGCTACCTGATGTGGGTGCTGAGACTTGAACTTAGGACCTCTGCAAGAACAGTATGTGCTCCTAACCACTGAGCCATTCCTCCAGCCCCCTAGTCTGATATTCCCGAGACAAGATCTTAGTGCGCCTGGAACTCACTGGATGTGTGACCCAGCAGATCGTGGTCTTCATGTATTTAATTATTTATTTTTGCCAGAGCCCTTGAATAGACCTTCAAGGGACTTCAGGCTTTCCCTTTTCAGTCCGGCAGGGTTGCCTCAAAAAACAAACAAAAAGGTCAAGAGCTTGGGTTTTTCAAATTGTGGCTTCTGATCACCTGCATACACACTGCCTGGGGGTGTTCAAATGAAGGTTCTGTCTCACCTAGACCTCTGGGGGATCCATGTGGGGATGTGATGTTCTTCTAGAGTCATGTGGACACTTTAGGGAGCCAGTATCCAAGGATACTGTCTAAATCTCAGTGCATGTCCTTCAAGATGCCCCCGGCCAGGCTTATCTCTCCGCACTACCCACCCACCTGGCTCAGCAGCAGCAAGTGATTCATTGTTTCCTGGACCCGCCCGGTTCCCTTCCTGCCTCTGTGCCTTTGTGGTTCCCACAGCCTCCCACTGCCCCCACCCCATTCCTGATGAACCCCATGCTTCTTGGGTGTTTTTTTTTTTTTTTTTTTTTTTTTTGGTTTTTCAAGGCAAGGTTTCTCTGTGTAGCCCTGGCTGTCCTGGAACTCACTCTGTAGACCAGGCTGGCCTCGAACTCAGCAATCCACCTGCCTCTGCCTCCCAAGTGCTGGGATTAAAGGCGTGCACCACCACTACCTGGCTGAACCCCATGTTTCTTAAGAATTCAAATACAACATGACTTAAAAAAAAAAAAAAAACTCCTCGACAGGCATATTCTAGTATTGATTTTTGAGAGTCCGCCTTGCCACTTGCCAACTTCCTGCTTCCTTGGAAGGTTAAAGATTACAAGTACTGTACGAAGGAAGCTTTCTATTTCTTTGTAGCTGTAATGCGCACAGTGAGCAATCAGATACTCAAGGTGTATAAAATATATCTTATCTTGTATCCACAGTATTATATAGTAGTTAAAGTCCTCTCCGACTGCTCGTAAGTCCACCTTGAACCTGGCGTCTCTTAGTCATCTTGTCCTTCCCTCTTAGCTCACTCCCTAGCAATTTTATTCCTGCCTGGGGCCTTTGCCTAGAACCTTCTCCTCTTCATGTCCCCTGGCTGGCTGCCAGTATCCTCCTGCACCCACGTTCACTGGGAGGCTTTCTGGAGCTGCTCTGGAGCTTCTATCCCCTTCCCCTCAATGCCCCAATTACCCTTGGTGCACTTGCCCGCCCCAGTCACATCCTTCATTTGTGGATGAAGAATGGAAGTTTCCTGAGAAGACTTTGCCTATCATTGTTAACTCTAAGCCGCAGACCCTGCCCAGAGTGGTAAGAGCTCGGTAAATATTTGCTGAACGAATGAATAAGCACTGAAGATACAGTTTTAACAAGTCTTGTGTGGGTTTGCTGTCCAAAGAGGTGTGGCTCTATCTTTTGAATGGACAACAGCCCGAGGAGATCCGTGTGGGTTCACATCAGGTGGCGCCCTCTGAGGATTTCTGTAGGACAAAGGGTCCAGTAGCAGCTGGGATTTGGTTCCGGAGGTGCAGATTTCCAAGGTGATCCCCAGGATCAGGACACTGGTCTGCTCCCACTGTGCGCGCCTGCGCGCTGAGTTGCCACTGAGAGAACATGGCGCTTTTGGCTCTCACTAACCTCTAATTTTTTTCCCCTTTGCTTGTGTGTTTTGTTTTTTGAGACATTTCTGTGTAGCCCTGACTGTCCTGGAACTTACTCTGTAGACCAGACTGACCTCTAACTCACAGAGATCTGCCTGCCTCTGCTGGGATTAAAGGCAAGCACCACCATTTGCCTCCCCACCCCCCTTTTACCCTTTAAAAACCTGGAATCCAGCGGGTAAATGCCTCAGGAACCAGCAGGCTTCTACTTTCCTCCCAGGGAGAAGAAACTATCCAGAACCCCCCAGGAATGCTGAAATTATGCTCCCTCTTCTTACTTGAAATGAGACCAAGTAGAAATGCTTTTTTTTCCCACAGTAGCTGTGAATCAGGTTTGCTTACTTACAACTAATTAAACCTGACGTTACACCAAATTCTTCCCCTCCCCTCCCCTCCCCCACATTGGTCTTAAACTCACAGCTGTCCTCCTGCTTCAGTCTCCCTAGTCTTGGGAGCCCAGGTGTACCTCCACGCTTCAGGTAACTGACCGGCTTCCAGCCTTTTCCTGTTTTCACGCGCTTACTTTTTAATTCCGTGCTTTCCCTAACATTGGCTTGGATTTTATTCCATAATGCTTTTCATTGCAGACTAACTTTTCAGAGCACGTTTGCTTTTTGCCTCTCACGTAACCCTCAGAATATTTGTGTCATTTAATATCTGGTGTTTAAACAAAGAGCTTGAGGCTCGCTCATTCAGTGAGTAAATCTCCTGCCATGCAAGCTTGAGAACCTGAGCTTGGGTCCCCAGAACCCCAAGAGCCACACTCAGGATCTCTCCTGTGACCTCGATGTTCCTATGACAGGATGGGAGGCAGAGACAAGAGTCCCTAGAAGCTGGTGAGCCATCTAGCTTGGCATGAACCGTAGGGGAGAGAGAGGGAGAGAGAGGAGGAGAAACGGAGAACCTGCCTCAAAGAAGTTGGAAAGTGGAGACAGTCATCAGAAGTTGACCTCTGACCTCTACATACATGCTATCATACGTACATATCTGCAATCACTCACAAACACGTTTGTACACAATGCACACACATATGCACTCATGTGCATTCACACACAATACATAGGCAAAGACTTAAAAAACAAAACTGAGACCCAGTGACATTGACTTTTCCATGTTAACTGGAAGGCATGTCCATCAGCATTAAGAGACAAACACTACAATTCAATTCAACCGTTGATATTAATGCTGAATGTAGCTCCCTCCTGTACTTCCAGCACTCGGAGGATAGACAAGAGAGGCGTTTAAAGGTCATCTTGGCTACATAGCAAGTTCAAGGCTATCACGGGTTATATAAAAACAAAACAAGAAGCTCAGAGATGAGAGACGCCTCAGCGGTTAAGAGCACTGGTTGCTGTTCCAGAGGACATGGGTTCCATTTCCAGCCACTACATGGTGACTCAGAACCATCTATGACTCCAGTTCCAAGAGATGTGACGTCCTCTTCTGACCTCCATGGGTACTGCATGCACATGGGGAACAGCCATACACACGGGCAAAACATTCTTACCTATAAAAGGGGTGGAGGTGGGGCAAAACCAAAACATCAATAGTAATATATTTGTAATCAATCCCTAGGAAATAAGGTATGGAGCATCATTCCTGGGGAGTTGCCCGGCGTTACTGCTTCCGTGACTTGCGTGGCTGTGTGGTTTGATCATTCCTTACGGGACCACCCTAGCTGTTCTTAGCCTTGGTTAAAGCACTGCCCTGAGCCCCTCCTCTCAGATTCCCACAGAAAGGCAAGATTACAGAGCTTGCTTGAGAAGAGTCACATTTCAGTAAGTCTGCTTAATTCTCCTGCTTGAACGAATTGGCTCCATTATCTGAGTTGGCTCTTCAGATTGAGCAAGCTCTGGGTGGGGGGGAACATCTGAAATTTCAGATAAGAATAGTTGAAGCCAAACCTTTCCTGGAAATGGCCAATAGTGAAACTAAGAAGACCTGTGTCTGGAGAGATCTAATTACTAAGGATGTGGACTGGGGCGAGGAGATTCTGTCTTCAGGAGCAGTTTAGGACCCTCCTAAAATAAGGAACGTCTCCTTAGCCTTTTGTCTCCAAGACAGGGTAGCGCTGGCTGTCCTGGAACTCTGTAGACCAAGTCCAGAACTCAGAAATCCGCCTGCCTCTGCCTCCCAAGTGCTGGGATTAAAGGTGTGCGCCACCACGGTCTGGCTTATTTTGTCTTACTTAAGCTTGTAATTGTCAAGAACTATGAGCATGTGGTCTTCAGACAGATACTCAGTTTAGCTTGTTTTGTTTTTCGAGACGGGGTTTCTCTGTGTAGCCCTTGTTGTCCTGGAACTTGCTCTGTAGACAAGGCGAGCCTTTAACTCAGAGATCTGCCTGCCTCCGCCTCCCGAGTTCTGGGAGCGTCACTACAGGGTGTAAGATACTCAGTTACACAGTGGGACTCTGTTGAACCCTGTAGGGAAATCGCCAGCAGAGCACTGCGTTCCCTGTGTGTGCCACGCATGTGTGATGCACCTGATGATCACGTATGTAATAGTGCAAAGGTTAAAGGAGAAACAATCTATGTGAAGAGCCTTGTCGGCTGTTCATTCCAGTCTTTCTCTGACCAAGTAGACTTTCTTCACTTTCATCTTAAATTTGAAATTATTGACAGTCTTTTTCTGGCAATTTCTTTCTTTCTTTCTTTCTTTCTTTTTTTTTTAAGATTTATTTATTTATTATATGTAAGTACACTGTAGCTGTCTTCAGACACCCCAGTAGAGGGCATCAGATATCATTATGGATAGTTGTAAGCCACCGTGTGGTTGCTGGGATTTGAACTCAGAACCTTCCGAAGAACAGTCAGTGCTCTTAACCGCTGAGCCACCTCTCCAGCCCCTGGCAGTTTCTTTTACTGTACATTAAACAGAACCAAACCTGCTGAAAAACCCTCCCATGAGCTGTTTGCCCTTTGCTTTGAGTTAATCATCAACAGACGTGGAGAGAGAGGCAGGGAGGAAGCAAAGGGGAAAAACCCCAAATGAGTTGTTGGAGAGAGAGGTGGGGTAAGCACGTATGCATTAGAGCTGGTAATTGTTTAATTAAGGAGGAAGAAGAGAAAGGTGCTTGGGTGATCTTTTATTTCCTACAAATTTCAGATCAAAGTGAGTTTTTAAAAGCTATGAACTGCATTTTCATGTTCAAAGAAGATCTGTGGAAATTACCACAATTATATGTCTAACAAGCTAATTTGGATTTCCTTTTTTTAAGTTTTTTTGTTTTTTTTTTTTTACATTATCTTGCACGGACATTTGTATGGAGTCAGAGAACAGCTTTTGGAGTGAACTCTCTCCTTCCACCCTGTGGGCCTGTGGAGAACTCAGGTCATGAGGCTCGGAGCCATCTCGCCCAGCCCTGACTGGGGTTTCTGAAATGCAGGAGATCTCTACGCTGAGCCACTACCAGCCTGACCCTTTCTTTCCTTGGTGATTTGACAGAAATAAGTTGAGCCTGCCGTACCCCACGATCTACAGCCAAGCTTCTGTTTTGTTTGTATTGGAAGTCATCCTGTTTCCAGCCTCTCCCCCCTGAATGAGCAGGAGTTGGTTTTCTTTCTGAGCCCCGGGTTCTTTCTACACAGATTACACGGCCACTTACATACGCCATGACAGTATTTCTGCCGTGTTACTGTTGAGAATTAACTACGTCGATGTGTGGACTTACATTAAAGCAGCACATGCCTGTACTCCCAGCAGTAGGATACCGGTCACAAGAGCCTCTGGGCTCTGTAGTGAGTACAGGTTCAGCCAAAACTTCCGAGTCAATCCCTGTTGAGAAAACAAATACGGAAACAAAACAAAACAACAGAATCTTGGCCAAGCGTGTTGCTGTGAGCCTGTGCTCCCAACACTCCCGAGGCAGAGGGAGGAGAGTAGTTACAACTTTCAGTTCCAGGCCAGGCCCGGCTACATAGCAATAACCTGTCTTTACAAAAAGTTCTCAGAGTTCGAAGCCAGCCTGGTCTACAGAGAAAGTTTCAGGATAGCCAGGGCTACACAGAAAAACCCTGTCTCAAAATACCGAGAGAAAAAAAAAAAATAGCTTGCAAGATACTAGGATTGGGTTTTTTGGTTTTGTTTTGTTTTGTTATTTAGTTTTTTGAGATAGGCTCTCAAGTAGCCCAGGCTGGCCTCAAACTCGCTGTGTAGCTGAGGATAGCTAGATGACCTAAACTTTTATTTATTTTGTGTTGTGTGTGTTGGGGGTCGGGGGACATCCATAAATGCCACAGTTTGTGTCTGGAGGTCAGAGGGCAGCTTTGTGAAGTCAGCTCTCTCCTTCCAGGATAGACTCCAGGAATCGTAGGGCTTGATTAGTAGGTCTGCAATCACCTTGTTACCCACTCAGTGGTCTCAAAGGCCTCTTATGTTCTGGAACCTCTGGCCATAGTCTCCCAAGTGCTGGGATTCCAGGTGTGTGTCTCCATGCCTAAGTTTTATGCAGTGCTAGAGAAGGAACCTGTGGTCTTGGGCATGAGAATGTGAGCCTTCTACCCACTCAGCTATAGCCTCAGCCCCAAATATAAGGTAATTTTACTGTCATACAGCCACCATTTTTACCAAACAGTTTAGCGATGAGCTAAAAGCTTCAGGAGACAAAGCTTTAGGGAATTGTCTTAATGAAGCCCGGAAGTAGATATTATGTTAACCTGAACTGACAGTCGGGCAGGGCAGAGACGCAGACCAGGTCTGGGCTTCTGGACTCTATCATTTGCAATCTTGACAGCCCTAAGAAGGCTGTTCAGATTACTCTGGACACCAGAGGTGTGATTCTCAGCATGCTGTTAGCCCATGGGAATCAGAGTCCGGAAGACTTTTAAAGTCTGGTCTGTCACCTTTTCTGTTGTTTGGAAGTAAAAGTCTCACCCCTAGAGCCCCGGCTGGGTAGAACTTGCAGCATTCCCCTACCTTAGCCTCTTGAATGCTGGGATGACAAGTGAGAATAACAAGGCCTGTCTGGTTCTGCTACCTTTCATTTTATTGATTTATTTTTACTTATTAATTTATTTATTGAGGGGGCAGCTTGTGGGGGTTGGTTCTTTTTCACCATGTGGCTCCTGGGGAATTGAACTCAGGACATTGGGCTTGGCAGCAGGCAGCTTTACCTGCTAACCCATCTCCAGGACCCTGGTTCTAAGACTTGGCAACTGTATGACTCTTAGGTAATTACTTAACTTCTCTGAGGCTAATTTCTCCCTCTGTCGGATGAGAATACTTGCTTCGTGATGTCATAAACAGTAAGCAGATGAGATCAAGAGGGTAATGAGCCAATGTGTGTAAAGCATGTGGCATATGGTTAGCCTTCAGTAATTGATCCTCGGGCTACAGTGGCCTGGCAGAGACACAGTCTCCCTAGGTAGGCGGCTAGAATCTTCTGTCTTCTTCCCTGCTCTGGCTAACGACCCTGGGAAACAAGACGAAACTAACTCTAAGTGTCTTTTGCGCTGGAATCCTAAAGGAGCCATTTCAGAATCATCCCTGTGAGAAGTTCAGCTTTAGCCGGATGTCATTGCACATTCCTTAATTCCAGTACAGTGAGATGATGTTTGGGTAGCCCCTCCCCGAGTAGGAAGTGCTGGGCTGTCAGGGCGAGGGGAGGACCCGAAGCACAGCCCCAAACAGTGAATTTCTCTTAAGGCTGTGGGGCCATATAACACCAGTCAGACTTCCCAATGGGCTGGGCACTGGAGCAGTAAGATATGGGCCTTTTACAAAGGAGACATCCACAGAGACGTGGTTCTCATTTGTACATCAAGTGCCATTTATGCTTGCAAGGAATATTAATGAGCTCTGGATAAGAATCAGACACCAGGAAGGGACAGCTGCTGGGAGAGACAGCTTAACTGTGCAAGGAGTTACATGTGATATTCAGCAGGTCCTCGTGCAATTAAAAAGCGTAATTAAGTTGTAGAGGTATAATAAACCATTTATAAATGACATTTAAAAGTAAGTGCCAGCGAGATGGCTCAGCTGGTAAAAGCACGTGCTCCTTACACCCGATGACCTGCTCTGATTGTCAGAATCCCTGGCGGAAACGCCCCATGACCCGAATGGTATTGTCAGAATTCATGGTGGAGGGAGAAATGCAGTCCCCAAAAGTTGTCCTCTGACCTCCAGATGTGTGCCATAGCACAAGCATGTAACACACACACACACACACACACACACACACACGACCCAGAGACAAAAAGAGCAAGGGAAAACTTTGATGGGATGTAAATATATAAGAGAATAATAAAAAATTTGAAAAAAGTTGTAGGTGGGGAAAGCAGTCTACTCTGGTAAACTTCTGTCCTAAGAACACGAACTAATCACAACAGTCAGGAGGCAGAGGCAGGCGACTGTGAGGCCACTCTGGGTTATATAGTGACTTCCAGGCCATGCAAGTGAGACCCTATCTCAAAACCCCCCAAATAACCAAACCAACCTTTTGAATTGAGCTGGAACAT
This sequence comes from Rhynchomys soricoides, assembly GCA_019843965.1. Classification (NCBI taxonomy): domain Eukaryota; kingdom Metazoa; phylum Chordata; class Mammalia; order Rodentia; family Muridae; genus Rhynchomys; species Rhynchomys soricoides. The sequence goes on along the minus strand of JADRCH010000871.1, from coordinate 863,525 downwards.
GTCTGTAATCTATCACTCAGGAGGCAAAGGACAACTTGGGCCACCCTGTCCCCCTCAGTAACAATATGGGGTAGGAGATGGCTCAGTCAGTAAAGTGACCGCCGCATAAGCATGGTGGCCTGGGCTTATCACCAGCGTCCTCAGAAAAGCTAGTCGTGGTGGCTTTCATGTAACTGGAGCATCCAGTAGTGTGGGAGAGAAGCAGCTCTCCAGCCAATCGGTGAGCTGTAATCTCAGTAAGCGACAGTGCCTCGCCAGGAGGTGGAGGCAGGATGATCAGAAGTGTAAGGTTATATTTGGCTACATAGAGAGTGTACAGCCAGTCTCTGCTATGTGAGCCTCAAAAAATACATGTAATGGATTTTAGTTATTTATTTAAAATACTCATTTATTGAGTGTCTTAGTTAGGGTGTTACTTCTGTGAACAGACACCATGACCAAGGCAACATTTCATTGGGGCTGGCTTACAGGTTCAGAGGTTCAGTCCATTATCATCAAGGCAGGAACATGGCAGCATCCAGGCAGGCATGGTGCAGGAGGAGCTCAGAGTTCTGCATCTTCATCTGAAGGCTGCTAGCAGAATACTGACTTCCAGGCAGCTAGGACTAAGGTATTAAAGCCCACACCCACAGTGACACACCTACTTCAACAAGGACACGGACACACACACACACACACACACACACACATCCAAATAGTGCCACTCCCTGAGCCAAGCATGTACAAACCATCACTCTCAATTTTATGTGTATGCGTGTGTGCCTGCGTGAGTGTAAGTATATCCTTTACATGCAGGGGCCCAGTATGGATTCTGGAAATCCAACTGAAGGGCAGCAGCAGACTTCTCAATCACTGAGCCACCTCTCCAGCCCCAGGTATTTGTTTTTGAGACATAGTCTTGCTATTTAACTCAGACTGGTTTACAATAATCCTCTTGTTTTGCCTTCTAAGTCTTGGGCTTACCGACATGTACCACTATGCCAAGATTATGAATAGTGATAATAATAATTATTATCTTATTGTTTTGTTTTTTGAGACAGGGTTTCACTATGTAGCTTTAGTGGAGCTTGCTTTGTAGATCAGGCTGGCCTTGAACTCACAGAGATCACCTGCCTTTGCTTCCTGACATTAAAGGTGTGTACCAACATTCCTGGATTTTTATTGTTTTGTTTTGCTTTGTTTTGTTTTTAGATTTTTTTTTCCCCGAGCTGAGTCTTATTCTGTACCCTGGAACTTACAGCAATTCTCCTGCCTCAGCTTCCTAAGTGATGAGATTACAGGTATGAGCCATTGTTCATGCAATTTTTGTTGTTGCTGCTGTTTTTAAAGACAGGGTTTCTCTGGGTAGTCCTGGCTGACCTAGAACTCACTCTGTAGACCAGGCTGGCCTCAAACTCAAGATATCCGCCTGCCTCTGCTTCCCTAGTGCTGGAATTAAAGGTATGTACCACCTACACCCAGCATCATATAAATTTAAGATTTATTTTATTTGTGTGTGTGTGTGTGTGTCTTTGAGCATGTGCAGGTATGTGTGTACATTTGTGTGGGTGCTCAAGCATGTGCAGGTGCCCGTGGAGGTCAGAAGAGGGTGTTGGGTCCCTGGAACTGGAGTTACAGGTATCGGTGACTCAACAAACAGCCCAGCTGCTTGTACCCTCACCAGCACGTGTAAACCTACAAGTCTGTAAGCATGTCACACAGTAAGAAACATTCCATCTTACACTGGGCATTGTGATGCACACCTTTAACCCTAACACTCAGGAGGCAGAGGCAGGAGGATCTCTGAGTTCACAGCCTGCTTGGTCTACAGAGTGAGTTCCAGGACAGCCAGGACTACACAGAGAAACCCTGTCTCAAACAAACAAACAAACAACAACAAAATAAAAATAAAAGGAAGAGAAATATTTTATCTTCCTACCCAGTTCTCTCTCTCTCTCACACACACACACACAGCTCAACAAGAGTTTTTTGTTTTTTTTTTTGGTTTTTCGAGACAGGGTTTCTCTGTGTAGCCCTGGCTGTCCTGGAACTCACTCTGTAGACCAGGCTGGCCTTGAACTCAAACAAGAGTGTTTTTAAGGGTGTTTATCTATAGTATAATCAAACACCTAGTGTCTGCTACGACCATCTAGTCCTTCTTTATTAAAATAAATATCCTGGTGAGCTTTCTCACTGAGTCAGTGAACACACCGATTGCTGGAGGCTCTGGGTGCAGTATTCAGCTTTGCAAAAACAAAAGCAAGAGCAAAGCATGCTGGTACTGACTCCTAAAACTGAAACTCACTAATTGTGCCCTGGAGTTAGAAAAACACTAGGCCATTGTAAGTCTCTTCAATTTACACAAGAGGGAGGACAAGGCCCAGACAGGTGTCTTCCTAGGTCACTTGGCTAATTAGTGGCAGAGGCAAGATTAGAGCCCAAGCCTGTTATCTTCCTGGTTTGATTTTTAAATTGTAATTTATAGTCTATTCCAGCTGCAGTGCAGATTATTCTGATTTTCAGGACCCATCACAGGGCATGCTTTGAGTCCTTCCTGAGAGAGTGGCTTGTATTTCTGTTTTGTAAATCTTTGCAATCTCTGGCACCGTGGGGTCTTATGGGCTTGGCTTGCATAGCACGGAATAAATTCGTTAGAGAGCTCAAGAAGTAGGTCAGGAGACCACGGACGTTAGAATAAAATCTCACAGCTGTTGGTGTTTGATGATCGATTGTTTTAGGTAGGAAAATGGGAGAAGCCAAAAGGAACGTAGCGCTTGCTGTGAGCTGTCCTCAGGCTCCATGATTGTGGTGTGCCAGTGAAAAACAGGGACCTGATCAAGTGCCAGAGGTCGCAGGCCAAATCACCAAGTTGCTTTTTTAATTTAATATTTTGATTTACTTTTCAGTCCTTGGGGCTGAGCAAAGGGCCTTAAGCATGCTAGGAAGCACTCTACCTCAAGTTTTGTTTTTAAAGATTTATTTATTTATTTTATGTATATGAGTACACTGTCATTGTCCTTAGACACACACCAGAAGAGGGCATCAGATCCCATCACAGATGGTTGTGAGTCACCGTGTGGTTGCTGGGATTTGAACTCAGGTCCTCTGGAAGAGCAGTCAGTGCTCTTAACCACTGAGCCATCTCTCCAGCCCCTTTTTATTATTTTTAATATTGTGTGTGTGCATGTGTGTTTGTGTGGGAGTGGTGTGCACTGAGCAGAGGCTTCAGGTCCCTGAAGCTGGAGATGCTGGTAGTCTGTGAGCAGACTAACAGGGGTGCTCGTAGCAGAACCCAGGTCCTTTGCAAGAACGGTGCATCCCCTAACACCGAGCAGTCCTCCAGCCCCTTTGGTTCCTTTAGGACAGGCTCTCAAGTAGTCCAGGCTAGCCTTATACTTGCTATGTAGCCAAGGCTGGCCTCAAGCTCCTAACCCTCCTGCCTCCATGTCCAGAATGAGTTACAGGTATATGTCAGCATACTTGGCTTCTTTTGTATATCTTTCTCAAGAATAGTTTTAAATTAAATAGCCAGATGAGAAAAAATAATGAAAATAACCGATTTTATTATCAAGATCCATTCGTTGCACAATGATTTCTTGCTGTCTAGGCTTGAAAGGAAGTTCTAGGTACGCTTAGGGATTTAGCATCACATTGGACAAGTTTAAACTTAAGGGCGCTTTTTTGTTGCTTTACTGGATGGCTGCGTGTCCCAGGCTAGCCTTAAGCTCCTGGTCTGCCTCCTGAGGGCTGGACTCACAGCTCTGCCACAGTAGCTGTCAAGGTGCTTTGTTCTGTTTGCTAGCTTGTTTGGGTGTCAAGGCAGGTCTGGAACTCGCAGCAACCCTCCTTCCTCCACCTCCCAAGTGCTGGGATTACAGCCATGGAACTACCGTGATGGTTGAGTTATTATTTATTTATTTAGTCCTTCTTGCTCCGGCCCAAAGATTTATTTATTATATGTAAGTACACTGTCACTGTCTTCAGACGCACCAGAAGAGGGCGTCAGATCTCATTATAGACGGTTGTGAGCCACCCTGTGGTTGCTGGGATTTGAACTCAGGACCTCTGGGAGAGAGAGCAGTTAGTGCTCTTAAACCACGGAGCCATCTCTCCAGCCCCAGTTTGGTTATTTTTAAAGGACCAATTTCTGGATGCCAGGTGAGTGTTCTATGCAGCCCCTTTCCTACTTTTCTGGCCTGCCTATCCCTCCCCGGCCCTTTAATTCTGTTTTCCAGCCTTTAATGGGGGAAAGCCTTGAGTACTAGAATCATTGCAAGGTTCTGGTTAAAACGTGGTCTTCCTGGGCTCTTCTCCAACCTGATGAATCACGGGAAAGAACCCAAAATGTCAGTATTTTAAACAAGTTCTCTAGGTGATTCTTGTGTGTACTTAAGTTTATGACCTACTGAATTAAAATTTCTTTCCTCTTTCATTTCTCACCTTAACTCTTTCTGGTTTCTCTGGTAACACTCTGGCTTGATTTTCTGTGGAGTGATAGTTATTCATTAGCATTTATAAGGAAACACCAGAGTTATGTCAACAGTGCTGTCTGGGACAAGCTGCTCTGAGTTCAGTGCTAAGGATATGTCTGCTGTTGTATCCAGTGGTTTCTCATAGTTTGCAATGATTTATTTAGTAAGCAAGCTGTGCGTTTCAGTCTCCTTCCCCTGAAAGCACTAGGCTATGCAAATAGCTCATTCCAACAGGTGACTTCAGAGCCTGAGACCCTTTCCTTCATTGATGAGTGCCTGCTGGTTATGATGATTAACTCAGGCCTGTAATTCAAGCACTTGGGAGGTGGAGAGAGGAGGGTCAGGAATTCAGTTAGCTTGGCTACATAGCAAGTTCAATGCCAGCCTAACAGGCAGTAGTGGCGCACGCCTTTAATCTCAGCACTCGGGAGGCAGAGGCAGGAGGATTTCTGAGTTGGAGGCCAGCCTGGTCTACAGAGTGAGTTCCAGGACAGCCAGGGCTATACAGAGAAACCCTGTCTCAAAAAACAAAAAAACAAACAAACAAAAAAACCCACTCCTACTCAATGCCAGCCTAAACTGCATGGGACTCACAAAACAAAACAAAACAAAACAAAACACAGAGGCTGGAGAGATGGCTCAGTGGTAACAGCACAGGCTGCTGTTCCAGAGGTCCTGGCTTTGGTTCCCTACGCCTACATAGCAGCTTACAATTCCCTGAAACTCCCATTCTAGGAGATAGGATGCCCTCTTCTGGCCTACTCAGGCATTGCACACACACGGTGCTCATAGACGCAGGCAAGATATATATCATAAAAATAAATAAATCCTTAAAGAATTTTAACCAAAGTGAAACAGCAATAGACTGTATGATGTGATCAATCTTATTTTTAGTAACTAGTGTGTATATGTGTGTTTGTGTTTTTATGTTTGTATGTGTGTACCATGCTACATGCATGCATCCCACAATATGAGTTTGGAGATGAAAAGACAACTGTTCGGACTCCATTGTCTCTTTTCACCATGTGGTTACAAGGGATTCCACTCGGGGCATCAAGCCGACGCCTTCACCCACTGAGCTGTCTCGATGGCCGAGGTCAGAGTTCAAGGAGAGGAGAAACTGAGCCTTGAGTGATGCTGGGAACAGGGCTGAACGGAGTAAGGGAGGCTTTGTGAGAGAATGAGAATGATTTGAGTCAGGAGAATGCTATTAAAAAGATAATTTCAAAATTGAGGGACTAATTAGCCCTGTTGATGACAAGATAGTAAAATCTAAAGTGTGGCTTTAATTGTAGCCCCCAGGAGGTAGAGGCAAGAACAGATAAAACATGGCCCTGGCTTTTTTGGTTTTAAGCTTTTTGTTTTGTTTTAGTTTGGTTTTTGGAGACAGGGTTTTCCTGTGTAGCCCTGGCTGTCCTGGAACTCACTCTGTAGACCAGGCTGGTCTCACACTTACTGAGGTTCACCCGTCTCTGCCTCCTGGGTGCTGGGATTAAAGCCAAGGACCAGGCTGCAGTCCTTGTGTTGGTCATAAGATCTCTTTGGTGGTCTTCAGGAAATGGCTGGGGATGGAGCCAGGCCAGAGCAATGGACAGATGATGACCAAGTGGAGCACGTGAGGACTGTAGGCTGACTGAGCTCTAGGAGCAAAGTGATCGTGAGAGGGGGAAGCGTAAGATAAAGAGTAATTTATAAAGCTGTGTGAGTTCAGATACGTAGATATAGAAACATAGTCATCAGAAATAGCTCACATCTTAGGTAGAAGGACGAAGTCAGGGATAGAGACAAGCCGAGGGTCTGGGGGAGGTGAGTCATCCGAGGCCTGGATGCTGTGGCTTTAGTGGAAGAGCCTTTGTCGGGCAGGTTCAAGGCCCTGGGCTCCATCTCTAGTACAAGGGTGAGGGGTGGGAGAGAGCTTGTTTGCCTTCCCATTTTATCCCTGGCCTGGTAATGTGTGACTCAGTAAATAAACATAAACACTTAGCGCACACTACTCAGAGAGTATAACTTATTTCCTCCGGTTAGCAGTTTGACTGAGTTTGCTTCTCAGTTACACAACCACTTTTCTATACAAAATATCCATAAAAGGAATTAAAAGAGGGATCACATGCTCCCGAAGTGACTCCGTCCTGATATAAACATCTACATCCTTGTTGACGCTGGGAATTTGGTTGGCGTTACAATTACCCCATTGTCTAGATACAAATTTCTACAGACGGCTGGCTCAAGTTCTCCCAGCAACAGTGGCAGTGACTAGCCCGACATGCCTATAGACTTGTCTGTTATGTCTCTGAGTAATAAAACAGTGAGCCTTTTATGTATGGTAGATGAAGCTTCTTGCTTATTTATAGGATTATTTGGGTGACAAAGACAGTATCTCACTACTCAGAATGGGCTGTCTTCAAACTCACGATCTTCCTGTCTCTACCTTCTGTACTGATATTACAGGGGCTTGCAGAAACACCACACCTGGCTTCAAGTTATTAAGGCTTCACCTTTTCATATGATTTGCATTTATGTCAGGACTGTGAATGAGGAATGGAGAGATGGCATATATATATAATATGTATGTACATATATGTATATTTTATCATATGTATATTTTATATACATATTATCACACACAACCTAAGAGAATGGGAGGATGGGCTTGGGAGTCTCAAAGAGTCTCATCAAGAAAGACTGGATGGCTGAAAGGCAATACTACACCTTTAAGCCCATAATAGCCAAGATCCCTGTTTACAGTGGGGAGTGCACAGTGGCCAGGAGTAACTAGTTTCTCTCAGAAGTAGGGATGATTACCTCTGATGCTCACTATTCTGATAACAAACAGCTGTCCCTTGAAATCTTTGGGGCCGTGGATGCTCAAATCCCTTTATATAAACAGTGTGATGTTTACATACAACTTATGTGTAGTCCATGCCATCACTAGACTACTTACGATGCCTAGCATGACAGGCGCTGGTCAAATAGTTGTGCTGTGTATATTGATCATGGAATAACAATCCAGGTCTGTGCATTTGGTGTAGGTGCAACACTTTTTCTTGGTTTTGTTTCTTTGGTGGTTTCTTGTTTTATTTGGGACAGGTCTGACTGACCTTAAACTCATGACTGTCCCCCCAGCCTCAGCCTCCTGAGTACTGGGAATACAGGCATGCACTAACATACCCTGCATATGCAAGTTTTTGAAAATACTTTTGGTTCTCAGTTGGTTTTACTTCCCCAATGCAGAATCCAGGTGTGTAGGGAGCAATCTATAGCTGTCACTGTTGTTTTTAGTAAATTCTAAGCACATTTATGTGCGCGTGCACGAGTGCCTGTGCACCATGACACAGGTGTGGAAGTCAGAGGTCAGCTTGCTGGAATCAGTTCTCACCTTACCTTCTAACATGCAGATCCTGGGGCTTAAACTCAGGTTATCAGGCTTGGTAGAAAGTGCCTTTCCTCATTGAGCTATTGTGCTGGCCCACTGTTCCTTCACTGAAAACCAACTGGTTATAGGTTTGCAGCGAGGTGGTCCAGGAATGAATTAAACTGGTCTTCCTTCCTAGCGTGTTGTCTGTTGCTAAAACCAGCCCAGAACCATAGGCATGCATCACCACAGTCAGCTAAAAAAATCGTTTATAGAACATGATGTTCGCATATGTCTTGTCTGTCCAGAAACTTTTCATGCTCCGCCGCCGACTGTGGTCTCTTGTCCTACAGATGTTAAAACTGAGGGAAATTGTTATTTCTCTTAAAGGTCATACATATAAGAATTAGACTCCATCTCTGTTCACTCACAGGCTACTTCTTTTCACTGTTGGAATGTGGTCCAAATTCCTCGGCGTGGTTTTTCAGAACTCTTCCCCGCCTGGCCTCCTTCTGTCCGTCTCTGGCTGGAATCTAACTCTCTTCCTCAGACACTAGCGCTGCACTGCCCCCTGGGATTCACTCCCCCCACCCCACCCTGCCCTCACTTTCAAATTCTTTCCATTCTGCGAATCCCAAGTCAAGCTAATGTCTTTTCCTCCCACCGAGCCAGAGGTATGCATCGCCCCTAACCACATCGCTGCCTTGTGCTGTAATTGTGTAGATGGCTGCAGAGTCAATAAATCATGAGCACTCTTGGGAGAGGAGCTTTCTGGTCAGCTTTTAGGGGACGCTGTACTCACGGCTTGAATGTAAGGTGTGTCCCTCCTAACCTTTGGCTAAGGTGAATATATGGATTTCCTGGGCATTTTGGACAAAAGTAATCAAAACCATGAACTTGGGAACTGCTTTTTTTTAACTTTATTACCTCTAATTCTCCAAATAATATATCCAGGCATGGTGGCAAGTGCTTGTAATCCCGCCCTTGGGAAGCTGAAGCAGGATTGTGAGTTTGAGGCCAGCCAGAAAGCCCTAACTAGTAAGACCCTCGTATTGGAATGCCTAGGGGTGCTGGTGGTGGTGTGCGTGCTTTGCATAGTGTCTGATCATGTAGCCCACAAGTCTCAAGCATTCCTGCCTCAGCCTCAAACACAGCTGGGACTATGGACTTGTACTGCTGCATCTGGTTTTGTGTTCCCTTTTTTTATGAACAGCTCTGAGAACATCCTTTGTTTATTTTTTCCTTCCTTTATCCATAATGGTTCACTGCGAAAGAACTGACATTTATATTCACACACACATTGGAAGCATACATTTTCCAAATGTTGTCTTAAACTGTTGGTCAACATTTCCTAAATTTGGCTTGAAGGGCGACTGCTGTGGTTTCCGGTCTTGACACTTAGGGGAATTACATGTCATTCCCTTGCCTTTTTCTCATCAGAGAAAATGCTGACGATGCTGGGTGAGTTTGTCAGTTTATAAGCTGGGACGCATAAACCCACGTGTGTCACATAAGTCATCTGGTACACTCAGGTTGAGGTCACATGAGTATATACATGTTCAAAGCTTTCACCCTGTTGACTTATTCTGTAGGAGTGTCATTTCCTCTTCATCTTATTCATCCTATTGTCATGAATTTAAATATATATGTGTATATATACACATATATATGAGAAAACCCACAAGCTTTAAGTGGTAAGAGCAACTGTACTTGAATATACACACACCTCTCTCTCACACCTAGGTCGTCTGCATTGCTGTATGCAATGCTACCTTCTAACGTAAGAATTAAGTCATCGAAGCCAAATCAGTGTTATTTTCAGGGAAGGCTTCATTTGAAAGGACAGCACACTACCTGTGGGGATATAGGGTCCTCTCAGGTGGTCAGGAGGGCGTGGTCCAGCACCGGAGGGCGTGGTCCAGCACCCTGTACTCTGCTATTGTCAAGGCTGATGAGAGCAGTTCTAACAGATTCATTCTACAGATCACTCCTGCTCTGTGGTTGTTAGGAGAACGGCTGTTTAATCTGCAGTGTTGTCCCTATTCAAATAGGGAAGTGTTGACTTGTTTCTAATCTCACTTCTTCGGGACAAAGGTTGGAACTCCTTTGGTAATTACTAGGACAAGAAAGCCTCATCCCCAGGTTAGCAGGTGGGGACCGCGTGGTGTCAGGGGTACGCTTTGTGTGTTCTCCAGCTTGAAGGGGTTCTAGAAAGGGCTGTTAGGTGTCGAGGATTTACCCTCTTGATTTAAACATATACTTTACCCAGTCATTTAAAAGCCAATGGTGTACATTACACTTAAAGTATTCTTCACAATACTAAAGTATGTGTAATATTTAAAATATATTTTCTCCTTAAATCTACAGTAAAACCCTAGAAAGACAAATGCTGGCCTTGTTCTTCATTTGAAGCTGCTAAAGCTAAAGAGATATGAAACATTCTCACAGGAATATGCCTGGATACAATGTATAGTGATCGTTCTCAGTCACCCCCCCCCCCCCCCCCAGCTCCTACTGTGCCTCTGCTTCTTCCCAATCAGTTCCTCTTCTGGTTTGTATCTTACAAACCGTTTTGGGAAGGGGCACGTACATGCCAGTAGCCTGCTTGTGGTAGGCAGGGGACAACTTTGGGAGGTCGTCTCTCTCTTTCCACCATGTGGGTTCCAGGGATAGCATTCGGGTGGTCAGGCTTGGTGGCAAGTGTCTTTACCCACTTAATCATCTCCCCAGGTCCATGTTCTTTCTTTTGGTGTGTAGGTCTTGTTCAGGTGACCACAGCCTCTGTGTGCTCATGATTGTGAGAGTCATCACACCCAGAGGATGGTGTTTCAGGGTACTGCTGTCTGTCCTATGGAGCTTACATTCTTCCCCCTCCTCTGCAGCGTCCTGTCTCAGGCTGAGGCCTGCACTCAGAATTCGATTATCCTCAACACGTCGACAAGTCTCTGCTATAAACATTGTAAACAGAGGATGCTCTGACCCAGACTGACACCAGCACTGCTTTTTTGTCAACTTGTCCAGTTAGCAACACATCAGTAGTGCATTCTCTCTAGGGGCCAGCCATAGGCTTTTGGACAAGTTCATACCAGACATGAGTTCCTTCCTGTGGAGCAGACCTCAGATCCAATCAGGAAGTAATTGGTTAACCCACCCACCCCCAACCCCCACCAAACACAGTCTTGCCCTGTAGCATGGGTGGACATATCCTGCCTGGCAGGTTGATATTGTAGCACACAGGTTCCATAGCCTGGTAAGACAGTTGATGACATTTCTCCCCCAGTGGCGTGCAAAGCCCCTTCCAAAACTATGAATTATGAATGCCAGCCAGCAGGGTAGCAGCTTCCAGCTCAGTTCTATCTTGATTTCTATGTCCTGCATCCAAAGTATATGATATCTTCAACAATCTTGTTAGTTCAATCTAGTTAGTTCAAGTGGGAACCAAGAGCATCAGTGATAGCCTGTGTTGTTTTGGGTATTTCTGGGGACTCTCTAACCATCACTTCTAGGGATATGTCCTGTACCTGCACTGGGGTTTTCATTTAAAGCCTATGGTTTCCTGGGGCTCTACAGATGGCTCAGAGGATAAGAGCACTGGCTGCTCTTGCAGAGGACCCAGGTTCAAGTCCCAACACCTACATGGTGGCTCCCATCTGTCTGGAACTCTAGTTCTAGGGCCTCTGAAGTCTTATTCTGGCCTCCATGGGCACCAGGGATATACAAGGTGCAGACATACATGTAGGCAAAGTATCCACTCATGCACATAAAATAAAAATTAAAAACAAAACAAAACAAAATCCTATGTCTTCTGGGACCAGCATTGCCCTCCCATGCAGGGCACCTCCACTTAAGCTATTATCATTATATTGCTCAGTTTCTAAAGTAGTAGGTTCCCTTTCAGTTGACACTCTTCCTCACACTCACATTTCCTCTGTCCCCAAAACCCATCGCCGTTTAAACCTTTCCACCTGTGGTGTTCCTCCACATTACTTCCGTGTTCCATGTGTTTTACTGTCCGCCCGCCAGAGACTTCCTCCACCGCATGCTCACACGGAATTCTCATGGCCCCTTCTCACCTCCTGGCTTCCATAGGCACTCACTCCAACTTAAACACAGAAATCAAAACATGTCAGGTTACAGTCTACCTGTGAGAGGGAACAGTTTCTTCTTTAGGGCCTGGGTTACACTCATAGTCTCATGGTTTTGTACTTAAGACTCTACCAATTTAAAGTATTTTGTATTTGTCTTATTTTGCAGTGCTGGGGCCCAGAGCTTTGCCGTGCTAGGCAAGCTGCTGCTGAGCAGTATCCCAGCCCCAAATATAACTAGTTCAAAGTAACAAACTTGCAATACCACCAGAACTGGCTCTTTCTCTTATGCCATGCAATGTCTCTAGCTCTCTCTTGAATCACAATGGTTAGTGTTTCTGTGTGCAGGGAGAGAAGGTAGGGAAAAAGAAAGAAGGAACAAAAAAAGGAGAGAGGAGACCAGAGAGCCTGTGGACTAGGTAGAGCCTAGCTTGGGCTTCACTCTGAGATGCTGATTGTATCTCTCCCAGGATGTTATTCCAAAGACGATTTCACTCCAAATGTGACTTTGGAACCAACTTAAGTTCAAGAAAAGGCCAACTGATGTTTGCACAGTAGGGTCAGTGATAAAATGATGGAATTGGAATGGGACCTCAGAGATCATCTGTTCTGACCTCCTTACAGGAAACTGTACCCCAGGGATTCTGACTCATCTGACAAAGGTCACACGGACTCGGGGAAGGCAGCGGAGGCCTGAGACCTGTTGATCTGGGCTCTTTGCTCACACCCATCCCTGAGTGCTGGGATCCTACGTCTAATAGTCTCTCCCTGTCTCTAGCCCACAGGTATCTCAGTCTGTAGACAAGATGGAGTCGACTCCATTTAATAGAAGACAGTGGACTTCCCTGTCATTGAGAATAACAGCCAAAGAACTTTCTCTTGTCAACAAGAACAAGTCATCTGCAATTGTGGAAATATTCTCCAAGTAAGTGCTGATCTTGGTCCAAAAGGACCGTCTGTCTTGAGCAGATTTACCACCTGTTGGGAAAACTGGTGAAGTAATGTCAAATGGCTGGAGTGAGCACCCCTGGATTTTATGCACCCTACAGGCCACGTAGAGGAAAGAATGGTACCAATCGGAAGGCACTGCCCCTATCTTTGAATTTTTATTTAACTGAGGGAAAGAAACAGTTATAAACACAAAAGATACTTGTGAGAGCCGGGCATGGTGGAGCACACCTTTAATCCAAGCACTCAGGAGGCAGAGGCAGGGCGATCTCCGTGAGTTCCAGGCCAGCCTGGTCTATAGAGTGAGTCCAGGCCAGCAGGACTGTTACACAGAGAAATTAGAAAAGCGCAAGACCCCGAGCAAGGCCGCACACACAAAGATACTTATAAAGCAAAATGTTACCGAATCCAAAGGAATGGAATGAGGGTTCAAGAAGAAAGACAAGAGAGTATGCCATGGGCAGGAGCCATCAAGGAGTGCGCTTTGGTTTGCTTTGTTCATTCAGTGGTTTGCTTGTTTATATTGAGATAAGGTCTCCTGCAGCCCAGGCTGGCCTTGTAGCCACTGTAGCTGAGAATGACTTTGAACTCTGAACCCTCTAACCTCTGCCTTCAACATCTTGAGATTCTAGGTACAAGCCACCAAACCCATTTTTTGGTTTGTTTTATAGGGTTTTTTCCTCCTCCTTACTCTAGCTCAGGTTGATGGTCTGAAACTCACTCTGTACCCCAGACGAGGTTTGAACTCAGGAGGAAAATTCCTGACTCAGCCTCCTGAATGTTGCATTTCTTGGTGGAAACCACCATTCCCTGTGAAAAAATAGTATAACTTTTATTTTTCAGTGCTAAAGGTCATGCCCAGAGCCTTGTATATGCTAGGTGTGTGCTCCATGCCTGAGCTACATTCCCCACCTGTAAGAGCTTAAATAACATTTAAAATTCAGGGTATCAGTTATACTTGTAGCATTTCAATTATCTGATAGTAGGGTTTAGCAATAAGGGTTTGGTGAAACACAAGCATCTGTTTGCAGGTTGCCTTTGCTTTCACGTTCAGCCAGCAGAGACACTGGATTAACAAAGACCATTATCTCAAAAGTAAAATATTTCCCATTTGGCACTTTAAGAAAATGAGAAAACATTTGCCATCCTGGTGTGGCAGTCAGCGTGGGGGAGGCAGGGGCAAGTGGATCTTTTGAGTTTGAAGCTAGCCTGGTCTACAGAGCGAGTTCCGGGATAGCCAGGGCTACATTGAGAAACCCTGTATGTGGACGGAGGGGGTTGGGATCCCCTCCACTGGCCTTCAACTTGAGGACCTTCCTGCATCTGTGTCTAGTGACAAGCACAGTGGCTGGAGCACACATAGGCAAAAGGAATGGTTCTTAAAGGTTAGAACACCACGCCGGGCAGTGGTGGCGCACGCCTTTAATCCCAGCACTCCAGAGGCAGAGGCAGGAGGATTTCTGAGTTCGAGGCCAGCCTGGTCTACAGGGTGAGTTCCAGGACAGCCAGGGCTACACAGAGAAACCCTGTCTCGAAAAACCAAAAAAAAATAAAAAATAAAAAAAGTTTAGAACACCGGAGAAAGCAGAGATGCGCCAGTGGGGCAGAGGCCGCACAGGTGGCTGTTGCGTGCAGCCTTTGCTACCTGCCCCTCTCTAAGCTCTGGGAAAGGACCACGCTACCAGCCCCCACCCAGATTGATGAAAGATTATTGGTTCAATTTCTGGGTGCCTCCAATCTACCGCGGCTAGCATGCGCTTCCCAGTACTCTCAGCTCATCACCTCTCAACCTGCCCTAGATTCAGCTGCTCAGTTACCTTTAGTCCCAGCTCAACATCCCAACATCCCGCCTGGAGAAGTGGCCTATGGCTGCTCTGCCCCAGATCTCACATGGCCGGTTGACTTTTCTCCCTCCGAAGCATGGCGGGAAAAACCCCTTTTCTTTCTCCCTGAGTTTGCTAGCATGCCCGCGGGGACCCGGAAGTCCCGCCTATTCCACCCAACTCATTGGCCACTAGCATCTTTATTGATGGATCAAGAGCCAATTGGGGGACAGGACCTTAGCATCCGCCCCATCCCTACAGGTGGTAGGCTCGCCTCCATAATCCATTACCTCGAAGCTACTGCACTTAGGAAAGGAGTAAAAAAAAATGTTAAGACAGATTCTAGGAACTGTGTCTAGGATGTAGTTAAATACTAGCCGGAAGTTTCTGCAACCCCCAGTGTCACCTTTTCTTTGATGACAAATCCCTTGTGTACCTTCTATGTGGCAAACACTGTCCTCAGTTATCTCCCAAGTTGGAGTGCAGCTGGGACAAGAGTCAGTCTGTCCGTACTGTCTCGTAACGTTCTCTCTTGCTGCAGCTTTCTGTCAGAAACCGTCATCCTCACACGAGAAGAACACACTTCCGGGAAGACAGGGGAAGATGAAGGCTGTTGTGTTAGTGTCAGACTTCACAGACTTAACAGTTTACTTTAAGCCCACCAACTTTCGAGATCTAAAAATTTGTGAGGGGCTGGAAAATGGCTCAGCAGGTAAAAAGGCACTTGCCACCCAACCTGACAATCTGAGTTCGAACCCCAGGATCCTGCATAGTGAAAGGAGAAAACCAGCTCCTGAAGGCCATGGCAGGTGTGCACCTACACACACACACACACACACACACACACACACACACATTCACACAGACACAAAACTAAAGAAATACAATCTTAAGCTTTCAAAAAGAATGACTCATTAGAGTAGTCATTAATGGCACACTGTCCCAGTTCTGGTTTTTTGTTTTAATGTCTTGACATACATGGTAACGCATGCCTACACTCCCACACTCGGTAGGCTAAGACAGAAGGATCGTGAGGCCATTGTTAGCTTTCCAGTTTAGTAACAATTCTGGAGTTTTGGTTTCTTTAAAAAACACGAACAGATTATAAGAATATGTTTCCTTTTACTCCATTTGTGGGGATATAGGGCCACTTTGACTGTCTGCAGCAGCTGACTGTGATGTGTGCTCTAGCAGAGGTTTGGTTTTACCAGCTGCAGATAATTCCTGCAATTGGGTGATGTTTGGATTTCAGAGTATAGAAATGCTAGGGTCTAGAGAGGCAGGCTGGGTTTGTGTCCAGGGATTTTGTTGCAGTTTGTTAGCAGCCCTGCTCAAAGAAGAAACAAAAAGGAAAGAAATTAGATCCAGGAATCTCTCTCCCCCCTCCTCCCTCCCCCCTCCCCTCTATCTCCTATCTTGTGATAAAGAGGCCTGGATAAAGGGTGGGAAGAAGAAGAACCCACAAAGTAGCAAAGACCAGCTACAGAATAGCAAGCTCCAGTCTCAAAACCCAAAATTCATGGCCTGGTGTCAGAAAGCTGTAATCCCAAATATTTGGGAGTCTAAGGCAGGAGGATTCCAACTTCATGGTCTGCCAAGGCTACAAAGTGAGTTTAAGACCAATCTGGACAGTTTATAGAGAGTGTGATAGTGCAGGATTTGTAATCCCAGCACCTGGGAGATAAAGGCAGGAGGCTTTCTGCAAGCCCAAGGCCCTGTTAAGAGCAGGCTGTTCTTCCAGAGGATCTGAGTTCAAATCCCAACACCCACAATCGTCTGTAACTCTAGTTCCAGGCTGACACTCTGTTGACCTCTTCCAACACCAGGCACACACATGGTCCACAGACATATGTAGACACCCATACATATAAAATAAAATTTAAAAGTAAGAATTCCAGACCAGCCAGTGCCTCATCCTTCTAGGGCTTAACTCAACTGTGCAAGTTGGCCCATCACACCCAGCCTCACTAAATCTCTAAAACTGAGAGGCATAATATAATGAATGACAGTGTTTGGTTTGTAACTATCTGATTTGGGCTTGTCTCTTTTCAACTTAGCGTCAGTCGGGGCGGCTCACAGGCTGGGGGCCTCAGACATCCGAAAACTCGCTCACTCACAAATCAGGAAGTTGTGCTGGCTGTCATCTGGGATCTCAGCTGGAGCCAGGACTGGAGCACCTACACATGGCCAGTCCATGTGACTGCTTGGCTTGGTGGCTGGGTTTCAAAGGCAAACGTCTGGGGGGGTGGGGGCAAAAGCCTGCTCATGACCGTGGCCTTGGAAAGAAATTGTTCACACACTCTTATAGCTATAGTCTCAGATGGCTCCTATTCTGGAGGAAGGGGGCAGAATTTGGCTCCACCTTCTGGTGGGAAGAATGTCAAAGATATCTTGAACTTTTTTTTTTTGGAGACAGGGTCTTAAGCCTTATTATGTAACAAGGCTGAACATCCAGTTTCCCATCTCTGCTCATCAGATGCTAAGGTACCACCCTGCCTGGGACTTTTGTTTTCTTGAAGTCCTAAGGATTGAACCCCAGAAGCTCATGTATCCCAGGCGAGCATTCCACCACTGAGCTACAACCCAGTTCCCGTCAACATGTTTTTAAACCATCTTCTGAGGGCTTCCCAGGCCTTTCTAAAGACTCTTCTTTGGTGTGTCTGTAGTGGGGCCCAGCTGTCTCAGGGGGCTTTCTTTTGTTTTGTTTAGACAGTCTCTTCCAGCTCAGGCTGGCCTTGAACTTGCTATGTAGATGAGGATAACCTTGAACTCCTGCCTCTACCTCTTTTTTTTTAATTTGGTTTTTCGAGACAGGGTTTCTCTGTGTAGCCCTGGCTGTCCTGGAACTCACTCTGTGTAGACCAGGCTGGCCTCAAACTCAGAAATCCACCTGCCTCTGCCTCCCAAGTGCTGGGATTAAAGGTGTGCGCCACCACTGCCTCTACCTCTTGACCCAAATGTTTTGGTTTTTTATCTTTAGGGAGGTTGATAGAGGAGGTGGGTTTGCAGAAATGAGAGTTGAGCTTAGAGCAAAAGGAACAAAGAAAGGCTTGGAGACACAGGGATAGGGGAGCGAGCCATCTGTCTTGAAGGGCCCGTACAGTTCACTTAGGCCGGACGGTAAGCTCAAACGCTGTGCTGTGGCCGAGGTTTAGTTGGATTAACAGCAAGATGCAATGGGAAGTTTTCCTGCAGGGAGACTGACAAGGTGAGACTTGTGCTTCCCTAAGATGCTTCTGGCAACAGCACAGAAGGTTTATTGGCACGGTGAGAGATTGGTAACATGAAGACAATTAATGGGGCTTTCACAGGAACTCAAGTGAAAGCTGTTGAGGTGTGGGGGGCTACCAGGAATGGGAAGAAAGCGAAGGAATATGAGACAGGGATGGGGGGGGTATGACTAATGGGCCTGGGAACCCCCTGCTCTGCAGAGAAGCTGCTCCACACCCGACCTTTTCACCCCTCTCAGCCCCACCTGCAGTGAACTGTTTGGCTTTCTCGTGAGTTGAGTCATGTGTCTGTGTAGTGGCTGCCTGCTCTTTCTGCATGTGTCCCTGAAATGCTCTAGGGCCAGGAACCACAATGGCATCCCTCCTGCATCTCCAGTATCAACGCCCATCATCTGTCATGTCTGGTTCTGAAGTCCTAAGCCTGTGCTGTGAGGCCTGCATCTTACCAAGCCACTGACAGCCTCACTCCCTCTGCTGCTGTGAGTGTGTGCCAGACCCCAGGCCAAGCTCCCGCCTTCTGTGGTCACTAGCTTCCAACATATCTCTCTCTCTCTCTCTCTCTCTCTCTCTCTCTCTCACGCGCGTGCGCGCGATTTACTTAGTTGTTTTATGTATGTGAATATAGCTGTCTTCAGACACACCAGAACAGGGCATCAGATCCCATTACAGATGGCTGTGAGCCACCATGGGTTGCTGGGAATTGAACTCAGGCCCTCTGGAGGAGCAGTCAGTGCTCTTAACCGCTGAGCCATCTCTCTAGCCCCAAGTGTCATTTTCCTTTTGCTGTTCCCCATTGAGAGTGTGTGGGTCACTTTAAAAGCATTTTCCTTCTGTAATATATTAATCATTTTTCCTTCCTCCAAATGCAGAAGTTATGGCAACCAAAGAAAGGTAATACAGGCAGGAGGGAAAAGCCCAGGAAGATCCCCGTGTTTCTGGTTGCCAGGGGTACCAATGGTTCTTCTAGCAATGAGTCTTTGGCTCACAGCACTGACCTTATACCTAGAATGTCTTCTCTCTTTCTCAAGCTGGTCTCTGTGCCCTGCTTCCATCTTCCTCCTCAGAAAGGACGAGTTTGGGGACTATACCCCCTAGTCAGAGCGTCTCCTGCTGCTCATTCCGGTCTCCTATTCCCACTGACCCCACACTTGGACCTCACGAGGACGTTGCCCAACATAGTCACTTCGTGACGATACTCACTCCTCTTTGCTGTTTGTTTTTGAGCACTTAAAAAACTTTATTGATTCTGCTGAGAAAATCAAAACCTGGGTACAGCGGCACGGAGAAAGGAAATGTGTAAGTGTTTGACTCAGTGGGTCCATTAGAACTTAAAGTTAAGATATTCTTGGTGTCTTGGGGGTGACAGTCAGGGTCATGGAGCTTGCCCTGACTGCGGGAGGGCCTAGTAGCAACCTAATAGGAAAGCTGATCTCGGGCTGAGTTCCTCTGTCCTTCTGTCCCTGGTGTGTCTAAGATGGCCTCTTCCTGCAGGCAGTTCTCAGGGACTTCCACATGGCTCCTTCTATACAGTGTCTTCCTGGCTGGCGCTCAGCTTATCTCTAGCTGGGGAATCTCTTCAAGCTCTCAGCTCTGCTCAGTACCCTCTCACTTACCCCTGCCTGGTCTAGTCAGTTCTCATGAGGATTTGACACTCATTAGAACATTGGGGAGGGGGATGATTCATCTTGGTAGCATTCATTCATTCATTCATTCATTCATTCATTGCTGGAATGTATGTACCATATGCATTCTGTGTCCTCAGAGACATTGGATCCCCTAGAACTGGAGTTACGGAGCTATACTGTGTAAGTGGTACAGACCAAGTTTGGGTCCCTCTGCAAGAACAGAAAGTGTTCTTAACTGTTGTTGTTGTCGTCTTGTTTTTGGTTTTTGGTTTTTTTGAGACATTTTTTTTCTGTATAGCTCCAACTGGCCTGGAGCTCGGCCAGGCTCACAAAGATCCATCTGCTTGTGCTTTCCCACCCCGCCCCGCCCCCATTGTCAGGATTGATGTCGTCTTAAAAGGCTCTTATAGGTCACCTTCTCCATAGACTTGTAGGTTGGCTATCTTCTCTATAGGAAGGTTATAAAGACAAATCGCACAGATACAAAGTTGTAAGTCCTGAGCCCGCTTAGTCACAGCTGACTTACCAGGCTTCTACTGGGTGTATGGAGATTCTGGGGTTTGAACCTAATGTCTGGTGTAAGCTAAGCACACACTATTCCATGGAGCGATGTCCCGCTGCTGGACTCTTGGTAGGAATGTACATAGCGTATTTCTAATCCTCACAAAACCCGCACGGAGAGGCTGTATCTTTGTAGTTGAGAAAACCTGCTGGAACTCACGTTGAGTTTGTCTTTTTGTTTAGTGTTTCTCCCCCTGGGGCGTTTGTCTTAACGTGTTGAACTGGTTTTGGGAGATGGATGGCATTTGATTTGTGGGTTAGGAACACGGTGGGGACATTCCAGGGGAGCAGAAAGTAAAGACACGGGAATGGGTCAGACAGCTAGGGGCTGGAGAGGCAGCTCTGAGGTTGAGTCCAGATTGCTCTTCAGAAGACCAGAGTTTGGTTCCCAAAACCCCATGAGGTGACACACAGCCCCCTCTGACTGTAGCACAGAGGATAGCATGCCCTCCTCCAGCCTCTCCAGGTGCTCGAGCGCACACACACACACACACACACACACACACACACATACACACACACACACACAGAGTGTTATTAATATTTAATAATAAAGTACAGAAGTGAGACCAGCAATAAAAATGAAGAGCTCAGCCTGGCTTTCTTTCCTAGGTTTCATATCAAACAGAAACATGCTGCTAATATTAATTAAATACTTTTGAGTTCACTCACTACCTATTCCCAAAGATGGCTACAGTACTATGTTTTTGTTTGTTTGCTTAAAGAGTTACTTTAAAATAGATAAATAAAATTAGAGCAGAGCACAGGGTGCACACTTCTAATTCCGACACTTGGGAGGCAGAGGCAGAAGGAGCTCTGTGAGTTCGAGTCCAGCCTGGTCTACAGAGTGAGTTCCAGGACAGCCAGGGCTACCCAGAGGAACCCTGTCTGGGGAAAGGAAGTGGATTCATCTTACAGTTATATGTACAGAAGAGTAGTTTCTGGCAAAGAAGCCGAAGTCTCGTGCTCTTTATAGTTTCACACTTACACACACACACACACACACATATATATATATATTAGATCACATTTATATTATAGATAAATTATACATGTGTAAAATCCCTGCTTTATAAACCATTGAGGAGCCTGGCATAAGAAAGGTCCTACTAAAGGCAGTTTGAAGAGCTTCTGTTTCTCTTCCCTGTGGCTTCAGCATCATATGATTCTTTTCTTGATAAAGGTTAACTGGTGGAGTTTGGTGTCTTAGCCAGAGCTTCCTGTTTGACTCAATATTTTTGAAGTTAAAGGGAATCTAGCCCTGTTATTTTTAAGCCGTCTTCTCTGAGGTCCTAAGAAGAGCTTCCAGAGCCTGTTCTGGAAAGATTGAAAGGGTTGAGCCCAGGCCCTGACCTCGTTGCTTTTACGTTTTAGGTTTTGAGTAGGTTAGTACTGAAATGAGCTCCTAGCAGCTGACGGAGTTTGAAACCACACCTGCCTAACCTTTGTCCCACTCTGGCCTATAGGGAATTTGTGATTAAAGTCACGAGGTCACTCTCATGCTGAGGAACTGGTCAGTCCAGCCCACAGATCCCTCAGCCCCCACCTGTTGTTTCTTCCTCATTTCATGGCTCCTGCTGAGCCAGCACACCTTTCCGACTAAACCCCTGTGCTAAAGAGGGTATGGATTTAGTTGTGTGTGTGTGTGTGAGTGTGTGTGTGTGAGTGTGTGTGTGTGAGTGTGTGTGTGAGTGTGTGTGAGTGTGTGTGAGAGTGTGTGTGAGTGTGTGTGTGAGTGTGTGAGTGTGTGTGTGTGAGAGTGTGTGTGAGTGTATGTCCGTGTCCGTGCCCTCATTTAGTAATAACAATGAAAAAGGCTCTCAGACCTCCCTTGATGGCTTCCTCTTTTGCTTCTCTTTAACATTTTAGTGGTGAGATTGTCCCAGGAGAAAATATGTTGTCTAAACCTTGGGAGTTTCCATGTTTTCTTCTTTAGGCCCAGAGTTCCCCTCTCTCTATCTGAAAGCGTACAAGCAGTGTCATAGCTCAGGAACTCTGATTTCTGGCCTTAGAAACATTCCAGGCACTGTTATTACTGTCCAGATAATTTTAGTATCCTCTGCCAGCTGCCTGCCTCACAGCTGTGCGTTAATGAACAGTTGCAAGATTAGATTCCATATGTGAGGGATAGGGGGGTGGGACGGTCATCTGTGGTCGCAGACGACTACAGGAAATCTGAGAAGGGAAACGGCATGAGATTTTAATTATAGAAATCTTTTTTTTTTTTTTGAGAGTAGATTTTAATGTGTAGCCCAGGCTGGCCTTGGACACAGATCCTCCTGAGTCCTGGGATTGCATACAGTACCATCACACTTGGTCTTGCTTAGAGAATGTCCTTGCAAGTCCTTTTTTTTCTCAACTTGAGTCTTCAAAGTGCCCTTCCCACTTTCCAAATGAAGTCTGAGGCCTGAATTCTGGTGCTACACTTCAGACATGTCCAGTGTGGAGCACTTGCCCAGCACGGGTAAGGCCAGAGGTTTAATTCTGCACACTGCAGGAGGGTTGGGTCTGTTGAGATTCTCCAGCCTTGGTGGCTGCTTGTACTTGGAAGGGTCAGTTGAGCCCAGAAGGTGGAGTCTAGCTTGAACATCACAGAGAAACGCCATCTCAGGGAGGAGGGGGGCGATGGGAGAGATGGATCAGTGGTTAAGAACACCAGCTGCCCTTCTAGAGGATACAGGTTCCGTTCCTAGCACCCTCTTAGCAGCTCACCACAGTCTGTGACTCCAGTCCCAGGGGATCTGACACCCTCTTCTGATCTCCATGGACACCAGGCACCATAAATGTTGGACAGCATTTGAAAGACAAAAGCTAAGCATCATAAGTGCATACCCAGCACTTGGAGGTGGATGCAGGAGGGGGCTAGCCTGGCCTACACAGCTTGGTCAAAGCCATGAAACCCTACTTCACAAAACAAAACAGAAGCAAACAACCAAAGGATTTGGTATTTTAAGATTTGTACTTCTCAGCCGGGCAGTGGTGGCACACGCCTTTAATCCCAGCACTCAGGAGGCAGAGACAGGCAGATTTCTGAGTTTGAGGCCAGCCTGGTCTACAGAGTGAGTTCCAGGACAGCCAGGGCTATACAGAGAAACCCTGTTTCGAAAAACCAAAAAAAAAAAAAAAAAAAAAAAAAGATTTGTACTTCTCTTAAGACAGTGAAGGAAAAGGAACCTCTGAATATTTATTCAACCAAGCTCAATGTGAGAACAACTCACTGGCTGTAAGCCTGTGCGACATTGAGTCTGGCTCACTATACAGATTTATTACTGTAATAAACAGTAGATGATTGGCATAGGGTGTGGAGACAAAAGTTCAAGGCCAGGTCTAAGTTCCAGTTTAACTGCAATCCACTGCCTTTCTCAATTCCTACTTAAGGCAGTCACTTAAATCCTTTTACCTGGAAGGAAAAAATTATATAGAGATAGAGGTAGAGGTAGAGGTAGAGGTAGAGGTAGAGATAGAGAGAGTGATTCACCAAAGCACTATTCTCAGAGGTAAAAAACTGGAAATAATTTAAGAGACTGTTAAATAACTGAGGTTGAAGTTGATAGTGCTATTGATCCCAGCACTTCAGTGAGGAAGGCAGGAGGATTAGCATCTTAAGACCACCCTCCAATACCTACCAAGTTTCAAGTAAGTCTGGGCTGCATGAGCAACAGTAGGGGAGAAGTGGGTGGTAGCAGCAGTCAAGGTGCCCAGTGTGAGTTCTCTTTATCATGGAAGACAACTGCCAAGATTAACATCCCTGTTGCTAAGTTCCCCTTTGTCTTCCCCTGGCCTCTCGCCTTTTCTCCCCTTTCCTTGATGTCACTACCAGTCCCCTGGTTTTCCTGCCCCTCTGTCCCTTGCTATTCTAACAGCTTCATCCTCTCCAAATTGCGAAGTGTCGAAGTCTCCAGCACGGAGTCTTGGGTATCTTCTTGCAATATCCGTTCTGCAGACAAGGCCTAAATGTTTGTGACTTCAGCACTCAGAAGTTTTCGTCTAATGGTTCTTATCTGGTCCAGCAAGATGGCTCAGCAGATAAAGTCGCCTGCCGCCCAGCTTAATGACCTTGATGACCTCCAGGATCCACATAGTACATTGAGAAAATCAACTCCTGCAAGTTGTGACCTCCTCATGTGTGTGTGCATGCACAAACACGTATTAAACGTAATAAGCCTGGCTGCCACCCACTGGGCAGTTGGCTTGGCTGATGCTGAATGCTTGGTTTTTTATGATCTCTCTTCTGCTCAGGGTTACTATTACACCATGACCAAAAGCAACTTGGGGAGGAAATCGTTTATTCTCCTTACATCTCCACATCACTGTTCCTCACTGTAGGAAGTCAGGACAGGAACTCAAACAGGACAGGCTGCTGGAGGCAGGAGCTGATACAGAGGCCATGGAGGGGTGCTGCTTGTTAGCTTGCTCCTCATGGTTTGTTCAGCCTGCTTCCTCATAGGACTGCAAGCCAGGGGAGGGTCCCACCCACAAAGAGCTGGGCCCTTCCCCACCAATCACGAATTAAGAATATGCTCAACAGGCCTGCCAACAGCCAAATCTTATAGGAGCATTTTCCCAGTTGGCAGTCCCTTCTCAGATAACCCTAGCTTGTGTCAAGTTGACAAAATTATCCAACCCAGTTCCCAAAGTTGCTTCCTTCAGAATTTGTCTTCCCAGTAAACACTATTTCCGTTGATTTATTTTAGAAGCCTGAGAGTGTTTGATTGGTTGGTTTGTTGTTGTTGTTTAAGACAGGGTCTCATTATGTAACCCTGGCTGTCCTAGAACCCACAATGTAGACCAGGCTGTCCTAGAACTCGGAGATCCATCTGCCTCTCTGCCTCCGGGGCGCCAGGATTAAAGGTGTGTAGCACCACCCAGGCAACTTTGAGACTCATCCTTGACTTTGGCTGTCCGCCCGTCCGCTCTTCACTGCCTTTCATTTGAAGGTGTTAGTTGTGTCTCTGAATCACAGCTCACGTCTGTTCACTTTACTTCTCAAACACTGCAACGTGGGCAAGACAGGAGTCTTTCACACAACTAACACTTCTGTTCCAGACCTGTTCCTTACACTTTATGATTTTTTTATTTTATTAAATGGACATATTTTACTGGCATGTACGTGTGTGTGTGTGTGTGTGTGTGCGCGCGCGCGCCATATGTGTGCCTGGAAACTGGAAACAGGTAACGGTCACCTGGAACTGCAGTTAAGAATTATCGTGAGCTCCCCTCGTTTTCAAGATGTATTTATTTCTGTTTTATGTACGTTGGTGTTTTGCCTGCATGTGTGAAGGAGTCAGATCCCCTGGAACAGACAAGTACAGACAGTTGTGAGCTGCCATGTGGGTGCTGGGAATTGAACTCAGGACCTCTGGGAGAGCAGCCAGTGCTCTTACTCTTAGCCATTGAGCCATCCTCTGCCTCCCAAGTGCTGGGATTGAAGACATGCGCCTCCATCACCACCCCACCGGGAGCTCACTTTTTAAAAAGACCAAAAAAAAAAGAGTTAGTGAGGTGGCTAAGCAGATCAATACCCTGGCAGCCAAGTCTCATGACCTGGATTCAGTTCCAGGAACAGTGTAGAAGGCAAAAAATGACTTCCGAAAGTTGTCCTCTGATCACCTCTCACCCCTCCAAAAAAAAAAAACCAAACAAACAAAAAAACCCCCGATGGATCAGTGCCCAGCCCTCATGCCTACCATTACACTGAAATTCCTTCACACCACCTGCCCCTTTCCTTCCCCTTTTCCCAGTGCCCCAGGAGCACCGGGATCCTTGGTGTCCCTGAGGGCCCAGGGACCCTCGCCTGTGGCCTGGAGGTCTTTGCTCAGGCAGCCTTATACCTTCAAGGTTTTATCACAATTTTCCCCTGGCTTCTTTGTAGCTCTCCTTTTGCTTTTTTAAAGTTTTTAATTTAAAAAACTTTAATTGAAACCTGATGGTAATGACGCACGCACCTTTAATCCCAGCACTGGGAAAGCAGAGGCAGGCAGATCTCTAAGTGTAAGGACAGCCTGGTTTACAGAGTGAGTTCCAGGACAGCCAGGTGGGTTACACGGAGAAACCCTGTCTCAGAAAACCAAAACCAACCAAAAAGAAAAGAAGAAAAAGTGTAATTGTATACCTTACTGAAGTGTGTTGTATTTCAGTGCATGAGTATGTTGTGGAATGATCAAGTCAGTTTTCCATTTTAGGCAGAGTCTCATCTAGCCCAGGTTGGCCTCAAAGTCATTCTGTAGCCAAGGATGACCTTGAACTTCTGACCCTCCTGCCTCCACCTCCTCAGTGCTGTGCCACCATGTCTGGCTTATGCGGTACTGGGAGTCAAACACTGGGCTTCATGCAGGTTAGGCAAACACTCTGAGCTATACTCCCGGGGCTCGTTGGGCTCTTCTGGTTTGGTTTGGTTTGGTTTGGTTTGGTTTTTGGTTTTTGTTCTTTGTTTTTGAGACATGGTTTCTCTGTATAGCCCCCAGCTTCCTGGAACTCCATCTGTAGCCCAGGCCCACCTCCAACTCACCGAGATCCTCTTGCCTCTGCCTCCTGCTTGCTGGAATTAAAGGCATAGTTTGGCTCTTTTATTTTACTTTTTTTTTTTTTTTTTTTTTTTAAAACAAAACTAGGTTTGTTGAGTACGCTGTAGGGGTGGGCAGTGTGAGCAAGGAAGGAGAGTGCTGCCTACTATCTTGTAATGCTATTGTCCACTGTGTGAAGTTTACCCCGGTGTCATTCAAATGCTATCTTCTACATCTTACCATCTGGTTTCAATCAGGACACTGCACTGAGTTCCAGGACAGCCAGGACTACATAGAGAAACCCTGTCTCGAAAAACCAAAAACAAAAAAAAACAAAAAAAAACAAAAAAAAGAGAGAGAGAAAAGAAAGAAAGAAAGCCGAGCCAGCCAGGGGAAACAAGCCAGTAACACCCCTCCATGGCCTCTGCTTCCTGACCTGCTTGAGTCTTGAGTTCCAGTCCTGACTTCCTTTGGTTATGAACAGCAATGTGGAAGTGTAAGCTGAATAAACCCTTTCCTCCCCAACTTGCTTCTTGGTCATGATGTTTGTGCAGGAATAGAAACCCTGACTAAGACAATGCCTGGGAAGGCTGAGGCAAGAATGTCACAAGTTCAAAAATCAAAACCAACATGGGGTCTCTAGTGAATTCCAGGTCAGGGTGGACTACATAGCAAGAATCTATTTTTTATTTTTTTTTTTATTTTTTTTATTTTTTATTTTTTTTTTTTGGTTTTTCGAGGCAGGGTTTCTCTGTGTAGCCCTGGCTGTCCTGGAACTCATTCTGTAGACCAGGCTGACCTCGAACTCAGAAATCCGCCTGCCTCTGCCTCCCAAGCACTGGGATCAAAGGCGTGCGCCACCACTGCCCGGCAAGAATCTATTTTTTAAAAAGAAAG
The DNA here is from genome assembly GCA_019843965.1 of Rhynchomys soricoides. NCBI lineage: Eukaryota > Metazoa > Chordata > Mammalia > Rodentia > Muridae > Rhynchomys > Rhynchomys soricoides. The sequence continues at coordinate 836,050 of JADRCH010000871.1, read as the reverse complement.
GGCTGGAGCTATGATTGTGTAGTTCAGAGCCCTGGCTCTCTGGTAGAGAACTGGAATGTCATTCCCAGCACCCACGTAGCAGCTCACAAAAATCTTTAACTCCACATCCAGGAGCTCTGATGTCTTCTTCTGACCTCTGTGGGCCTTACACGCACATGCGAATCCTCAAGCACTTCAGTTGGGATCCTCAGCACCCGCATAAAAAGCTGAACATGCTGGGCATGGTGGCACCCGCCTTTAATCTGAACATTCAGGAAGCAGAGGCTAGTGGGTCTCTGTGAATTCAGGGCCAGTCTAGTCTACATGGAAAGTTCTGGACCAGCCAGGGCTACATAGAGTCCCTGTATCAAATGAACAAACAAGCCAGGCATGACCTCATATACCTGTAACCCCCGAGCTGGGAAGAACAGAGACAGGATGATCACTAGATCACTGATTCTGGGTTCAGGGTACTCAGTAGAAAGGCAAAAAGCAGTAGATGAAGGTATCCCATGTCCTTTTGTGTCCTCTGTCTGTGCTCCGGTGGGTATATGTGCCTCTGCACACATGCATACACCTCCGCCTTCAAATGAAGAACTGAAAAACCTCATACCATCAAATTCATATAAATGAGCTGGAGTGACTGTATCTTTCATATCAGTACCTTAGCTTGGTCTAAGTTCAGGCATTGCAGGTAATGAGAATACCTCATAGGCATGCTAACAGCAACTAAGATTTCAGAGATGTCTGTGTATGTGGAAAGAGGGAGTCTGTGCAACAGAATTCATGGAATGCTGTTTTTCATTGACTAATTGCAAAGGCTTTGGTTTTGCTGTTTGGTTTTTGGTCTATTATAGTACAGGTTGGCCTCTAACTCAATGTAGCTGAGGATGACCTTGAACACCTGACCCTCCGGCCAGGACATCCAATTCATATGTAGTTTGTACAGTGCCAGGGATGGAGCCCAAAGCTGTGCGGCATTGGGTCAGCACTCCAGCCCTTACCCTCTGCAGCGGTTTCTCACGTTTGACCGCATCCTTGTGAATCATCGTGTTATGTCAGAGCATGTGACTGCCCAGGACCCATGAAATGTGGGCGCTATGATTCTGTGCCACTCCTGGGAGACTGGGTTAAAGACAAAAGCTGACAGAAACAGGTGTGCAAAATGGGCTTTTAAAAACGAAAGGGGTAAAAGCAAAGTTTAACTGGACGATATCTTTTCTCTCCCCTCTCTGAAGGTACCAGAAAGCAGCCGAAGAAGCAAATATGGAAAGGAAGAAAAATGTAAGTGCCCAGGGGCCCCAGGGCATGTGGAACTTAAGCGGTCTGTGTGGCCTAGCCACCTGCCCCTCTGTGGGGCTTGGGCTCCGTGACAGCTGAGCTGGACATTTGTGCCAGTTGGTCTGATGTGCAAGCCATTTGCTGGGAGACGTTGGCTCAGATGCAAGGAGTCCTAGTTTCAATGCTTTACTTTTGGACATCCCCCCAAACCCCCCTTTTCTGTACTAAGAAAAGGATAGAGGGCCAAATGCTTTACTAAGAAGGTTAGTGAAATGCCCACCAAATGAGAGCAGGTGCCGCCATGCCTGTCTCCAAATGGAAGAATCTGCATTTAAAAGCAAACTGTGCAGCTGTGCCCATCCACTAGGTTCTTTGCCTGAAGCTGGCCCAGTCTAGTTAGCAAGTTCTCAGTGGCAGGGTCCCTTAAGCTCCCTGCCAGTCCATTCTCTACTCTCCCGGCTGTAACTTCCAGCTGGGCCAGATCCTGTTCCTTTTTCTAGGATAGAATCTAACTCTGCATCCAGGCTGACTTTGAACTCACAGGTAGAGAAGTCCCTCGGCCTTAGCTCTGAAGGATTTAGTGTCATAGGAGCAGAGCTTAGACAGGTGCCTAACACTTGCCTGTTGGTCTGTACTCTCCGGGGAGCGGTATTGACTGAGTCTCCAACTTAATCTTCCTGTGATTTCAAAATCAAGCTCCCTGGTGCATTAACAGAAAAAAAGCATTTGATGGTGATGATTCATGACAATAATCCTAGCACTCAGAAAGCTGAGGCAGGAGGGTTGCTGCAAGTTTGAGGCCTACATGATGAGTTCTAGACCAGCCTTGCCTGCAGTATAAAACCCTGTCAAAAAAAAACCCCAAAAATACAAAAATAGAACAAAAGAAAAAAGCACCGCTAGCCGCTCTGCCCCTGGCTGCTCTCACATTCTCTCTCCTGCCTATTTTTCCATTTCCTCCATTTTTCCTTTTACCCGTTTAATTAGCATGGTTTTGTAGGGCACCTACTTTGTGCAAAGCACTGTTTTAAGACATTAAAATATGGACTACCTCTTCTCAGGCATTTTCATTCTAGTGGAGGAAATAATCACACACACACACACACACACACACACACACACACACACACGTCACTTAGCAACTATTGGCTTAAAACAGCTGGAGGAGGACACAAAGGGTTTAGGTGTGGCCCTCTCTTCTGGGACTTAAGTAACCCAGATCTGAGGTCATGAGCCAAGGAGAGGAAAGATTCAGACAGAAGGAACCATGCATGTAAACGTCCCAAGGAAAAGTCATGTTGGGACATTCAAGGCCTAGAAAAAGTTCTGCAGAGTCTTGGGAAGGTTGGAGCTTTAGCTCCAAAGATAAAAAGGGCTTCGGGGAATGTGCAAAGGGCTGGTGTGACCCAGCTTAAACTGCCGGGGAGCAAAGGCCCAAGCAGGCAGAGCAGCTCAGGACAGAGATGGGGATGCAGAGGCAGCCGGCACGGCATGGAGAGGTAGCCCCAGTGTCGGAGAGGAGGCAGGAGGATCAGAAGTTTGGGGTTATTCTTAGAACCTAGTGGGTTCAAGGCAGCCTGAGCTATGGATTGAGGCTGTCTTAAAAGAAACAACTGTAAAGATCTAGAAATGATTGTGGGTTGTACTGCAGCAGAAGTGTTGTGATGAGAACGGCCCAGATACCATTCAATTAAAATGAAATCAGCTCTGGGTCTGTTTCATATGTGGCTGGTCAGTCTGTCTGTCTGTCTGTCTTTCTTCCTTTCTTTAATTTTCCAGTGTCTTTTTTTTTTTTTTTTACAGGGTTTCTCTGTGTAGCCCTGGCTGTCCTGGAACTCACTCTATAGACCAGGCTGGCCTCGAACTCAGAAATCCACCTGCCTCTGCTTCCTGAGTGCTGGAATTAAAGGCGTGCGCCACCACTGCCTGGCTCCAGTGTCTTAATATAGGGTTTCATGTGGCCTAGATTGGCTTTGAACTCATTATAGTCAGGGATTAGCCCTGAACTCTTCTGGAACTGTGGGCATTTATCACCATTTATCACCACACGATCAGCACCAGCTCTGAGGTACTTTCATAAGCAAGTGAACCAAGAGCTGGGAGAGATGGCTCAGTGGTTAAGAGCACTGGCTGCTCTTCCAGAGGACCCAGGTTCAATTCCAAGCACCCACATGGTTGCTTACGGATGTCTAACTCCAGTTCCAGAGGACCCAATACTCTGTGAGTACTACATACAGATATCCACACAGCCAAGACACTCACACACATAATAAAACAGGTGGGTAAGATACAAGCAGGTGGGCATGGTGTTGCAGGCCTGCAATCCTAGTTCTTGGGACACTGGTATATGAAGATTGCCATGGGTTTGAGATCAGTCTGGTTTGCTTAGCCAAACGGCAGGTGCACACAGCAAGGTGCTCTCCAAAAGGGAAAAATCGGGGAAGTGAAAATGGTAAATAGAAACTTGGCCATAGAACGAGATCAGCTTGAGCATAAAATGATGTGTATTAAAGAATCAATGGCATAGAGCTGGTTGTGGAGGTGCATGCCTTTAGTCCCAGCACTCGAGAGGCAGAGGCAGGTGGATCACTATGAGTTCAAGGCCAGCCTGGTCTACACAGAGTCTCTGTCTTGACCACCCCACCCCCTAAAAAATCCTAATGGCGCCTGTATGAGGTACATGGGTGATCTAGGGAGTGAGGGCAGAGGGGGAGACAGAGGTCAGAAGACTGAGCTCAGGGGCACCGTGGTGTTTAGCTCCACTCTGTTTTGATTTGCTTTATGGCCCTAGGAGTTGAACCCAGAGCCTTGGCAATGCGGGGCAGAACCCCACCTCTGAGCTGTATTACCACGCTAGAACCATCATGTTTAAAGGTTGGAGGGCTGGGGAGGAGCTGGCAGAGGAGGCAAAGAGGGAAGGAAGAGCCATGGAGACAGAACAGGACAACAGGAGTCGAGAGGAGAAAGGGATTCTATTAGTCTTACAGTCTTAGAACTGTACCTTGTCGAGATGTGTGCCATGGGCACCCAGCCATGTGGGCACCCAGCCATGTGGGCACCCAGTTATGTGCACCCAGCCATGTGGGCACCTAGTTGTGGGCACCCAGTTATGTGCACCCAGCCATGTGGGCACCCAGTTATGTGCACCCAGCCATGCCCCCAGATTCTTCTGCTTCTCTGGAACCTGTTATCCTAGTGATTTCTCCTCTTCTGTGTGTCCAGCCTCCCTGCTGTACCCAAGCATCTTCTTTTTTTTTTTTTTGACGCGTGTTAGGTCTCAAACCCAGGACAAATGGCTAACTGAGGTGTCTATTGACATATTAAAGTGGATGCAAACTGCCAGTCTCTCAGCACTGCCAGTACCTGGCATACTCCACCCACTACCCTGAGCTGGGTTCTCCTCCACAGATTTCTATATAAGCCAGCCATTTTGGCTATGTTGGTCTCTCCTCCTGGCTTCTGACTGTCCCGTCTCTTCTTTCCCCTCTCCTTGCATGGCCCTGCTCAGTTTGCCCGTGGTGTTCAGTCTGGACTCTGCTGTGCCCTCCTTTCTGTCAGCCCCTTAGGAGCAGTCATGTTCTCCTTCCTTCCTTCCTTCCTTTAATTCAACGCGGAGTTTACTATGTAGTCGCGGCTGGCTTTGCTTTGTATTGTCTACATACAGTATCATGCTTCACAGCCCAAACTCTTGCTCCAGCCTTCCAATTGCTGGACTCACTGGTGAGTAACCACTGCGACTGGTTCCTCCTCTTGTGTCATTCATTTATCTCATTATTTATTTATATGTGAGATATGATCTATATCAGGTTCCTGGCTGGCTTTGACTAAGACTTAGCACTCATTAGCCTCCCAAATTCTGGGATTACAGGCCTTAGCCAGCTTGTCCAGCTCCACCCAGCTTGTTTGTTTTTGAAACAATGTTTTGTGTAGCCAAGGCTGGCCCTCCACTCCCTAAGTCGCTGAAGATAATCTTAAACTCTCCTGCCTCCTCCTTAGCCTCAGCCAAGTGCTGGTATTACAGGTGTGTGCTGCTACAGTCAACACTCTGTCTTTTAAATGACAAGCTCTCTGACAAGATGGCCACCTGACAGCTCATCGGCCCAGCCTCTTCATTGTACAGTTAGGAAAGGAAAAGAGATTTATCCATGGTTATATATTTGGAAGTGACTGAGTTCTGGCTCTTCAAGGTCAGATGGCCACGCAGGAGGGACCCTATGCCATACCTCTATGTGATAAGGATTTGAGTGGCCCGTTAGTATCCAGAGGCAACATCCACCCAGTCCCAGGGTTTCTGAGTAGCATGGGTCTGGTGTCGGGCACTGCTCACAGAAAGGAGGCTGTGGAACTGTAGCATAAAATTGAAAATGTCAAGCCTTGGTGATGTTCCAGTGCCTCAGGAAAAGCTAAAACCTTGCTAGGAATGGTGGTAACTAGTAACTAGAAAGAAGATACTGTAGCCCGGGCTCAGGACTCTGGGCATGGCCTGTCACTGTGGTAGTCATAAGCATGGAGAGCCGGGATAATTTTTTGTTTATATATTTATTACTGCCCGTTTGCATGTGTGTTCCTGGGGTTGACCCAGGGCTTCACACATGCTTGGAAAGCACTTTTCTACTCAGATACATCCACCCCCAGATCTTTTATCCCTTTGTAGTTTGAGACAGGGTCATGCTGGGTAACCTGGGCTAGTCTTGAAGTCACTCTGTAGCCCAAGGAGGCCTTTAACTTGTAAAGGCCCTGAGTAGCTGGGATTACAGGTCTGTGCCACCAAGCCAGCCAGTGCTCATTTAATAATGTTGTCACTACTTACCAGATGATGACAAGCCGGCTGATGTCAAATGCTATATTATATATACATAAATGAGGGCTCATGTATAAAGGACACAGTAGCTACAGAATTTATAGTTTATAGAAATATTCTGTAAGAGTTCATAGAAACTGAACAACTTGTCCAAAGTCACATGGCTGGATGGGCAGCTTATGCAGATAACACGCGTTACCTGTAGAGGGTACAGGGAAGAAGATGGAGGCCGTCTATAAAAGCAGTTATCCAGGGGCCAGCCCAGGCCTCTCAGACTGCTGTTCCTTTCAGTTTGGGCTTCAGTGATGTTTTCTGTTGTGCAGCTCTTCTCTTCCCTATCTTGGCTTGCCTCTAGTCCTAAAGACATGGGTGGAATATTGCTGTGGCCTGGGTCTCACTCCCAGGGATGGCTTATGGGTACGGGGGTCTTTAATGACGTCAGCCCACACTGCCTTGGGCTTCCCCACATCTGCCTCAACACTCCTGAAGTATCACCTTTAACATTTTCTTGTATGCGTTCTGATTGGTGAGCAGGCTAAGTATGTGTGTATAGACGTTTGTTTGTATATGTGCACACATGTGCACATGCACGTGAAGGCCAGAGCAGCATTAGGTGCTGCTTCTGCTGAGACCCCACCCACTTGGCGCTCACCAGTTATGCTAGCCTAGCTGGCCAGCGAGCCCCAGAGACCTTCCTTTTGGCCTCCCCGGCACTGGGCTCGCAAGTGTGGGTCAGTACGCTTGGCTTTCTGGCTTTTGTTTTTGGTTATTGTTTTATCTGTTTCTTAAGACATAGTCTCACGTGTTAGCTAAAAACATGCGGTGATCCCTCTGTCTCCAGTGCTGGGTTTGCAGTCCTTCGCTTCCTTTCTAGCAGGAGCGCCTCTTTGTTTAATTAAATTTCGTTTTGAAAGAGTTGCCAATTAAGAATAACACACACTGAAATTAACCAGACCCAAGTCTGCACATTTCAATGAAATGCTATGCAGATTGAATGGCCATTCTGAGGCTCTGGAGCCTCACACTGGATTTTACATTTGGACTCTCAAATATATTCTTTTACACTTATATCACCACAAAAAAAAGAAAGAAAGAAAAAGAAAAGAAAAGAAAAAGAAAGAAGAAGGAAAGAGGATGATACAGTTAGAACCAGAGGAACATTGGGGGAGGGGTCCTGAATGCAGGTAATGGGCACAGGCCATAAAAGAGGAGGTAAAGAAGTACTTTTATAGCCAGGTGAGGCGGTACGCACCTTTAAGCCCTGCACTTGGGAGGCAGAGGTGGTTGGGTTTCTGAGTTCGAGGCCAGCCTGGTCTGCTAGGGCTACACAAAGAAACTGTCTCAAAGAGGAGGAGGAGGAGGAGGAGGAGGAGGAGGAGGAGGAGGAGGAGGAAAAGGAGGAGGAGGAGGAAGAGGAAAAGGAGGAAGAGGAGGAAGAGGAAAAGGAGGAAGAGGAGGAAGAAGAGGAGAATGAGGAGGAAGAAGAGGAGGAGGAAGAGGAGGAGGAAGAGGAGGAAGAAGCACTTTTCAATAAAAGAGCATGCTCAGCCGGGCAGTGGTGGCGCACGCCTTTAATCCCAGCACTTGGGAGGCAGAGGCAGGCGGATTTCTGAGTTCGAGGCCAGCCTGGTCTACAGAGTGAGTTCCAGGACAGCCAGGGCAAAAAAGAGAAACCCTGTCACAAAAAACCAAAAAAAAAAAAAAAAAAAAAAAAAGAGCATGCTCACTTTCACTCTCTGAAGACGCTCTCTCTACAGGGATGTCCTCCATCATCACCTTATTTGGGACACTGCTATTGCTCTGCAGCCCAAACCCCTTTCTGCTCATCATAGGCAGGGCTGAGTTTTCACACTGCTGACAGGAGTATCACTTTCATTTAATTCTCTGAAGGTGATAAAGAGCTTAGCTTTGTTTCCCCACTGTCATAAGCATGTATTTATTATAAAAGGAGTGTACCAAGCCAAGTCACAAGTCCTTCTCTAGGGAGGTAGCTCAGTAAAGTGCTGGCCTTGCAGATGTGGGGACTGAAGTCCAGCCCCAGAACCCTTGTTTAAAAAACAACTAGGTGTAATCTTTCTTATAATCTCAACTCTGGGGAGGCTGGAGACAGGATGATTCCTGAGGTCATTGGCCAGCCAGTGTCCTAGCCTGCTTGGTGGATTCCAGGTGAGGGAGAGATTGTCTTTAGGAAAAAAGTTAGATAGTAGCTGAGGAATGTCCTGTGAGGCTGTCTTCTGGCTGCCACACAGGAGCACATACATGTGTGTGCACACATGCAAGCATGCATGCACATAAGTAAATGAGCTATAAACACCTTGATGACCTCTAGACTGCTTTCCTATGCCCATAATTATATTCACTCAAAATGGGATCTTCCTGACTTACAATTTGCATTTTTTTTAACATTTTTTTTAAAATTGAAAAGTATCTTTCCATGTCAGTAAAAGTACAGTGAATTTGTGTGTGTGAGAAAGGTAGGGTCCAGTCACCAAAGCGGATGTGGCTCTCTACTTCTCAGGGCTCCCGTGCAGGCCAGGGAGGTAGGGCAAGTGAAGGCAGAGACCTGGGTGATTCATCTAGTCCGTGGCAGGAGGGAAGAGACCTGGCAATGCTGCTGGCAGCCCTAGCTTTGGGGGACTCTTTTTATTTTTATTTTTTGACCAAGGGTTTGTGTTGTCTGGGCAAGTCTTAAACTCCTGGGCTCAAGCAATCCTCCTGCCACAGCCTCCGAAAGAGTAACTGGGAAACTGGCATTTGTGCAGTCATACCTGGCAGGAGCCTTTTGTGCATCTTCTATCTCTGAGCTATATGTGCAGCCTCTAGCCATGGTTTAAATCCGAGGATCCATCAGGTCTCCCATAACTCGGTTTGTTCATCCCTTGCTCAGTGAAGTGGCTCTTCGTGTATTCAGAAAGGAAGGAGCGAGAGACCTAATTCCCAGTATAGCTGCTAATCCCCTAATTCTCTGACCTCTCAGGCCCTGGGCTGTTTGTCCTTTCTTTCCCACTTGGAACCCTGAGGAGTCACAGGCAGCAGCAGGGATGGAGAGTAAGAAGGTACTAGCGGTTTGTGGTGTTTCGTTCAATTAGGACTTTCGAAGCACAGGATGCTCAATTTTACTTCAGCAAGCATGTTTCCGCTGTTACTCTACAGCGTCGATGATGATTCGCTGGCTGATCTCCAATCCTTTGTATCATTTTTGACCCGAGTGAAGGTGAACTGTTCTCTTAGGTGTGCGTGTAAATGTGTGTCCTCGGAGTATCGAAGTGGTTGGCAGCTCTCTTTTCTTATGAGGTCTGTGTATTTCTCAAGCAAAGGATCTGTAAAATAATGCATTTTCCTAGAAGTCTACAAAGTAGATATTGATTAATAATAGGAAGATGGAGGAAAGAGTAGATCGCTATGCAGAAATAAAATCTGAGGGCTGGGCATATAGCTCAGTGGTAGAGCATTCGCCAACCATGAAACAAGGTCCCCGTTTGACCCGTGAGCCTTGGAAAAAACTTGTTTATGTGCATGTAAATTCTATCAGCAATATGCTAATACTACCCATGCAAAAACTGTAACTCTCTAGACTTTATGGATAGGGACAGTCCTTGACATTGATCTCCTTAATTATAATTGGAATTGTGCAGTTGCTGTATTTGTCTTGTTTTTTTGTTAGGGAAAAATTCCAGTACTTTTATGGCATACCTGGGTGAACTTCTATTCAAATATAGTGACAGTGTTGAAGGTACCTAGTGATCTGCCTTTTCTTCTTGGTTTCTGGGTGAGTCTTGGAAGTGAAGAGTCTCTGCTTTCCAATGTAACCACACGAGGAGATCTAGGCTGTCTGTGCTGCTCACTTTGTCCATATAAGGCTATCCTGTTTTATCACTTCCTGCTTCAGCTCCTGACTTTTTCCCTCTTCCTCTCTCTGGGCCCTGGGTGGATGCTTGCTCCTTGTGGCAGGGCAGTAACTGTTCACAGCTGTGTGAACCGGCGGTGGAGCGGGCACAGCTTGGAGTTTTAACTTTCATTTCACAAAGACGCATGTTTGGCTGTTGCAGCAGGCAAGTTGTAACTGGTACCTACATCTTGTTCCTCTAGAACACTGAAAGTCTCCCCCAGCACTGTAGAAGAGGGACCCTGTCTGTGTTAAAGAAGAAGTGGGAGAACCCGGTGGCTGGGGCACAATCCCACACAGACTCACTGCCAAACAGCAGCAGTGAGGGTGGGCACACAGCGGACCACCCTCCTGCTGAAGCGACGGACAAACCTGCTCCTGGAGCCAGAGCTGACCGGGAAGAGCAATCCCAGCCCAAACCAAGATTTGGATCTTGTCCGGAAGCTGTTATCCAGTGTCGCTATCCCCGCTCAGAGGATAGCCACGATTTTAAAACCCAGGCCACGGAGAGCCAAAAAATGGAAAACTGTCTGGGAGATTTCAGGCATGAAGCAGAGAAGTCAGAAATGAGTGAAAACACAGAAACTTCAGGCAAAATAGAGAAATACAACGTTCCACTGAACAGACTAAAGATGATGTTTGAGAAAGGTGAACACAGCCAAACCAAGGTAAGAGCCGGGCGGGTATAGAGCTCACTTAGGAAAACCTGTACTAACTGAGGCTGGTTTTCTACATCTGGCCAGCTGTAGCATACTGTGTGGTCAGTATGTCTTTTGATTCGAGCGGCATTCATAAAAGCCTCAAATGAACTATTTACAGATGCTGGGATTTGAGTCCCCGTCCTGTTTCAGGTTAAATCTAGCTCATTCTGGGGATCAGGTTGGTACCTAAAGTGAAGAGTTTAGATACAAACAGGACTGTGTGCTCTCAGATACTTACCCTTTCAATGTGTCTTTTGTCATCTGCAGCCTTGGGGGTGAAACTGCTGCTTGCATCGCTGTCTGCTTGGAACGCAGCTGCAGGCTGCGGGTTAAGGCCAGAGTTGAGCATTAAGACTGAGGCTCGGTTGTCTCCATGCTAGCTGAGCCCCCTCTCTTCTCAGCTTGCTCATCTGCGTCTCCCAACAAATGTTTTTTATCAGCTAAACTCCTCTCCCAGGAAAAACCAGTGCTGAGAGCCAGGCTAGTGTAGCTTTCAGGAGTTTTGACTTGCAACACACAGGGTTGTATTTTGTACTTGCAAATGCACAGGGTTGTATTTTCCTGCATCTGCTAATGAAATTGGATCCTTCTTGTGCCTTGCACACCAAGTCCCCAGAGGGAATTACTTAACTAGAAAATGAGTAGCATATGCTCATGCCTTACAGCACACTCCAGGGGCTGCAGAACTGCTCAGGTTTTCCAGTTTGCTCAGACTTTCCTATGTATCTGGTGTTGTGTACGGAGTGGTTTGTTACGAGGGCCCTCATAATGAAATAAACAGATCTGACAGATAGCAGAGCCATCATTTACTTGAGATTCCAGCTACATGGGAAAACTGTCTTTTCTTGAGCTAAATATTTGGCCCAAATCCCTGTATTGGTGCAGTGATGGGATGAGGCGTTCCTTCTGAGATAAAGAAAATAGATAACTCATGCTGGAATCCTGGGTCATGTCAGGGCTGGGGCTGTCAGTTCCTCTGGTAACTCCCTGGCCTGCCGCCTTCCTGCCTAGGAAAGGTCTTGACGGGACACTTCTTTGAACTCTAGGGAGGGTTTTCAGGCTTTTTTTTTTTTTCTTCTGAGTTTGCGATTTAGCTCTGTTTTACCGCTGGAACCAATTGGCAAGAGATGTAACCACAAAGCACTTTTATGGCTTTTCTTAAAACTCCCCTCTCAACTTTTTTAGTTCTCTGGGCTTGCCAACTCCCTCTTTCCCCTTTATGGTCTTAATATATATATATAAAAAAGGTTTTTATTTAAATGGGAAGAAGAATGTTAAATGGAAGGGGGGAAAAATGTAAGAAATCCTAAATGGAGAGGAAGGGGCTTTGTGGTGACTCAAAGCAGCATTGTAAGCCTCCTTACAGACCCTGCCGGGTGGGACGGCTGATGTCATGCACTGCGCACAATGTGGGTTCAGTGTAAAGGCCTTGTGCGTGTCAGAACTGGCCCAAGGTAGGAAATGATTGGGACAGCCGAAAACAAAAATGCTGATTATGTGTAAGACTCTGAGAGAGAGACTCTCTTCTCGTAAATGTCTAGTGAGAGATGGGTCAAGACAAGCCAGTTTAAAGGGATAGTCAAAGGAGTGGGGGAGGGACCCATTGCATAAAGAACAACCCGTAGCTATACACCCTGACCCACTGCTCCCACCCACAGTCTTAGCCCTCGGGAGGCTGAGGCAAGCCAAGCTACCGTGTGACACCCTGTGTGGGTCCCCAGACCCTGCATAAGGAAGGAAGGAAAGAAAAGGGAGAAAGATCAGCGCCGACATCGGGCAACCTCATGGCTAAACTCGTTGGAAGATGTACATTCTGAGGTTCCCCTGGGCTTTTGGGGTCTGGGTATTCATGTGTGCACCTTTCAGTTTCCTAGGTTAAGTAGTCCTTTGTCCCTTGGCTTTAGAGCTGTTTCAGGTCAAGCATAACTATCTATGTAGAAAATATCATCAGTTACTTTTAAAAGTTTTGTCCAGGACTGAAACTGTATCTCAGTGGTGGTTTTGGCTAGCGTTTACAAGGCCTCTAAGCTTAACCTCTAGAAGTGCTCATTCCCACCACACACACACACACACACACACACACACACACACACACGCACACACACACACACGCACTCCTGCATACACACTCAAATGCACACACTTTGTTTTGTTTTGATGTATGTGTGCACTTGTGTATTTGAAAGAGGGTCTCGCTGGGCAGTGATGGCGCACGCCTTTAATCCCAGCACTTGAGAGGCAGAGGCAGGCAGATTTCTGAGTTCGAGGCCAGCCTGGTCTACAGAGTGAGTTCCAGGACAGCCAGGGCTACACAGAGAAACCCTGTCTCGAAAAACTGAAAAACAGAAAAAGAAAAAAAAGAAAGGAAGGGTATAAATGTAATGTAACCTGCCTCTTGAGGAATCCTGGTGTTTTTCATTTTCTTGCCCTGGATGGCTGTTGCTGATGTATCAGCCAGAGGTCAGGCGTCTCTTGTGATCTGATGCATGCCAACTCACTGGTTTCTGCTTCCGACCAGGGGTATCCGCACACATAAGCTCTCTGTTTTCCCATCCCACTGAATTTCTGTTTGTTTGTTTTGGGGGCTTCTCTGTGTAGCACTGGCTGTTCAGGAATTCTGTAGACCAGGCTGGCCTCAAACTCACAGAGATCCTACTGCCTCTGCCTCCTGAGTGCTGAGATTACAGGCGTGTACCACCACTGCCCAGCATATATAAGTTTTATATATGGGCTTTAGTCACTACTTCCCCCCTGTTTTGTGGTCTTTAACTTATTTTACTTTATTTCTGTTTAGTCTCTGTTACCTAGGCCCAAGAATGTATCTTCCGAGTTCATGTTCTTCCCCTTTTATGGGAACATGTTTCATTATGCTGTGTCATCACTTCCCAGTACTCAGATTCTCTTCTAGCTCTGAGCAGAAATTTCTTGGCAGAAATGTCTTGTCTTGAGTGTATTCCGTGATGTATCATATTTAGAAAAAAACACTCTTTTGGGTATTTTTCTTATGTGCTCTCAGCTACTTCAAAACCAGGACTGCCCGAGTGCATCATCATCCTGAAAGCTTCACCAGTTGTTGGTTTTGTGAGATTCTTAACCATTCTTATAGTGTGTGTGTGTGTGTGTGTGTGTGTGTGTGTGTGTGTGTGTGCGCGCGCCTCTTTTACCTGCTCACATGGGTGCCCGGTGTCCATGGAGGTCAGAAGAAGGCATCAGAATCCCTGGAACTGGAGTTGTGGATGAGTGTGGGTCACCATGTGGCTGCTAGCAACAGAACCTGGGTCCTCTGGAAGAGCAGCCATGCTGTTTCTCCAGCCCCCAGTTTTTTTTTTTTTTTTTTAAGATTTATTTATTTATTTTATGTATGTTAGTACACTATCACTGTCTTCAGACACACACCAGAAGAGGGCATCAGATCCCATTACAGATGGTTGTGAGCCACCATGTGGTTGCTGGGTATTGAACTCAGGACCTCTGGAAGAGCAGTCAGTGCTCTTAACCGCTGAGCCATCTCTCCAGCCCCCAGATTTTTAACTACTGAATTAGCTTACATTTATGATATCAATCTTTTCTTTCTTTTTGTTTTGCTGTTGTTGCTTATTGTAAGGCTAATACAATTTTTATCAAACACTTGGAAATACAGAAAATGTAGATAGAGACTCTCTGTATCTGGAGATAAGCTCTACTCTGTCTTTATTAGGGTTTCTATTGTGATAAAACACCAGGACCAAAAACAACTTGGGGAGGAGTTTATTTCACCTACACTTCCGTTACGCCATCACTGAGGGAAGTCAGGGCAGGAACCTGCAGGCAGGAGCTGCTACAGAGGCCCTGGAGGGGTGCTGCTCACTGGCTTGCTCGCCATGGCTTGCTCAGCCTGCTTTCTTATAGAACCCAGGGATGGCACCCCCCTCCCCATCAATCATCAATGAAGAAAACGCACCCCAGGCTTTTACACAGGTCGATCTGGTTGGGGGCATTTTCTCAGTTGAGAGTCCCTTTTCTCAAATGACTCTAGTCTGTGTCAAGTTGACATAAAACTGGCCAGCGTACCCTCCTATGTGTGCTTCTTATACAAACAAGCCATTTGGTCAGAAGAAAATTTTTATCACTTAATGCTTTGAGAAATTAAGAGATGTATACCTCACCATTTCTATACGTAGGTCAGCAAAATCCCATTTCCCCCTAAACCCTGATTTTCTTCCTTCCATCCTTGGTTTTTAGGAAACATGAGAATCTGAAGGAAGGCCCCAGTGAGAAGGTAGAAGGAAGTGAAGCAGGTGAAGAACAGGATAAGCGCTGAGTCAGCTTCTCTGTGGGGAGGAGACAGGATCTCCTGTAGCCCAGGCTGTTCTCAGAATCTTCTGGGCCTCCTGTCTCTACCTCCCAGCTGGGGGTTATAGGCATGCACTACAACACCTGGCTCGAGAATCAACTTTGCCAGGTGTAGCCTCCCATGGCTCACACCTTTAAGGCAGGTGTGTCTCTTCGAGTTCAAGGCTAGTCTGGTCTACAAGGCCAGTCCCAGGACAGCCAGGGCTACATAATGAGATCCTCTCTTGAAAGGAAAACAAAAACAAAAGAAAGTGAGGTATGGTGATTACATATCTTTAATTCCAACCCATGGGAGGCAGAGGCAGGTGGATTTCTGAGTTTGAGGCCAGCCTGGTCTACAGAGTGAGTTCTGGGATAGCCAGGGCTTCACAGAGAAACCCTGTCTCATCAACCTATTTTTTTGGAGACCACGTCTTTCCATAATGTCACTGGGCCTGGAGTTCAGCTAGTTGGCAGGCTAGGCAGCCACCAGGCTCCTATCTGTCTATCCTTGAACTGGGATTACACACATACACTGGTTTTAACATATGGTGACTCATGCCTGTAACCCCCTGGCAATCTCAAGACTTCAGCAGGAGGATCATCATGAGTTCAGGCAAACTTGAGCTACAGAGAGAAAAAAGAATTTTCCTGAAAAAAACCTTGCTTTGTTAACCATCTGGAACCTAATTTCCTTCCCTCCTTCCTTCCTTTCTTTTATTGTCTTCTTTTTTATTAATTCTAGGGAAAAAAATATTCTACTTTCCTGGCTAAAAGCCCCAAGTGCTTACTCTCTTATTGGTATATGTTAGTGATCTGATTGATGGAGGGGTTCATACGAGGCATGTCACAGTGGCTGACAGGGAAGGAGGACTTGTAGGTGGGTGGAGCCAAGCCCTAGGAAATCCCATGAAGCCTTAAAATAGCTTGTCTTTTCTGTCCTTGGCAGAGTAACTAACTCCTTGAGTGTCCATGTGTCCAAGTAGAAAAGACTGGAATGATAAATAAATCTGTTGCAGGGGTGTGTGTGTATGTGTGTGTGTGTGCGTGTGTGTGTGTGTGTACATGTGCGCATGTGTGACTGCTTGACACACACCTTTTTTTGTTTTGTTCCGTTTGGGCCTTTTTTTCCCATTGCATCCTTGAGAAATTCTGCTCCTTCCTGCACTTCACATCACTTATAAACTGTGACCAAACCCACATGCAATCTGACATTCATGCAATCTGACATGCCCCTGGGGTCTTGCACTGTTAGCACCTCTGCTCTGAAGCTGAAACATTGAAAAGGAAGACCAGAGCCTCACCTGGGCCGCGCTGCAGCTGACTGGTCAGAGCCACATTCCTCCTCAGAATCAATCCGCACAGCCAATTCTATTTCCTGGCAGGTCAGACATCTGCTCATTCTCCAACTCCGGGCTAGCCTTGAGGTTCTGCCTTGACTTCCCAAAGATTCGGATTCCAGTTCTCCTTCACCAGACCCAACCAACAAGTATTTCTAAGGCTCCCATGTGACCGATGCTCTACTTTGTTCTGTTTTTAGCTTTTGATGTTTTGTGGGGCTTGTTTGGTTTGGATTTTAGTTTTGTTGTGAGACAAGGTCTTGCTACTTGAGTCTGGCCTCCAGCTGGATGCTCCTGCCTCAGCAGACGGCCTCCAATGTCATTTGCAAGAGCTGCCTACTTTGTTTCTTGTTTGTTAAGTTTGTGATTTTCACTAGAGGAGGGGCCCTTACCATACCTCTGTGTGGAAGTCAGGAAATCTGGCAAGAGCCAGGCCTCCCCTCTACCATTGATCTTGGGGATCGAACTCATCATTAGGACCTGATAGCAAGAATTCTGGGAAACACAGTCATGTCTCCATGTTTGTAAGATTAGCTGAGCTGTCTCCCTTATGCTGCTTTGTTTTACACAAGGTCTCACTAACCCAGGCTGCCCTCAGACTTGCTATGAAGCTGAGGATGACCTTTGAACTCCCAATTCCCACTGCTAATGTGCTGAAATTATTCTTTTAAGTCTCACTGTGTTGCTCTGGCTGTCCTGGAACTGACTGTGTGAACCAGGATGGCCCCTCCAGCCTTCTCCTCTGGAGTAGGGGGTTACAGCTCTGACACACCCCATTTTTAACCCGAGCGCTGAAGTTAAAAGCCAGCAAAGGTGGAAAGTGTTACTCACAGGAAAGGAAAGATGGTGTTTCTGCACCACAGGCTCTGTTCCCTTCTCTCCACACAAGGCGTGGGTGTGAGACTAGGACCAACTTTGAGCTTCGCAGGTTGCAACCGGTAACACAGGCTCTTGGATTTGTACTTGAATTTTATCTTCAGCAGGATGTAAATTCCTCCGTTAAGAATGTAGAACCTAGGGGCAGGGGAAATGGTCAGAGGTCGAGAGCACTGACTGCTCTCCCAGAGGTCCTGAGTTCAATTCCCAGCAACCACATGGTGACTCACAAGCATCTGTAATGAAATCTGGTGCCTTCTTCTGGCATGCAAGCATACATGCAGTACAGAACATGTATACATAATAAATTTTTTTAAGGGGGGGGATGTAGAACCTAGCCAGTGAAGATAGTACATTTCTTTAATCCCAGCATTCAATAGGCAGAGACAGGAGGATCACTGAGCTCAAAGCCATCCTGGTCTTCATAGTGAATTCCAAGCCAGCTGGGACTACGTAGTTAAACCTGTCTTAGAAAAAGGAGAGAAAGTAAACCCTGATCACAGTGCATTTTGTACATGCATGTAGTTGTCAAGATATGTAGAATAAACCGGGCAGTGGTGGCGCACGCCTTTAATCCCAGCACTTGGGAGGCAGAGACAGGCGGATTCCTGAGTTCAAGGCCAGCCTGGTCCACAGAGTGAGTTCCAGGACAGCCAGGGCTACACAGAGAAACCCTGTCTTGAAAAACAACTACAACAAAAAAGATATGTAAAATAGAAAATACTTATTTAAAAAGATAAGTATTTAGGGATGGTAAGGCGGTCCAGCAGGTAAGAGCACGTGATTGGCCAGCCTGCCAGCCTGAGTCAGATCCCTGGATCTGGAAATGGTAGGAGAAGCAGCTCCTGAGAGCCGTCCTCCAACCGTCACATGTGGGACGCGTGTGCACGCGTGCTCACACACAACGAAATAGGTTTTGGGCTTGTTTGTTTTTTTAAAGAAGAATCTATAACCCAGATTCACAAGTTCAGGCCCAGCCTGGTCTATATAGTGAGACTTTATGTCATGCTCTGCCCACCTAAATATAAAGGAAGGAAGAGGAGGAGGGAGGGAAGGAGAAAAAGAAAGGATAAAGAAAGACTGAAAATAATATTTTTCTTTTGCTTGAGGTGTTTTTGTAATTTCCAGGATTTCCCTTTTTTTGAGTCCCGAAAGTACTAATTTCTGAATGTTCATTCTAATCATCTCATAGCATACTGACTGACACTTGGAGTTGAACCTTTGGAATCTGGGTGATCACTGTTAATTTTCCGTCACTGTTCCAAACATCTCGTAGCATACTGACTGACACTTGGAGTTGAACCTTTGGAATCTGGGTGATCACTGTTAATTTTCCGTCACTGTTCCAAAGAGCCAGTGGTCAGCTTCTAAAGGAAAGGTTTACTTTGGCTTTCCCACTCAGACCCCGCCAAGGTTTCAGCCTCCCTCAGCATCAGGCTGGGTCCACGCCTACATCATTTGGCCCATTGTAAAACCCATAATGGGGATGGGATGGGGCGTGTCTGCCAAGGTGTCAGTCCTCCAGAGCCAAAAATATTGAGCCGAATAAGTCATATAGATGAAGTTGCTGTGGCAATGTTTGGGTTTTATTTGTTTTGGCCTATGGGACAAGGTCTTACTTTATAGCTACTCTGACCTGGAACTCATGACGGTCCTCCTGCCTCAGTGTCCTGGGTGGTGGGATTCCAGGTATCACTCACTGCTCATTCCCTGCTTTATTTTGTTTTTTATTTGAAACATATTATTATAGGATAATTAGAGCTAACAAGGAGTCAGTTGTCTTAAATACACAGTAAATTTATGAAATCGGTTAGCCCACTGTATTTCAAAGTTTAATAACTTTTACCAGTGTTTGTTAACATGAAACAAACACATGATAAAATATTCTTTCGTACAAAGGAATCAAAAGAATCTGAACAAGGCGGGGCTTTTTGTAAAAAGGGTGTGCTCCGGCTAACAGCACACTAGGCCAAAATGGCTGCTACCCTTTCTCCCTGAGGGTGGTGACTGCAGCTCCTTCCATTGGTGGGATCTCAACTTCACAATCCGCTGGGATTGGCTAATCACCCTGCCTGGCTAACTGTGTTGGATTTTTTTTAAAAAAAAAAAAAGAAAAGAAAAGAAAAAGAATTTTCTCACATATTGAATTCAGAAGGTTCAGCTGCAGAACACTTACCAAGAACAGCTGGGGCTCTGAATTTGATCATCAAGCTGGAAGGAAGTAGGGAGCAGGAATGGAGGAGGCGGAGAACAGGGAGGTGGGATGTGTCTCTTACCTCCGAAACTGGCTTACAGTAATTCCCAGATATTTGAATGGCAGAATCTGGCTGAATGAGGTCATTACAGAAGGTGATACTCCACGTCTATGTTTGAAATATTCTGTGAAACTAAGTAGCTTTTATTTCAGTATATCTCTAGTCCTAAAATTATAATTTAAAACTTTATTTATATGTTTTGGTTTTTGCAAAGCAGGATCTCCTATAGCCTCCTATATTTGCAGAGTCTGTCCTTGAATTCCTGATCCCCCTGCCTCTGATAGGATTAATTACAGGTGTGTGTCACCACACTCAGGCTAATTTGTAATGAAAGGTCTATCCGAAATATGAGCCATAAAGTGTTTTGGGATTTCAACTTTATCTCAAAATCTGTGCCCTTCGGCTAGAGAGATGGCTCAGCAGTTAAGAGCACACTGACTGCTCTCCCAGAGGTCCTGAGTTCAATTCCCAGCAACCACATGGTGGCTCACAAGCATCTGTAATGGGATCTGGTGCCTTCTTCTGGTGCGTCTGAAGAGAGCAATAGTGTGCTCATATACACAATATAAATAAGTAAATATTAAAAAAAAAAATCTGTGCCCAAGATCTGCAACATTGCTTAGCAAGGACCCAGGTTCAATCCCCAGCACTGAAGAGACAAATTATGCTACAGTCTACAAGTCCCAGGAGTGTGTGGGCTTGCAGACCAGTAGAAGGACAGCTACAGGGGTCTACCAAGCATTGAAATAAAACATCACTGGGTACTCCAGACTACAGGAAGGGCAGCTAAATGCATATAGAAGTGAACGGTACCTCCTCTTGAAGGATAGCGTTTGCTAGACAGAAGGACAAGCATGGTATGTGTGGAGGCGGTCCTCAGAGAAGTTTGAGTTCCCTGGAGGGTAAAAGACGTGGCAGAGACTATCCAGAGAGGAGGCTGGGTAGGCGCTGACCTGCCCGGGAGGGTTGTCTTGTGCTTAAACACTTGCAGTGGCATTCAAGAGCTGATTGGAAATTCTGAAAGAATTTTGAACAGGGGACTTCAGGGGAGATGTAGATTTTAGAATAATTACTTTTTATTAGTTGGGATAATGGCAACCTCTCAAAGACTGGATTAGGAGCTGGAAAAAGAGCCAATTAAGAAGATAATGAGATCGTTAAAAGAGCCATGATGAAGACAGCAACAGCAGGGAGCAGCGAGGTGGAGAGGGAGAACAGCGGGTGCTGCCTGCGCCTCAGCGGCTCTTAAGGGATGTGTCATTGTCCTCTGAGATGCGAGGGCTCTCCTCAGGCAGCTGTGCCAGCCATGTAAGCTGGCGGGGCAGCGGGCGGCAGCAAAGAGCTTTGTCTCTTTAGAGTTACTTGTTTTTCTGTGAGCACCTGTGAGTGTGTGCTGTTTGGCGTTTTAAAAGTCCTAATCATCTGGGGTTTGTTAACAAAAGAGGTGTGAGCTTTACATCCGTATTTCTTATCTTCTGAACAGAGTCTCTGGACCCAAAGCCGAAATGCAGATGGGAGGAGGCCCTCTGAAAACAGCTGTTCCCTGGACGACTTGGAAATAGGTGCAGGTAAGTAAGCAGAGAGTGGATGAGGTCCTCTGAGAAACTACTCTGTCGCTGTAGATCCTTTTGTGCTTCAAACCCTGTGCTTCCAAAGGAAGACTGACTGACGCACACACGTTAGAGAGATGTCCAAATGTTAGCTGCAAGATGGTCCCAACTGTTCTGCTCTCTATTAGCTCTCCTGAGTTTTATTTTTGTCCTTTGTTTGAGACAAGATCTCTAGCCCAGGCTGGCCTAGAATTTCCTATCCAGCAGCGTTGTCCTTGAACTGCTGATTCTCAAGGTCCGGGATTACAGACTTGATCACACCTTGTCAACCATATCTGTGTGCTCTCTTTGCATTTTTAACCTATCCTTGGGTTGACCAGGGAAATGCTACAGGTGCTTTGGTATCACAGTTTTATAGAACTGGACGTCAGGAGATGGATTGAATCCCTGGCCAAAGTTGCTTAGTCTGAGCTGGGGTAGCTCTGTGGTAGACTGGTTGCTCAGTGTACACAAAACCCCGAGTCTGAGTCTCAGCACCACAAATAAATAGGACTCAGGACCCAGGACATTACCTCTCCGGTGGCGGCGTTTCTTGTCATATCTGTCATTGTAATTGGTCCTAAAAGCTTCCACCAGCTTAGCCAGAGCACCCTTGTCTTCGGAGTTAACCTGTGTGAAGGCAACAGTGGTGCATGTCTTTCTGTGGACCAGGCGCCCCAGCCTGGCCTTTTCCTTGATGATGCAGTAGGGCACCCCCATCTTTCGACACAGGGCAGGCAGGAAAACCACCAGCTCAATGGGGTCTACACCATGGGCCATTACCACCAGCTGAACCTTCTTGTTCTCCACCAAGGTGGTGACTGTATTGACGCCTGCTCAGAGGATGGGTGGTCTCTTAGTTGGGACGTCCCCTTTGCCAGCAGCTTTCTTCTCAGCACGGGCCAGTAGCCTTTGCTTCTTCTCTTGCTTTGTCTCTGGCCTTTGTGGGCAAGCTTAAGCAGCTGAGTAGCAGTTTGCCTGTCCAGGGACTGGGTGAACTGGTTAATGGCAGGAGGTACTTTGAGCTGCTTATAGAGGGTGGCTCTTTGTCGCTGCAGACTGATGTAGCCAGGCCATTTGACGAAGCGTGTGAGATCTCCTTTGGGCTGGATGTCCTTCCCAAAGACAAAGTTCTTGGGCCTTTTCTCAAACAAAGGATTGACCACCTTTTTGGCCTCCTGTTTCTTGCTGACAGCAGGGGCGGAGGCCACCTTCTTCCCCTTGGCTTCTTTCCTTTGGGCATCTTGCTCTGCTGGTGGAGAGAGCTAACGTGCATTTATGTTAAAGGTAACTTCTTCAGTATTAGGAAATTTAAGTTATGAAAGATAATTACATTTCTGATTTTCTTTCCTTGTGTGCTTTTAGTTGTTGGTTTGGGGTTTTTGGTTTTGGTTTTTTGGGTTTTTTGGAGGTTTTGTTGTTGTTGTTGTTTTGGTTTTTGGTTTTTCGAGACAGGGTTTCTCTGTGTAGCCCTGGCTGTCCTGCAACTCACTCTGTAGACCAGGCTGGCCTCAAACTCAGAAATCAGCCTGTCTCTGCCTCCCAAGTGCTGGGATTAAAGACTTGTGCCACCACTGCCCGGCGGGATTTTTTAAACAGGGTCTCACTCTGTAGCCTAGGTTGGCCTTGAACATGTGACACTCCTGCCTCAGTCTCCCCAGTGCTGGGATTACAGATGAAAGCTGTTGCACCTTCTGCTTCTAATAGAAAAAGCTATGCACTAGATCGTAGTCACTCAAGACTTAGAATCTCTTTTATCCTCTAAAAAAAGTATGATATTTCCACATCTCCAGGTCATTTGTCTTCCTCTGCGTTCAACTCGGAGAAAAACGAGAGTAAGCGGAATCTGGAGCTGCCACGCCTCTCTGAAACCTCCATAAAGGACCGCATGGCCAAGTACCAGGCTGCCGTGTCCAAGCAGAGCAGCCCAGCTAGCTACACAGTACGTGTCCTGTACCCCTGTATGGTTCTTAGTCTCTCCTCCTGTTGGACCACAGAACACTAAAGCTAGGAAATGCCTCCGGGGGCCCTGATCTCTGATCCCGCCCCCTCATAAGCCCCACCCCTTCATAAGCTCCGCCCCCTTGCAGTCGCCATTTTTCTGGTCTTGATTTTGCCCCTCCAGTTCATGTACATTTGGACCTCACTCATTTTGTGTGATGTCACCAACTGTGATATCAAGACCTTTCCTGGCTCATCTGCTGAGCTCTTCCACTGTTGCTGAGGAAGAAGTGCTATTTCATTAGCTTAGGCGCATCTATTATGAGCTTCCTCTTGGTTTTGAGGTGCGTGCTTAGGGTTAAACTCAGGCCTTTGCACATGCTAGGCAAGCATGTTACTGTGGGTTATATCTTCAGCTCACTTCCTTTTTCAAGAGCATCATGGGAAATATGAAAAATAGTGCATTGAACATTAACATGGAGTATTTTTAAGTTTTTCATTGAAATGTTCATGGATCATAAAATCGCCATTTTACTGAAAGCACAGGCTGTCTGAGGCAGCATCTCAGTGGTAGAGCCTTTGCCTAGCTTTCTTGAAGCCCTGGGTCTGATCCCAGGCCCCACAGGGAAAACAGAGCAAGTCCACACTGAGGTGATTTTTTAAAGTATATTTACAAGGTTGTACAACTGTCACTGCTGTCTTAAGTCCAGAACCTTTCTGACATCCCCCAAAGAAATTCCTTATCAGTCCCACTGAACCACTAACCCGCTTCCTGCATTTATGGAACTGCACATCCTGGACATTTCATTTAAAGATTCTGTGTGAGCTGGGACAGTGTCTCTGTGGTACAGCATTTACCTAGCATGCCTGAGGCTCCGGATTTTGTTCCCAATATAAGGGAGCTCTATGTGCTCCATTCAGTCTTTAACCCTTATGATGTCATGCTTTCCTTCAGAGGAAGAATGGTGTATTGGAAAGAGAGGGTTGGGGATGACTGGAAGGTGACATGCTTGGTGAATGAAGAAGTCTTGTCTTCCACGTCTCCCACTCTCAATCCTGTAATGCCAAGAATCAAAGCACATATGTGTAAAAGCTCTTCTGCTCAGTCACACCCTGGCCCCCAAACCTGTCGTTCTTTATTCTTCTTCTTGTTCTGGGGACAGGGTCTCACAATGTAGCCCTGCTATCTTGAAACTCACTCTGTAGACCAGGCTGACTTGGAACTCACAGAGATCTGCCTGCCTCTGCCTCCAGAGTGCTGGGATTAAAGGTGTGCACCACCACTGCCCAGGTTGAGACAGAATTTTACTCTGTGACCCAGTCTAGCCTTAAACTCATAGAGCTCTTCTTGCCTCAGTCTCCCTCCCGAGTACTGAGGTGACTGAAGCACATCCTCGTCTGTCTTCTTAGGATCTGCTCATTTGTTTGCTCTAGCACCAGAACTGAACCCAGGACCTCAGGCATGCTGCAGAAGTGCAACCATTAGACAGCAGCCCTAGTCCAACTCCATTTGTAAAGGATACCGATGTGTGTTCCTTCTGTAATTTCAGAATACAAAATCTATGAATGGCCAAAGGTCTTAACAAAGCCAGAAGAATAATACTGAGTTTTATTTGTTCCTGGGCAGATTCAAGTTCACAGCATATATTCCAGAAGTTAGAATATTTCTCCCCACAGTAGTACTGATGGACTAATCCTCAGAGGCTTTTTCTTTTTTCTTTTTCTTTCCATATTGATTGGAATCACAGCTTCACACATCCTAGAAAAGAACTCGACCACTGAGTACACCCTCATCCCTCACTCAAGTTTCTCACTATAGTTTTAACAAGAGGCAGTGTGTATGAATCGATAGAGTGAAGTCCCACGGTTTCCTGAGTGTGGAAAGTGAGCAGAGCTAGGTTTCCCTTAGAACATAGATCCGGAGATGCAGAGAGATTCTGAGCTTTGCTTCCTACCTGTTACTGGAGATGTCTGTCTGTCTGTGCCTTCTTACTGCAAACAAGAAACACAGGTGACTCCTTGGGTGGGAGAACCTGTTCAGTGACCATGAGTGTGTGTGTGTATGAGTGTGTGTGTGTATGAGTGTGTGTGTGTATGTGTGTGTGTCTCTGTGTGTGTGTGTGTGTCTGTGTGTGTGTGTGTATGTGTGTGTGTCTCTGTATGTGTGTGTGTCTCTGTGTGTGTGTGTGTGTCTGTGTGTGTGTGTGTGTGTCTCTGTGTGTGTGTGTGTCTCTGTGTGTGTGTGTGTCTGTGTGTGTGTGTGTCTGTGTGTGTGTGTGTGTCTGTGTGTTTTGCACACTGGAAGGAACAGCAGGCGTGATGGTAACAAAGCATCCTTCCAATGGCCAGGGTTTCGTTCTTCATTTTGAAATGCTCTGCTGTATCCCGGGCTGACCTCAAACTGCCTATATAGCCAAGACTGGTTTTTGAACTCCTGATCCTCCTGCCTCCAGCTCCCAAGAGCTGGAATTTGTGCCACTGCACCTGGTTTTATGGATGGAACCCAGGGGTTTATATATGCCAGGCAAGCTCTCTACCAGCTGAGCTATACATCTTTAGTTCCCCCTTAAAAACAGAACAAAGCCCTCAAGAGTGTAGCAATATAGGATGGATGACCATTTGAAGTCAGTTCCAGGGCAGCCAGGCCACAGAGATCTTATCTCTTATAACTGCCCCCTGGACAGTTTCTTTGTTAAATCTCTGCTCTGGAAATTTCAAGAGTTGAGAAGTCTTTGGAAATTCTTGTGAGAAGTATGTTTTATCTCATCCTCAAAGAATGTCTCGAATTCGTCACAGGACACCACTGTCCTCAGCAGCAGCTTAGAGGGAAGCTCGGATGCAGACAGACAGTAAATTAGTGCAGTTCAGGTGGCTATCTCCTCCTAATGGGCACTCTTCCAGAGCAGAGACGCCCACCCTGGAGTAGCTGACTGTAGCAAGTCACCCCACCCACTTTGGTTAGCTCTGTGGCTTTACATGGCTTGTTTCCTCCTGAGCCTAAAGACTCACTGAGAGGGGCTGGAAATGTAGCCCAGTCAGTGGAGTGGTTTCTAGTACACAGTCTTGGGTTTAACCACCAGGGCCACATTGAATGTAGTAATGTTCCAGCACTTGAGAGGTGTAGACAGGAGGATCAAAGATTCAGGGTTATCCTTGGCTATTTAGTAAATCTGAGGCCAGCATGGACTACATGAGAGCCTGTCAGAAAGAGAAAGGGGACCTGGGAGCCATAGGAAAGAAAGCACAATGAAGATAGGAAATGTTCATCTTCATCTCCCCCTTGGTTGATTTTGAACTGCTAGATTAGTTAGCATTCTACTCCCTGAGTCCTCACGGCAGTACAGATGCATGGGGTTTGTTTTGTTTT
This sequence comes from Rhynchomys soricoides, assembly GCA_019843965.1. NCBI lineage: Eukaryota > Metazoa > Chordata > Mammalia > Rodentia > Muridae > Rhynchomys > Rhynchomys soricoides. Next base: position 809,723 of record JADRCH010000871.1, on the reverse strand, counting down.
GTTTTTTAATGTTGACGCTCTGTTATGAAATACAGGTCAAGGTGTGTTTTATGAATTTTATGTGAAAAACTTGCTTTCGAAAGCTCCATAGAAAAAGGCTTTATGGTATCACTTGGTATAATTCCAGTTTTTATATGTACCCATCATCCCTGTCTTTCTTTCCAGGCCGGGCATTTATACCTATGGTCAGTATATTTTTTTAATTTTGGCACTTGGCATCCCCTCCCCCGCTCCAGAATGGTCTTTTCTGGATAAAACTCACAAGCTTTGCACTTTCACAAGCTGTGCTGCTAGGAGAGAGAATCACGAGAATGCGGTGTGCTGGGGGCGGCCGGGGGTGTCCACGGTGATGTGTCTGTCTTCTGATGAGCAATCAGTTTGAGACGAGCACACAGATATTTAACTCGGAGGTAATTGTCCACATGGCTGCTTTGGTCATTTCACTGGTCAGTGGGTCTGCTTGTGACAGGGGTTGATTTGACCTGAGTTCTGGGAAGAAGAATTTATTCTTTAAACGTGCCACATTTGTTTGAAGGATGGCTGTGAAGAGACTGGGCTGGTAGGTGTTTTGAATTCATGGGTTATTTTTATTTTGTAGAGTGAGCTGAAAACCAGTGAAAGCAAAACTGATAAATGGGAGCAGAAGGAGAATGTGCCCCCCAGTCCAGAGGCCTGCAGCATCCATCAGCAAGGGAGCAAGGTAGGTGTCCAGTTGCCGGGGAAGCATGTGTTCTAAATTAGGTGCGTAAAATTAGAAAGGAGTCTGACTCTAGGCTGCAGTGTCTGGGAATTTGGTGGCAGCTGCCAGGGCAGATTGTCGTTTTTTGCAGGTCACATAATTTCAGTTAGGAAGCTTTGCAGTTTACAGCTGACCAAGTAATGAGTCTTCACTGGAAAATTGTTTTGTTCAGCAAATGCTCAGAAGGCAAAAAAACTAAAGTCGTTTATAAAAATCTGACGAGAGGTATAATTTTTATTTTTAAAGACTTGTTTAAGATTTACTTTATTGTACTGTATAATGTTTTGCCTGGATGTATCTATGTGCAGCGTGTGAGTGACTGGTGCCCTCAGAGTCAGAGGAGGAGATACAGATGGTTGTGAGCCACCGTGAGTGTTCTGGGAATTGAACCCAGGTCCTCTGCAAGAACAGCAAATTTGTTAAACCTCTGAGCCATCTCTCTAGCCCTGGGATATCATCTTTAAAGCACTCATGTATACTTAAATATATATGGAAAGGTTTTTTTGTTTGTTTGTTTTGTTTAGAATTATTTATTTTTAAGTACATTGTAGCTGTCTTCAGACACACCAGAAGACGGCATCAGATCCCATTACAGATGGTTGTGAGCCACCATGTGGTTGCTGGGAATTGAACTCAGGACCTCTGGAAGAGCAGTCAGTGTTCCTAACCCCTGAGCCATCTCTCCAGCCCGCTTGTCTTAAATTTGTTTTGAGATAAAGGTCTCTGTTGCTCAGGCTCATCTTGAACTTGTACATTCCAGCAATCCTCTTGCCTCGGCCTCTTAAATTACTGAGACTACAAGCTTTTGACGCCACTCTTTTTTTTTTTCCAAAGATTTATTTATTTTATATATGTGAGTGCTCTGTCTGCATGTACACCTGCATGCCAGAATAGGGCATCAGATCCCATTACAGATGGTCGTGAGACCCCATGTGGTTGCTGGGGATTGAACTCAGGACCTCTGGAAGAGCAGACAATACTCTTAACCACTGAGCTAAACTAAAGGCTGAGCCAGGCATGGTAGCAGATACCAGTAACCCTAGAAGCAATGAAGGAAGCAAAAGCCAGAAGAACGTGAGCTTAAGGCCAACATGGTGTGCATGGAAAGTGTGAGGCCAGCAAGACCCTGTTAAAACAGAAAAACAGCACACAAACATTTATTCTCATTCAGATTCTCCCTCCTTTCCCTCCTCTCTCTCTCTCTCTCTCTCTCCTCTCTCCCTTCCTTCCATCCCACTATTCCCCAAGCCGTGTGGCCTTCATGTGCAAGAACACTAATAAGCTAGCCCTGTAGTATGTTAACTATCAAGAATCATTGTGGTAGGTTCCCTGAGAGATGGTGGAGCCATGGAGTTCAGAGATAACTAAACTGACTTCTTCAGGAAGATGATCTCTGAGCCAAGCCTTGAGGAATGTGCAGGAATGGGCCAAGGGCGTGGAGAAGTGGCATACGGGGAAAAAACCAAAAAAGCAAATAAGAATAGACACACAGGCATAGTGGAGTGCAGAGACCTGGGATTGACCTCTTAGGAACTGCTGTTTGACTGATTTGGCAAGGTGGTTGTAGTAAATGGGCAGGAACGAGAGAGAGGTGGAAAGAGGCCAGGGCAAGATCTGGAAAAGCCTGCTAGGCCGTTCAGACATCAGTGGAAAGCCATGGGAAGAGTTTCAGTTCAGCAAATCACAGTTAGACAGGTGGTTTAGTTGCAGCAGGTAACAACTTTATGTAGACAGCATAGTTGACGGTCATAGACTCCTCAACTGAATGTCAGACTGGGCTGGAGAGATGGCCTGCATAGCTAAGAGCACTAGCTGCTCTTCAGAGGATCTGGGTTCAATTCTTAGCACCCATATAGCAGCTCACAACTGTGTGTAAATTGCAGGGGAGCTAGCACCCTCTTCTGAACATACATAGTGCACAGATATACATGCAGGCAAAGCACTCATACATAGAAAATAAAGCAGGATCTTTAAAATAAATAATAAACTGTATAAGTGGGCTCTGTTTCTTTCTTTCTTTTTTAAATTTTTTTAAGATGAGGGCTCTCCCTGTAGTCCTGGCTGGCTTGGCATTGCTAGGTAGACTAGTCTGGCCTGAAACTTCCCAGAGATTTGTCTGCCTCTGCCTCTTGAGTGCTGAGACTAAAGGTGTAGTTCCCCATGCCTGCCTAGTGAAAGCTGTTTCTCTAAGATAACAAGCAGATATGTTTGGAATTTTCCTTATAGTATGTAAATTAAAAAAAAAAAATCACAGCATTGAAAACCCCCCAGCGTTACCTAAGGGGCATATCTGAAAAAATACTGATCTGGAAAGTCATGGTCGTGTGGTTTTAATTCTGCTTTCGTGCTTAATTCCTGATTGTCCTTGTGCTGCTCTGATTTGAAATTAGAACTCTGGGCTGAAACGCAAGATCAGAACATTTTAATTACAGCATAGAGGAGCATGGGTTGCATCCCGAACGTCCTGTGAGTTTGTGAACATTTGGCTGTGTCCAAGTCGTAGGGTTTCAGGGCTTCACCACCTTTTGTTAGCCAGTGCCTAAGCACTGTTAGAATTTTGGTCTGCAAAAGGACATTAGTGCTGCAGGGAATGTTCTTTAAAAAGCAACACACACACACACACACACACACACACACAGTTATTTATCCTTTGAGAATGGAAGACTGCATTGGATCGTCTGGAACTGCCGTGGAGGTGCTGGGAATTGAACCCAGGGCCTTTGCAGGAGCAGCCAGTGCTCTTAACTGCTGAGCCACCTCTGCAGCCCCAAGGAAACTTTCTTGAATGCTGTACTTTGTCAAGTTGCTGTTCTTCCTCTAATGAGACATCTGAGCATGGTCTCCACTACTCCTGCCTGGAAGTTTCTGAGTTAATGTCTGCCTGCCGATGGGCAGTGATGTCGGTGTTAAGTGTACCCCAACAGGTTCAAGGAGACCAGATTAAAGGGGAGAGGAGAAACATCACAGGAAAGATGCACCTACAAATTGTCAAGAGTTGAGGGTCTTGTTTGGTTTTGGTTTGGGGTCACAGACTCTCATGTAGCACAGGCTGTGTTGGCAAGGATGACCCTGAATTTAAGGCCCCTCCTACCTCTGTGATTTCTCAAGTGCTGAGATCACGGTCACGTGCCAACCTGCCAGCAGTGAAAGTCTCTTTTATAACCACGAAAACGTATTTCATGTCATCAAATGAAATGCTGCATGAGAGGCTATCAGTCCAATACTTGGCATGTGGTAAACACTCGGTAAATGTCAACTGTGATTATTCTGATTTATCCTCTGACAAGATAGAATTCCTGCAGTGAAGAGAGACTAGGGGAAAAAATGCTGGCATTCAGGTGTGGTAGGTCAACCACGTAGTCTCTGTGAATGTACTCAGCTCATTAAACACCTTGATATAACACTTGGTATCACTATTCAATCCAGCATCGCCATCTTAGATATGGAAGGTGTACCTCAGCAAAGGCCAGGGCCTGTATAAAGGAGGGAGAGAGATCGTTCTTTATTTAAAGTTGATGGCTTCTGAGGAAGAGATATATATATACCTATACATTGAATCTGCCTCTTGCCGGGCAGTGGTGGCGCACGCCTTTAATCCGAGCACTTGGGAGGCAGAGGCAGGCAGATTTCTGAGTTCAAGGCCAGCCTGGTCTACAGAGTGAGTTCCAGGACAGCCAGGACTACACAGAGAAACCCTGTCTTGAATAACAAACAAACAAACAAACAAAAGAATCTGCTTCTTGTTAAAAACCTGGAATTTTTCTGTTGATTTTTGTTTTCTCCCCTAACCCGGACCCCCCACCAAGGTGTAGCAGGGTTTTGGCTTGTTTTCCCTTAGATAGATAGATAGATAGACAGACAGACAGACAGATAATTATTTTATGTGTCTGAGTGTTTTGCCTGCATGGATGTCTATGCACCATGTTTGTTCCTGATGCCTGAAGTGGTCATAAAAGGTCACTGGATCCCCGGAGACTAGAGTGTCGTATTGATGGTGGTAAGACACTATGTAGGTGCTGGGAATTAAATCTGGGGCTTTCAAATGAGCCCACTCTCCACTCCTGGCTTCTCTCTTTTCTCTTTCCTCTCTGCGTCTCTGTCTCTCTCTGAAACGGGTCACAGTGTAGCAGGGGTTGTCTTCAACTCCCGATCCCCATGCCTCCACCTCTCAACTCTCAACCTTTCCCCCAAAATCACTCGAACAGGAAACTAAGAGTAAGCATAACTCCCGGGTTTAAATATGCTCCTTTCCCTCGCCTCGGAGCAGGCTCGGCGCCATGTGAGGGGTTTGTTCTCGACTCCGGGGTTTTTCTTCCTAAGATATGGCTCGAGAGTTCTTTATGGGGGACATGATACTGGCTTGGCAGCTGAGTGTTGTCTGCTCTTGTGTTCCTCTGTAATTGAGAAGCACGTTAATATCCTCATAAAAGACATTGTGCTGCCTCTCGTTTAAATGCTCAGCTGTTCTGGGACCGTTATTTCCCCCCAGGCTGCCAGTGACTAACTGGAGTCAGCAGGATTTTATGGCATTGGCACCAGTTTGCTCTTGTATTTTTAATGCGCTTCTTAATACTCTTTAATCTTTTTTTATTCTCGAAGGTTTCTGCAACTGAGAATAGCCTGGTGGCCCACTCTGTCCCTGCTGAAGATGACACCTGTAAGCATTCGCTCTGAGCTCTGTGGTGGGGTCCTTCTCCCTGCTATTGTCTGTGGAGGAAGTAATGTACCAAACCCAGCAACCAATCTCATTGGAGTCTGGGTGTTAAGGGCTGGTGCTGGAACACCCTTCACACATCCACGGGAGAAGTTAAATATACTGTTAGCCAGCAGTGGTGGCACACGCCTTTAATCCCAGCACTTGGGAGGCAGAGGCAGGCGGATTTCTGAGTTCAAGACCAGCCTGGTCTACAGAGTAAGTTCCCAGACAGCCAGGGCTACACAGAGAAATCTCATCATGAAAAGAAAAAAATAAAAAAATTAAATATGGTTAATATGGGACAAAGAGAATATTTTAACGCCTGAACGTTGTCTGTGTACCATGTGCCTGTCGTATCCGTCAAGGCCAGAAGATGGCATCAGATCCCTTGGAACTGGAAGAGTAGCCATCGCTCAGGCCCTAACTGAAAGAATACTTTTTTTTTTTTTTTAATTTATTATATGTTAGTACACTGTAGCTATCTTTGGACACTTTTTTCCTACTTGCTCTGGCCCCGCTCGCTGTAGCTGTCTTCAGACACCCCAGAAGGGAGCATCAGATCTCACTATGGATGGTTGTGAGCCACCATGTGGTTGCTGGGATTTGAACTCAGGACCTCTGGAAGAGCAGTTGGTTCTCTTAACCGCTAAGGCATCTCTACAGCCCTACATAAACGAATCTTGACATTTTATTTTAATAGGGGGTGTTCAAGAAAGATTGATTAATTTTTGAAGAACATTTTAAAGGCCTAGGGATCTTCCTGCTTAAGTGCTAAATTTTCACACACTTTTACCCTGTTTTGGTGTATTTTAAGCACAGTTTCTTAAATATAATCAATTTGGGGTTGACTTGACTCTTACCATCTCTGATTTTGAACGTAGTCTCACTACACTGTGGGCCTGGAGTTCACTGTGTAGAGGAGTCTGATCTCTCCTGCCTCTGGCTCCTACGTGCTACAGCTACAGATGTGAGGTGTGCACCACATGCTTGTGATACTGGGACCGCTTCTGATTCTAATACTCAGGGTCTCTCTCTGTAGCCCTGGCCATCCTGGAACTCATAGAGATCCACCTGCCTCTGCCTCCCCAGTGCTGAGATTGAAGGTGTGCCTCACTGTGGCCAGCTTGCCTTTTTTTAAAAAAAAAAAACAAAAACAAAAACAAAAAAACTTGATAAAAGAATGAAACTATCACATAAAGTTTTCTTGATAATTATCTCAGTTCTAGGCCAGCCAGGGATACACAGGCTACATACCCTGAGTATGTATGTGTGTGTGTGCGTGTGTGTGTGTGTGTGTGTATGTGTGTGTGTATATATATATATATATATATATATGTCAATTTTTTTTTCCCCAAAGAATGACTGACAGAGACTCAACACATTCCTTCATTTTCCCAGCTTTGGCTGAAGCTGCCTGGAAGTTTCTGGGGTTGCAAACTACCAGGAACATATCAAAATCTATACAGCCTTCAGACATAGAAAGGTTTCAGAGCAGAATGTTGTCCGGCATGGTCTGGGTCCCACCTGTGTGCTGTAGGCTGAGAAAGTCTCACTGACAGCCTGAGGCCTGGGGAAGCCCAAGACACCTTCAGTTTAGAACCTTCTTCAATAGAGAGGCAGTATGTTTCCTGATGCTAAAAGGACCGCTCCCTGGTGGAAAGTACCCATGTTTTGCTTTTTCAAACATCCCTTCCTGAGGCTTGCGTGAGCTACTGTAATATGCCTGTCTTCTGTGGCTTAACCAGGTAACTCCCAGGTGAAGAGTGAGGCCCAGCAGCCTCTGCACCCTAAGCCACTGAGTCCTGACGCCAGAACCTCCAGTCTTCCGGAAAGTTCTCCTTCCAAACCGGTGAAGGTACGGTGGCACTTGCTCTCTGAGTCTTAGGCTTTTGTTTTCAGTATTTCGGGTTGTAATCTTTATTATTTATTTATTTATTTATTTATTTTGAAGTTACTGGTATGTTCCCTGGAAGTGTATTTTTTTAAGATTTTATTTATTTATTTTATATATGTAAGTACACTGTAGCTGTCTTCAGCCACACCAGAAGAGGGCATCGGATCCCATTATGGATGGTTGTGAACCACCATGTGGTTGCTGGGAATTGAACTCAGGACCTCTGGAAGAGCAGTCAGTGCTCTTAACCTCTGAGCCATCTCTCCAGCCCTGGGTTTTGTTTTAAAGATCTCAGTTTGGGAGAAACTGAAAGACAGACTGGGTTTACTGCAGTCCTGCGCCACGCACACGTGTGCTGTGAGGATTTCCCTTCTGGATCCATGATTAGTGCACAGATGAATGTGTTAGTTCACAAAAACGGTGAAAGAAACACCCGGAGGAAGTGTCTGGACGGAAAGAGGACTCCAACATTTAAAGGGCTGGTTAGGGGGGCCGGGAGCAAAGAGAACAAACAAGAAGAAATGTTTAAAGGGAGCGGAAGTTCACGCAGAGAGTGTGGTTTACAGAAAAAGAATAGAAGCTGAAGAAAGGAACAAGAGAAATTGGGTGGAGAAGAAATGAACTGAGAGGCTGTGGGTGTGGCTAAGTGTCTGAGCACAGGGCCCACAGGCGCAGGCTATGCCAGGCACCAACGCAGACAAAGGAGAGAAGAAAGAACAGTCACAGGCATTGAATTGAGTCTGCACCTGTGTTCTCTCTGACCTTTCCAAGATCTGAGCCCAGCCAGGTAGCCAGTCCCATGGGATTGCTTCCCCTGCACCGTCTGCCCAAAGGTCAATGTTTGGCTTGTGACTCTGGATCAAAAATAGATTTAAAGCGGGGAGGGGTTGGCTAGAGGGATGCATAAGAGCACATAACACCCCTACAGAGGACCTGAGTTTGATTCCCAGCATCCATATTAGGCAGCCTAGAGTTCTTACTCCATGTCCAAGGACACGCGACATCTCTGGTTTCCTTGGACATCTGAGCTACATAAACATACCCCACACAGACATGCAGATGTATATACTTTTTAAAATAGTAAGAATAAATTTTTTAAAGAAGGATCGAGGGGATAGTAGCTAGGGTCCCAGCCCGGCTCTGTGGTAGAGCATAGCTAGGGTCCCAGCCCGGCTCTGTGGTAGAGCGTAGCTAGGGTCCCAGCCCGGCTCTGTGGTAGA
>JADRCH010000871.1:773974-794316 GCA_019843965.1 Rhynchomys soricoides | reverse complement strand
ACACACGCAGTCTTGTGGCTCACACACGCAGTCTTGTGGCTCACACACGCAGCCTTGTGGCTCACACATGCAGTCTTGTGGCTCACACACGCAGCCTTGTGGCTCACACACGCAGTCTTGTGGCTTACACACGCAGTCTTGGCATTTGGGAAATAGAAGCGGGAGGGCCAAGGTCGTCCATGGTCTGAGGGTCTAAGGGCAGCTTGGGCTACATGTGAATCTGTCTTTAAACACTAGACTAAAGCCCGTCCAGAGAGTAGCGGAAGATACTCCTACTCCTCTGGAATATCTTTCCCTAATTCCCAAAGGGTACCGCCTTCCCGACCCCAGCCCCTCAACACATACGCCAGGCTGTCAGAATCACCTTCCCTCAGCTTGGGCGTCAGACCCCCCGCCCCTCGGCTGTTTAAATCACCTCCTTTCTGCCTCATGAATCACACTTCCTCCTTCTGTGTTGTGATTTCATCTCCTATCCCTGCTCTTCTAACTACGGCTCTCCATCCTCGATGTTTGCTGTGGGGTGTGTGCGCGCGCCTGTGTCTGTGTCTCAGACTGTCTACACCTTGCTCCTGCAATGCAGCCCAAGCCCACCTGACCTCAAAACCTTTGACACTTAGGGCGGCCATATAGTCTGGGTCAGAAATCCAGGAGACCCTCCCAGCTCTACCAAGCCAGCTGGTAGAACCTGAGCAGGTGTGATTCCTTAGAGAATGGCCCTTAGATAAATTAAATCCTAGGCCCATCTGGGCAGGGTACCAAGTCATCTGTGCTGAGGCTGAAATTGTCTGCTTCCTTCTCTAGAAGTTTCAGGCGCCTGCCAAGGAGAGCTGCGTGGAGTGTCAGAAGACGGTGTACCCCATGGAGCGGCTCCTGGCCAACCAGCAGGTGTTTCACATCAGCTGTTTCCGATGCTTCTACTGCAATAACAGACTTAGGTGAGCCAGACCCAAGCAGGCCTCTGTGCAGAGTGGGTGTGCAGAGGGACTCTGGCTTTTAGAACACAGTCACTAAAAGCTACCGTACTGACACTACCGGGCCCCTGGTAAAGCAGAAAGCACTATTTAGTGACAAGTCCTTCATAGGAATGATGATGTCGTTGGGAACGTCTTGGTGCCTTGTGTGTTAGACCTAAAGTCTGTGAGCTGCTAATGAAGCCACTCGTTCAAGACAGATTTAGCAGAATGTTTTCCTGTGGCTTCATAGAACCACAAGCCATTAAATCCCAAGGCATTCTAGGCCTGGTGACCATGGGCTTGGACTCCCAGCTACCATGGGAAGTTGAGGCAGAAAGATTGCAAGCTCACGGCCTGCCTGAGCAACCTAATAGCGTACAGAAGAGGGCTGGGGATGCAACCTAGCATTCATGTCCCCGGGTTCAGTCGCCAGGACTGAAGAAGGTGGGGAGAAGGACTTCAAGGAAAATTATCAGTGTGGCAGACTGGGAAAAGAGTTCACATTAATTGAATTACACAGTTTCAGAGAAAAGTATCCAAGGTGTCGCTTTCTCCATTTCTCCTTCCCAAGCGCGTACCCTTCTAGAATATGTCCTGACATCTACAGAACACATTGGCTTTTGTACCATAGCTAGACCCAGTGGCAGCTCTAGCTACATAGCGCTCCTTCACATGGGGCCAAAATCTACCTCTGGAATCTCTGCCCTTTAGTTCCTTTTCTGCCCACTGAGTTTGTTTATGTATTTATTTGTTTGTTTGTTTGTTTGTTTTCTTCTTTTTTGCTTTGTTTTTCACAACAGGATTTCTCTGTGTAGCCCTGGCTATCCTGAAACTCTGTAAACCAGGCTGGCCTTGAACTCAGAGATCCATCTGCCTCTGCCTCCCGAGTGCTGGGATTAAAGGTTTACACCACTACCATATGGCTTTGATTATTTTTTTTTCAACTAAACATACATTTCTCTTGGGGAAATACTAGAACATTACAACCCTTTGATTTTTTAAAAAATATATAGATGTTTTGCCTGCATATGTGTCTGCAAAGGCTAAAAGAAAGCACCAGATCCTCTGGAACTGGAGTTACAGATCATTGTGAGCTGCCATCTGGGTGCTGGGAATCAAACCTGGGTCCTCTGGAAGAACAGCCAGTGTTCTTAACCACTAAGCCATCTCTCCAGCCCCTGTTATGGTCCTTTACAAGCTATTATATTTTGGGCTGGGCTTGATAGCACACACCTTTAACTCCAGCATTCAAGAGGCAGGGGCAGGTAGATCTCTGAGACTTCAAGTCTAGCCAATTTTTCTACATAGTAAGTTCCAGGTCAGCCAGGGCTACCTAGTGATTCTGTCTTTGGAAAAAAAGAAAAAGATAAGCTGAGTAAAGAGTTATCTCCTGCCTGGCAGTGGTGGAGCAAGCCTTTAATTCCAGCACTCGGGAGGCAGAGGCAGGCAGATTTCTGAGTTCGAGGCCAGCCTGGTCTACAGAGTGAGTTCCAGGACAGCCAGGGCTACACAGAGAAATTCTGTCTCGAAAAACCAAAAAAAAAAAAAAAAAAAAAAAAAAGTCATCTCCTGCTCCTCATGTTAGCATGGCTTGCTTTTATCCAGTCAGGAGTAGACACTGAGTAACAAATATTTGCAGCACATTGTATCCGTTCTTACAGTGTTGTGATTTTAAAATTAGCACAGATGATGAACTCGGAAGAAAGAGATATGACTTGCAGATTATAAATACTGGGGGCGTGTATAAGTGATCGGAGCCATAGGGTTAAGACAGACTTACAGGGAAAGTAATTCTTAAACATTTTGACTGAGGAGAATAAAATCACCTGAAAACGAGGAATTACATATCAGTTAGGAGAGTGACTGGCGAGTCTAGGGGGTGAGCATGCTTTATACAAAGGTAAAGACAATCATGGTGCTGCACACCTGTGATCTTAGCACCCAGGAGACTGAGGCAGGGGCATTTCAAGTTCAAGGCCAGCCTGGGTTACGTGGGGAGTTTAGGGCTCTCCCTTGAAAAAATAAAACTAAAAAAAGTCTTGAAAGAGGGTCAGACATTATGACAGATCATGTATGTGCTTTTAAAGCTATTTTCCTGGGACTGGGGATGTAGCTCAGTTAACACAGTGTTTGTCTGGCATGTACAAGACCCTACACATTTACAGTATCCAAGCAGGAGGAGGTTTCTCACCATCTTCAGAAAATACTGGCACTCGCAGATTGAAGCCTGCTGCTAAAACTGAGAATATAAAGGAAGATTCACTGACTTGGTGTTTTCTCTTTTGGTGACAGTCTAGGAACATATGCATCCTTACATGGAAGAATCTATTGTAAGCCTCACTTTAATCAACTCTTCAAGTCCAAAGGTAACTATGATGAAGGCTTTGGGCACAAGCCGCATAAGGATCTGTGGGCAAGCAAAAGTGAAAACGAAGAGACTTTGGGGAGACAAACCCAGCCTCCAAATGCAGGGGAGACCCCCCATAGCCCGGGGGTAGAAGATGCCCCCATCGCTAAGGTCGGTGTGCTGGCTGCAAGCATGGAGGCCAAGGCCTCCTCTCAGAGGGAGAGGGAGGAGAAGCCTGCTGAGACCAAGAAGCTGAGGATCGCCTGGCCTCCCCCAGCTGAGCTGGGCACTTCAGGAAGTGCCCTGGAGGAAGGGTTCAAAGTATCGAAGCCCAAGTGGCCTCCCGAGGATGAAGTCTGCAAGACGGAGGCTCCCGAGGATGTAGATCTGGACCTGAAGAAGCTGAGGCGGTCCTCGTCACTGAAGGAGAGGAGCCGCCCGTTTACTGTAGCAGCGTCCTTCCGAACCTCCTCCATCAAGAGCCCCAAGACCACGTCGCCCTCTCTCAGGAAAGGCTGGAGCGAGTCCGAGCAGAGTGAGGAGTTTGGAGGAGGGAGAGTGACCGAAAGGAAACAAACGGAAAGTGCCAGAGCCTCTGGGGAGAAAGAGAATGTGGGAAAATCACGCTGGCAGAGCGAGGATGCTGCCGCGGAGGAAGCGCCGAGGAGCAAGGACAGTCGTTCTTTTGAGCTGGAGAGTGAGAATTTTATAGAAAACGGCGCAGACATAGCTGAAGATGACAGCCACGTCCGCGCGCAGCCGTCTCCGTTAGAACCCGAGTCTCCGGGTTGGTCTGGCTTCGTAGATCCCACAACTACTAAAGAATTCACTACCCAGAATCAAAAATCCCAAGATGTCAGGTTCCGGGAGGAGGAAGAGCTGTCTGTGGAGGAACAGATAAAGAGAAACCGGTACTATGACGAGGGTGAGGATGAGGAATGACCGGCGCCTCGGTGCCGGCCTTAGATTCCTGTTAGCAACTCGCTGCCCTTTATCAAGTGGTGCGCAGAAACAGGCAGCTTGGCGCCAAGGGTCATTTATGTGGGAGCAACTTTGGAAGTGAATTCCCGCTAGCAAAACAGAACAAAAACAAACAAACAACCCCCCCTCCCAAACCAATTCTAAGTGCATTATTGAAACACCATCTTAAGCCTGCTGTGGTGGTGCATGCCTTTAATCCCAGCACAAGGGAGGCAGAGGCCAGCCTGGTCTACAGAGCGAGTTCCAGGACAGCCTGGGCTATACAGAGAAACCTTGCCTCAAAAAACAAGACAAAAGAACCCCCTTCATTTTAGCAGGGAAGGGCTACGCAGGGATTTCTCTCACTGATGCAGCCCCATTGTCCACTGCATCCCCCCAAATTAATATTAAAGTGGCTAGATATTTAGAGGCACATTTTCACACTACAAAGACCTTTGTGGAATTAGAGACATACAGAACACATACAGGAGTTCTCCTCAGGACCAGAGGCGCTTCAGTATAAAGGGCACAGTGTAGCTATTTTACCAATTTCATTTTTTAGTACTTAACTGCTGGAATCAAATATTTAGTCTTTCAAGCTTTTTAAATGCATTCTCCCTCCTCCCCCCCGTAGATACGGGAAGCTTACTGTCTTTCATCCTGCTCTCTGCATTTTTAATTACTGAGGCATGAAACAGCAACCTTTGGCCAAGTGAGATGGCTCACTGGGGAAAGGTGCCTGTGACAAAAGCCTGTGCACCTGATTCAATCCCCAGAACCTAAGTAAAGGTGAGAGAGCAGCCTGCACAGAGTTACCCTCTGACAAGGGACGCATGCCCATGATCAATCATGATAAACAAGTTAAAAACAAAAAATATAGCCAACCCTTACAAACACCTTTGAGACAGAGCCAACCTATATACTTCGGTGTTTGGAGAGACAGACATCCTACCCAAGTAATTGTGGCATATGCCAGTGTGTCTGCTGTCTGTTCTGGTGGCTTCTCACTGAAAGCTGCAGTGTTTCTGTAAGACCTTTTGGATCATGGTTTACTATGCTCCAAGTAAAACAGAACCTGAGATCAGATCTCTGAGGCAGATCTTATTAGTACTCATGGGCTCTGAAATGTATTGATTTTATTCCAGATAATATTCCCAGGATTGCATTGAATCAGTTTTAGGTCTTTCTTCTTAGGCCACAACCTACTTTGATCTGGTGTTGTGATAAAACACCAGGCAGAAGCAACTTAGAGGAGGAGGGTTCCGTTCTGCTCACTGGCCACAGGTAAGGGAAGTAAGGCCAGAGCCTGGGGGTAAAAACTGATGCAGACCGCGTGGGAACACTGCCCGATGGCTTCATCTCTGTGGCTTACTCAGCTGGCTTTCTTCACAACAAAAACAGACAGAGGAGCCCAAAGGCTCATCTGTTAGAGGCAGTTCCTCAGCTGAGCCTTCCCACATCCAGGTGATTCTCTGTCAGACTAACAAACACTGAGGAGCACGGGTGCTTTTCTCTGGAATTAAGGCTTTAGAACATTATAAATGAGTGCATTTCTTGTATGTAACTGATATCTCATGCGTATGGGGGAGGGGTTTTAAGGTAGAGGCCTTTTTTGCATTTGTAGAGATTTAGCTCTATTTTAGAGATATAAAATAATCTGTCTCCTTATGGGTATTGTTTAGCCTAAAACATTTTTATTCAATAAAGCTTTTAATTTACATTCCAAGTGCCCACACTGCTTTTTCCACTGTCTCTTCACAGGGTCAGGGGCTCCTCAGGACCTGCTTCTATTTGAGCAGTTTTTAGGGGGAAAGCGCTGTGAATTCGTTTCACCACTAGATGGCAATGTTGAACCGAATTGTGCACGTTTCATCCACCCTGAAGAAGACGGTCTTTTTTTTTCCTAGAAAATTTCAAGTAATTTGGCAAGAGAATTAGCGTTTGCATTCAAAATGAACTGTTTGTTTTACCAGTTCAGATTCCAGCGGTGGTTTTTACTGTTTACCATACTCAACACTTACTGACTCACCTTACAATTGTGCCTAAAACACAAAATAGGATTTCCAGCCATCTCTGCTGAAGACTCCTGCTCTTCACTCTGGGTGTGAGCATGTTTGGTTGATTTCTTCTGTAGAATCAACTTCTTCAAGTGTTTCCTGCTGCCATTGATTTGTGGTTTTAATAATAGCCTGGACCCAGCACTTGGGAGGCAGAGACAGGTGGATTTCTGAGTTCGAGGCCAGCCTGGTTTGCAGAGTGAGTTCCAGGACAGCCAGGGCTACACAGAGAAACCCTGTCTCAAAAAACCAAATAATAAGAAGAATAGTAATAATAATAATAATAATAGCCTGGAGACCAAATGTGGTGGTGGTCCATGCCTGTAATCTCAGGACTCAGGAAGCTGAGGCTTTATTTTACCGTTTATTAAAAAAGAGAGTAAAAGATGGATTTTATTTTTACATAAAGAATCAAATCTTGAATATTTGCACATTAAATCTTTTGTTTATTTGTAGGTTTATTTATTTGTGTATAAATGTTTTGCCTACATCCGTATGTGTGCACCACATGAGTACCTCATGTCTCGGGGGTCAGAAGAGGGCATCTGGTTCTCTGGAACTGGAGTTACGGGTGTTTGTGAGGCATCATGTGGGTTCCAGGAATCAAACCTGGGTCCTCAGCAACAAGTATTCTTATCTGCCAAGCCAACCCCCCCCCCCAGTCCCTGCATATTCAATCTTAGTCTTTGGTACTCCAGAATGTAGAGCATCTCCGAGAAATACTTATTTATTTACTTATTTTTTTATTAATTTAGATGGGGGGGGGTGTCTCCCAATGTAAGCCGTGGCTGGTCTGGAACTCATTATATAGACCAGGCTGAAATCACAGGCATCCCATCTACCTCCATTTCCCAAATGCTAGGAATAAAGGCATGAATTTGATACTTAGATTTTATAATTGTCCATGTATAAACATCGCTTCACAAAAATAACACAAATGGCAGACTTGTAAGGATGGAGAAATTAATGATCACCGGTATCCTGCTCATTCTCTGGAATCTTCTGTTTGTATTTGTTTGAGACAGGGTCTCATTATGTTATTTTGCCTGGCCTGGAGCTCATTGTGAAGACCAGGCTGGCCTCCAACTGCTGTTCATCTGCGTCTTGAGATTGCAAGGGTGCACCACTGGACAGTCTTCATGCTTTTGTACAAAAACCAACCGTGTGCCTGTGTGGTGTGGCTTGGTTTTCCATTTGAGCCATTGGTGCAGCCTGCTCTCTTCAGGATAAAGATTATTCATAAGAAGTCTTTATTTGGGCTTAATGTTTTAAACTAGAGATTGAGCAAACAGGAAAGCCACACCATCTCCAAAGAAGAATGTCAGGCAGCCGGCTTTCTGTCTTGAAGAAGAATGTGGCACGCTTTGGTCAGATTATAATTCCAATTACAGTCTTGCATACACTACCAATAGCAAGCCTTAAGTTCCACCAACTTGGGCCTTTTTACTGGGTCACTGCAGAGATGCTTTCCCTCCCTTACCTTGTGCAGAAAGAATTGCTGCAAGGTAAGTAGAAGCATCTAGAATTTAGAGGGTTATGTTGCTTAGAAGGGAGTTCCCCAAAGCCAATAAAAGCTTCTTGAAACATTGGGGACCGGAGTGAGGACCCTTGAAGCAGGTGTCATCGCCGCTGTATAACAGTCACTGGCGCAGTGGTCCTGGAAGCTGAACTATACTTCCCTCAGGGTATCCATGAAGCGTTCACAGTAGCTGGGATGGTGTGATGACTGTTCAGCTGACCATGAAAAGAAGGGTGGCTTGGTTAAGTCAAGGCAGCTAGGCACGAGTGGAGGGTCTGACAGCTGTCAGTTGAAGGGTAATAACTGGCTGGTCCTCAGGATTTCAGCTTATTCAAAGTAAATATTAAAGAGTGCTTACAAAGGGGGCTATTTTTTTGTTTTGTTTTTGTTTTTTGTTTTTCAAGACAGGGTTTCTCTGTGTAGCCCTGGCTGTCCTGGAACTCACTCTGTAGACCAGGCTGGCCTCGAACTCAGAAATCCACCTGCCTCTGCCTCCCTTGTGCTGGGATTAAAGGCGTGTGCCACCACTGCCCGGCCCAAAGGGGCCTATTATTAAAGCTATTTAGCAATGTTTAATTCCTAACCAAATGCTCTTAGGAAAAGTTGGATTCTTCAACTTGTCTCACTTCATCACCTATTTCAATAGGAATGTTTCTAGTAAACATGTTAAGAATTGGTACAGGCACATTTGGGGAAATTTTGAGTAGCATCTTAGACCAAAATCATTGTATACTGGTTCCTGTGTACTCAGCTGGCATGTTCTTGGTGCTCAGATTTAAGACCCTATGGCCTCAGAATAGGCTGTTTATTTACGTGTGTGTGTGTGTGTTTCGGGTCAGGGTTTTTCTGTGTAGCCCTGACTGTCCTGAAACTTGCTCTGTAGACCAGGTTGGCCTTGAGATTCACCTGCCTCTGCCTACCCAGTGCTGGGATGAAAGGTGTGAGACCCAGGCAAAAGATTGGCTAGTTGACTAGTTTTGAAGAGAGTCAGCCTCACCATGCAGTGGTGGCACACGCCTTAAATCCCATCACTCCAGAGGTAGAGGCAGGTGGACCTCTGAGTTGAGGGCCAGCTGTATTTAGAGTGAGATCCAGAACTGCCTGGGATACACAGAGAAACTGTCTCAGAAGTGAAAAAAAAAAGTCCTACCAAGTGGGCAAGATAAGACCTAAATCCCTTGTTAGAAACAAGTTTTATTGGTGTTGGAAAAAGAAGGCCAACAATTAATGCTTTTTATAGTCTATAAAAATTACAATGTACCTGGGGCTGGAGAGAAGGCTCAGTGGTTAGGAGCACTTGTTGCCATTTGTCCTGGATTTGAAACCTAACCCGTGTCAAAAAAAAAGAAAAAGAAAAAGGCAGGAAGATGCTTGGGTACAGCAGGGAGGCTGGACACACAGAAGAGGAGAAATCACTAGGATAACAGGTTCCAGAGAAGCAGAAGAATCTGGGGGCATGGCTGGGTGCACATAACTGGGTGCCCACATGGCTGGGCTCCCACATGGCTGGGTGCCCACATGGCTGGGTGCCCACATGGCTGGGTGCCCATGGCACACATCTCGACAAGGTACAGTTCTAAGACTGTAAGACTAATAGAATCCCTTTCTCCTCTCGACTCCTGTTGTCCTGTTCTGTCTCCATGGCTCTTCCTTCCCTCTTTGCCTCCTCTGCCAGCTCCTCCCCAGCCCTCCAACCTTTAAACATGATGGTTCTAGCGTGGTAATACAGCTCAGAGGTGGGGTTCTGCCCCGCATTGCCAAGGCTCTGGGTTCAACTCCTAGGGCCATAAAGCAAATCAAAACAGAGTGGAGCTAAACACCACAGTGCCCCTGAGCTCAGTCTTCTGACCTCTGTCTCCCCCTCTGCCCTCACTCCCTAGATCACCCATGTACCTCATACAGGTGCCATTAGGATTTTTTAGGGGGTGGGGTGGTCAAGACAGAGACTCTGTGTAGACCAGGCTGGCCTTGAACTCATAGTGATCCACCTGCCTCTGCCTCTCGGGTGCTGGGACTAAAGGCATGCACCGCCACAACCAGCTCTATGCCATTGATTCTTTAATACACATCATTTTATGCTCAAGCTGATCTCGTTCAACGGCCAAGTTTCTATTTACCATTTTCACTTCCCCAATTTTTCCCTTTTGGAGAGCACCTTGCTGTGTGTACCTGCCGTTTGGCTAAGCAAACCAGACTGATCTCAAACCCATGGCAATCTTCATATACCAGTGTCCCAAGAACTAGTATTGCAGGCCTGCATCACCATGCCTGCCTGCTTGTATCTTACCCACCTGTTTTATTATGTGTGTGAGTGTCTTGGCTGTGTGGATATCTGTGTACCACGCGTATGTAGTACTCACAGAGAGCAGAGGGCATTGGGTCCTCTGGAACTGGAGTTAGACATCCGTAAGCAACCATGTGGGTGCTGGGAATTGAACCTGGGTCCTCTGGAAGAGCAGCCAGTGCTCTTAACCACTGAGCCATCTCTCCCAGCTCTTGGTTCACTTGCTTATGAAAGTACCTCAGAGCTGGTGCTGATCGTGTGGTGGTAAATGCCCACAGTTCCAGAAGAGTTCAGGGCTAATCCTGACGATAATGAGTTCAAAGCCAATCTAGGCCACGTGAAACCCTATGTTAAGACACTGGAGCCAGGCAGTGGTGGTGCACGCCTTTAATCCCAGCACTTGGGAGGCAGAGGCAGGTGGATTTCTGAGTTTGAGGCCAGCCTGGTCTACAGAGTGAGTTCCAGGACAGCCGGGGCCACACAGAGAAACCCTGTCTCAGGGAAAAAAACAAAAACCAAAAACCAAAAACAAACAACAACAACAAAAAACTAGCAGGCATTTATTTTCCTTTTGCCTTGCTGCTTCCCCCCCTATTCCCTTCTGCCCAGAGAGGGGAAAGGAGGGACCTTTTGTCCTATACTGTATACAACCAAGTGCTGAGATTACAGCTGTGAAACACCACCTCCCACACACACACTCAAAGGGGAATGGGGGTGGGATGGGGAGGTCTCATGAAGTTCATGTTGGCCTTGAACTTGCAGAGAATGACCCAGCCTCCAGCCCCCAAGTGGGATTACAGTGGAGGCTAGAATTACTATAGGCTTTTAATTTAAGGATATCTCAAAGCCCGGAGCGTTCTCTGAGAAAAAGTGAAGGCCTAAAGCCAAGGAGGGGCGTGGAGATCAAAGAGGTGCACAGAAGTAGTAGAATCAACTAGAATGAACGGCACAGCCGACTGGCTGGGACCCGGGGACTGTAAGTGACGATCAGGACCGTACAGCCAGGCCCGAAGCCGGAATGGACTTGAATCTGCAGGATTAGGAGGAATGTTTACAAAAGGGAGAAACTATCCTGAATTTAGGGGTGTGACCGTGGTGATATCGAACCTGCTGCAAGAAACTGGGCGGGGCTCGGGCTGCAGGTGAGGGGCGTGACCAGGGCAGGTGGGCGTGGCCAAGACGAAACTGGCAAGCGGGGCGAGGCTGGGTACTACCTGAGGGACCTGGGCTGCTGTGGCGAGGAAGTGGGCGGGAAAGCAGGATGGGCGAAGAGGAGGCCAGGCCTGCGGGAGAGGCGGGCTGGACGTCTGGGAGGACCCGGGGACGGAAGAGGGTGGCCGTAGGCCGAGCCCCGCCCCGGGGCCGCCTCCCTGCTGGTTCCTTTCGCCTTGGCTGCCTCGGAGGCTGTGGCGGCAGTGGCCGCCGAGCGCGCGTAAGATGGCGACTGCAGCGGCGGAAGCCCTGGGCCTCCTGTGGGGCTGGCTGTGGAGCGAGCGCTTCTGGCTGCCTCAGAACGTGAGCTGGGCGGACCTGGAGGACCCGGCCGACGGCTACGGCTACCCGCGCGCCCAGCACGTGCTGTCGGCGTTCCCGCTGGCAGCGGGTATCTTCTCCGTGAGGATGCTGTTCGAGCGGTGAGCGCTGCTGCGCGGGGCCGGGGGGCGCCGCGGGCGGAAGCCGGGGCGGCGGGGCGGGAGAGCCCGGGCCGCGGCGGGGATGCTCAGAGCCCGGCGACGCGCCCCTGGAGCCTGCGTGCGTGCGTGCGTGCGTGCAGACCGCCTCGAGTCTGGGGTGTGAGCGAGTGAGAGTCGAGGGGAGCGCTGGGCCCCAGAAGTGCAGACCCCAGAGTCGCAGGGAACTCTCGAAGGCTGCCTCCCCAATCTCCAGGAACCCAAGAGTGAGTCGTGCTCGCTCAGAGCCCCGCGCGAAGAACGGGAAGGGCCCAGGAGAACCAGAATTAGCTGGGGTCGTGGAAGCTTGTGGGCTCAGTGCAGGCGCCAGACTTTCCGAGCGACATAGGTGGATGCGTGAGATGTAATGTTTGCTAAAGTTACTTTACTTCTGAGGTTTGAAGCAACCGGATCAGTTAGGCCCCAAGCCCTGATTTGTTAGCGCGTGGACGTCTGTTAGTATGACAGCCGACGTCTAGCTAGGATAGGGTGTGGTGAAGCCCGAGGCTTCCAATGTTTGGGGAAGGTGTCAAGAGGAACGGTTGTGCGGGCCTCGGAAGCCTGAGAGGGGGGAGTGGTCCCTTTGAAGGCGATGGAGCCTGAGAGTTTATTGGAAACAGCTTTTTGAACCAGCTTCTAAGGTTGTAGTATTCACAACATTCTTTGCCCAACTATGTGCTCTGGGCTAAAGTTCCCCCCTTTCTTTGAATGGTTAGTCTTGTCTGCTGCCAAAAAGATGCTGTTCTACAAGGATCTGAACCGATATGTGATGTGGATCGATCATGGCGGTGTTTTTGGTAAAGCTTAGTCAAACTCCAAGGGAGTACTTTCCTCGTAGACAGGCGCTTTTGTAAAAACTTTATCTAGAACAAACACGACTGTGATGCAAGAATACCCTTTCTAGTGTGGAGATGTGGTTAGACAAAATAATCCATGCTCAGAAATATCTGTTTTGGATTACTTTGATTTGCCTATGAGGATTTTTTTTCCCTTATATCTAGTTAGTCACTAATCTATTTATTAATACTGTCTGTCTCTTGTAAAAGTGCTATGCCAGACACTCAGATGCAAAAGTAAATATATAATAAATGTAATAAGTGAAACTCAAAGTCTTTTCTGGGCCCCCAAGAACTTACAGTTTTTTCAAAATAACCATTATTAAGTATCCCTGAGGTGGAGTGGCAGGCTTAGGAGAAAACTGGATCTGGTATTCTCTTCCACGGTGAGGGCTGAAAATGAAATGTAAGGGACTATCAAGAAAACTAGACAATCCAATACATTTTTTTCATTGTTTTTCATAAAGATATGTAACAGTTTTGTGTCTTACCTTAGACTTTTCCAATTCCCCCCTCCCCCCATGGCTGGAGACAATTCCCTGGAGGAGTCACTGGAAAGGATCCTTTCCCTGTGGGAATTCTATCTGCATGTTTCTATGGCACTCCGGTGTCAAGGGGATGAACAAGCATTCTTTCTTTCTAATATGATATTTCTTGTCCAGCAGCTTGTTTGTTTAGTTTGTGATCTTAGGAAAAATTGACCCTAGAAGCAGTCTTGCTATTTTGTTTCCCTTTAAGATCAGCTATCTCAGAAAGTTCTTGGAATTGACTGCTGTTCTTTTGTGTGCTGGTCTTCCATAAAGGAAACAGAAGAGCTGTAACTAAGGTGCAGTAGAAGACTATTTAAGGGGTCAGAGAGATGGCTCACCATTAAGAACTGTATCAGGAAATCTAGTGCCTTCCAGAGTACCCCCTGAGTTTGATTCCGAACATGGCAGCTCACAACCATCTGCAACTCCAGTTCCAGGGGATAGATAGAGGCCCTCCTTTATCTCCACAGGCATGCATGTGATACGCAGACTTCTATGAAGTGAGAACATACATATATATAAAATAATAAAATAGGATTTTTTTCTGGGCATAGTGGTATACACCTAGGCAGATCTCTGAGTTCAAGGCCAGCTTTGAACCATAGTTAACAGGATAACTAAAATGAGATCAAAAATTCAAAACAAACAAAAAGGACCCCCCCCCCAGTCTATTTAAAATAATTGGGAATTGGTTTTTCCTGCATTTTCTTTTTTTTTTTTTTTTTTTTTTTTTTTTTCGGGTAGGGTTTCTCTGTGTAGCCCTGGCTGTCCTGGAACTCACTCTGTAGACCAGGCTGGCCTGGAACTCAGAAATCTGCCTGCCTCTGCCTCCCAAGCCCTGGGATTAAAGGCGTGCGCCACCACTGCCCAGCATCCTGGGATTACAATTTAATGTGCACTCCTACACCCAGCTATAATATTTAACTTCTACCCCAGTACTCAAGAAGCTGAGGCAGGAAGATCATGAACTTGGGACCCAGTTCTGGCTCTATAGTGAGTTCAGGCCAGCCAGGGCTGTGTAGTAAGACCAACAAGACTAACTGCAAGGGGAGGATTGCACGGTACCCTGTACTTGATTTAATGTGTTTATATGGGAGGAAGACTGAATTTGTAACTGTGTGTCTTAATATATTAAAACACATACATAGTTAAGGTATGTACTTAAGATATGTAAATATATAAAAATAAATATCTATTTTTACATTTGAGAAATGAGAAAATGCAGGAAAAAAAATTCCCAATTATTTCGGATAGACTTTTTTTGACACACACACACACATGCACATACATATAGACATATAATTCTGAATGTCTTAAGATATACAGTGACAATACAGTAAAATTTAAGATAGGGCCTCTCTGGCTGTACTGGAACTTGACATATAGACCAGGCTAGCCTCCAGCTCACAGAGATCCACCTGCCTCTGCCTCCTGAGTCCTGGGGTTAAGAGCTATGTTTTAAGGAGTCTTTATTATATGTAAGTACACTGTAGCTGTCTTCAGACAGACATACCAGAAGAGGGCATCAGATCTCATTACAGATGGTTGTGAGCCACTATGTGGTTGCTGGGATTTGAACTCAGGACCTTCAGAAGAGCAATCAGTGCTCTTAACCACTGAGCCATCTCTCCAACCCTGTTTTAAGGAGTCTTAAACTTATTCTACTTGATAGAAAGACAAGTAGAAAGACTTGGAAAAAGACCTCCAGACAAGGTCTTGCCATGTAGTTGGGGCTAGCTCACAACTCAAAATCCTCCTGCCTTAGCTTCCCAAGTGCTAGGATCATAGTAGGCCCAGCCTGGTTGTGTTGTCTCAGGGTCTCCTCCAAAATAGAGTTTACTTCCCTTCCCTTCTCTTGAACCACAGTGCTTTTTTTTTTTTTCCTTTTCCATATTCCCTAGAGAATTGCAGCCTCTTCTAATAGAGATTACTTGAAAAACTGGCCATAAATAAAATATATCTCCGCAGTCCAGACTGGTTTCAGCTCACTGTGCCACTCAGCCTGGCCTCTAATTACTGAGGGGTTTTGTGCCTCCACCACTCAAGTGCTAGGATTACAAGCATGAGCCACCACACCCAGCACTATTCTCTATTTGACTCAACACCTGCAGTGTGGGCCTAAGGATATAGGTTGGAGATGGGGTGCTTGCCCTGGGCTTACTCTCCAGCACAGGCAAAACCCAAACTCCACAAGCAGATGCTACCTCTCAATTGTGTGTGTGTGTGTGTGTGTGTGTGTGTGGGGTCTGTGTAGTGCACCGTGAGCATGCGATCAGGACTGAATGGTTGGAAAGGGTCTACTCATCTACACAGATACTCAGAGGGATTGTCAGGAATATAGTAACTTTAGTATGAAATAGACACTTGCATTGAATCAAAGAGATGAGAGGGTTCTCTGCTACATCTCTTCATGTTATGTGTGCATGCTTAGTACTTTCTATAGACTCTATCTTTCTGCCTTCATATGCACACTTAGGGTAACTCTATCACAAAGGGAGTAACTCCTCCAGGTTTGCTCTTTTCTTCAATATTATATTGTTAATTGAAACCTGGAAGAATGCTCTAAGCCAGATCTGTTGTATCTTATTTTTGTCTGTTTTGTTTCTGAGGCAGATAAGATCTCTCTCTTACTCAAGCTGCCTCCCCTCTCCCTGATTGTTGGGATTATAGGCATGAGCAACTACTCTGGATTTTTAAGCTCAATTTTAATATAAAATTGCTTGAAACATGATATCCAGGTCCCTGAGTGCGTGTTAAATACTGATACACCAAGTCTTTGCAGGCTAATTAACTTGTGGTATGTTATTGCAGTAGAAGCTTCAGTTGCCAGAAGACAGTTGCTTTGTGAATCATGTAGGACATAGGTGAGCACTTTCACTTGGCTTGTCATCTCAGTCATGTCTCGTCACTTCAAGCAGCTTTGCTAGGGTCTCCAAAGCTACCTTCCAGATAGCATGCCCTGTCCCTGGGAACTGAGAAGGCTCTCTGACGGCCTGTTATGTGTTACTTATTCTCTGAGGTGGGGGTCTTGCTCTGTAGCCTTGGCTTGCTTAGAACTTGATATGTAGGATGAACAGGCTGGCCTCAAACTCAGAGATCTCCTCCTCCTCTGCTGTCAGAGTGTTGGGGTTAAAGGCATGCACCACCACAATTTGTTGGCATATTTTTTCAGCCTGTCTTTCTCTCTACCCCACCAGAGTTTCTCTGTGTAGCCCTGGCTGTCCTGGAACTCATCCTGTAGACCACGCTCGTCTTGAACTCACCCTCTCTACCTCCCCAGCGCTGGACTTAATGAAGTCTTGGTATCTCTACTACACAGCACTCCCACCCACCCACCCACCCACCCAGTTGTTTTCCTCACGTCTACTAAGTGCAGCTTGCTCCTCCCACCCCTTCTCCCCTGTGTAGCTCTGGCTTTCCTGGAACTTGCTCTGTAGACCAGACTGGCCTAAGATCTGCCTCCTGAGTACTAGGATCAAAGGCGTGCACCATCATGCCCAGCTCTAAGCACAGCTTTCATTTTGTTTTGTTTAAATAAGTAGCCTGACTGCCTTTCCCCATGTCACCTCATGTTAGCCCAGAATTAACAAATCCCCCAGAGGACAGAGCCTCTGAGAAGAACAGCCATAGATGCTGATTAGGTTATAAGGAGCACAGCCCATTACACTGCCTCCCTGCATTTGTTCTGTTGGGTATTATTGAATTGTAATCACAGAATTAAATGACATTTGCACACCAGCTGAGCAAGGTTGGGGAAAATGTACACATGGCCCCACCTTATCCCTCCTCACTCTGTAAAAAGCTTCTCTCCACAGTTTTTGTCTGCACAGTAGATGTTTGTATTCTGCAGACAACTCTATTGTTGTCTTAGGGTTTTCATTACTATGAAGAGATGTCATGATCCAGGCAACTCTTATTTATAAGGACAACATTTAATTGGGGGCTGGCTTACAGGTTCAGAGGTCCATTATCAATGCATGGCAGTGTCCAGGCAGGCATGATACTGGAGGAGGTGAGAGTTCTACATGTCATCCAAAGGAAGCCAGGAGCAGACTGTCCTCAGGCAGCTAGGAACAGGTCTCAAAGCCTACCTCCTAACAGTGTCACTCCCTGGGCCAAGCATATTCAAACCACCACATTTCACCCTGGTCTGGATAAGCTTGTTCAAATGCGTGAATCTATGGGGGCCATACCTAGCATAGCTTAATGCAAAATACATTTAGTCCAACTTCAAAAGTCTCATAGTCTATAACAGTCTCAACAATGTTAAAAGTCTCTTCTGAGATTCATGCAATCTCTACACTGTAATCCCTTAAGAAATCAAGATCAAAAAGCAGATCTCATACTTCCAATATCACAGGATATAAATTACCATTCCGAAATGTCTTGGTGAGGAAACACTGGACCAAAGCAAGACCAAAAGCCAGCTGAGCAAACTCCAAACTCAGCATCTCCATGTCTGATGTCAAAGCTCTTCAGATCTCCAAGACCTTCATCATTGTTGACTACAACAAACTTTGTCTTGGGCTGGTTCTATTCTGCTCCATGTTAGCAGCTTTCCTCAGCAGGTCTTCCACAGCTCTGACATCTCTTAACATCTTGGGGCCTCCAAGGCAACTTCAACCTTACAGCTTCTTGTTCCAGTGTCGGATCCACACACTATCTCCTGGGCTTCTCAAAAGAGCTTGGGTCACTTCTCCAGCTCTGCCCTCTGTAGCACTCTAGGTTCTGGTTGACTTCACTCCACTGCTGCTGCTGTTCTTGGTGGTCATCCCACGGTACTGGCATCTCTAATACGCTGGTGTCTTCTACTGCAACTAGGCTTCATCAATAGCTTCTCATAGGTTCCCTCTATGGTGCCATGCCTCTTTTCTTTGCATGACACCTTCAGTCCTCGGCCATCAACTGCAACTGAGGCTGCACCTTCACCAACGGTCTTACCTGGCCTCTGACAGTGCAAAGCCTCAGCTGCTCATCAAAACCTCTTCATGCCTTCAGACATTACTGGGTGACCCTTACACATTACCAAGTCCATCTACTAGCATGAAGTACAACCTTGGTTGTCTCTGGAACAGTTTCTTTGTGCTCTCAGGACACACTTCCCAGATTTTACCTCAGTGATGCTGGTCTCTTTTTCTCTTTCTCTGTGCTTGCAGGAGCTGGAACATGGCCTATTACATTATCACTAGCTTTCTGGTTTGCAACTCCTTCACTGCCTAAGCTTGGCTGTTCTGGAGCTTGCTCTGTAGATTGACCTTGAACTCAGCAATCTGCAGGATTCTCTGAAATGCTGGGATTAAAGATGTATACCACCATGCCTGGACCTAAGCTTTTCTCTATTTTGGAACTTGCTTTGTACCAGGCTGGCCTTGAATTCAGAGATCTGCTTGCCTCTTTCTCCTGGAATTGAAGGTGTGTACCACCATGCCTGGGCCTAAGCTTTCCATGGCCATGATTCTTCAAGATCTGGATCACAGGTGTGCCCCCCATTTCTGGATTGTACTTCATTCCAGATTAAAAGTCCAAATGAAAACAATAACCAGATCATAATAATGCTTAAATATAACTCTCCCTTCTTAAACTGCAGAATCATAAGCTTAGCTGCATGGGATCTTGTCCCAAAGTCACCACTCCCTTAATTCCATTTAATATCCTTGAACACAGGATTCAGGGAGGCAGAGGCAGGCGGATTTCTGAGTTCGAGGCCAGCCTGGTCTACAGAGTGAGTTCAGGGCAGCCAGGGCTACACAGAGAAACCCTGTCTCGAAAAACCAAAAAAAAAAAAAAGGAAAGAAAAAAGAATAATGGTAAAGTCTTGTAAATGGGTAAAAAAAGAGGCTAGTGAAAGAGCAGAAATAACGGTTGTACCTTCCTTCTGGAGTGGGACGGGGTCGGCCTATTTTGAATTCCTCTCCAGAGGTATTTTCAGGCAAAATGATGAACCCAGTTTCCTAGGTAGAATAACTAGAATTATATTGTACAGTGTAGCAATCACTACTTACTACACATCTCTAGGATTTCAAATGTGAAGACTCAGATATAAATACACAGTACACCCTGGCTTTTAAAAAACACCTCAGTTTTTACTTTTATTGAGTCAGGGTCTCTTCTGTCACAGGCTGGCCTCAGATGACTAGCCTACCTGGTTGATAAAGCCAGGGGCTCCCTTGGTGAGCTTAAACAGCTGAGCTACATTTCTAGTCTACACTTTCTGCATCATTTACATACTGACATGCCAATACCTTATACAACTTTTGTCTTGTTAGAGACGGGACCTTCTATAGCCTAGGCTGACCTCAGACTCCTTAGGTAGCTGAAGATAGCTGGCCTTGGGCTCCTAATCTCATGCTTTCATTCCCAGAGTGCTAGGATTACAGGTGTGCACTACCAAACCAGGTTTAGCATTTTAGATTTGTCAAATAAAATCAATAAAGTAAAAATCAGCCCGATAGTGGTGGTGTAGATCATTGTGAGTTGGAGGCCAGCCTGGCCTATAGATCGAGTTCCAGGACAGGCAGGACTACACAGCAAAACCCTGTTTTTTGGGGGGGGGGGGAATAAATGAATAATGTAAAAACTAATTTTGCTTTGGTTTGCTTTGGTGGTGACAGTGGTTGCAGTTGTAGGCGGCCTGAGAGGAGGTCTTACTGTCTCCTGAATGCTGGAAGTGCAGTCTTGAGCTTCTGTATATACTACGCATAGCTCTATTTTGATCTCTTAAAAAATGTGGCTAGTAAGGGCTGGAGAGATTGCTCAGTGGACCCAAGTTGGGCTCCTAGCACCCATACTAGGTGGCTCCAGCACCAGGGGACCTATGCCCTGGCCTCCGTGAGCATCTGTACTCAGGTGTATATATACATAATTAAAAATAAGTAGCAATAAATAAAGTTTAGCTATTAAAATTTTTGCTTCTTGGGCTGGAGAGGTGGCTCAGCAGTTAAGAACACTGACTGCTCTCCCAGAGGTCCTGAGTTTAATTCCCAGCAACCACATGGTGGCTCACAACCTTCTGTAATTGGGTCTGATGCCCTCTTCTGGCATGCAGGTGTATATGCAGAGAGAGCACTCACATACATTAAATATAAATACATCTTTTTAAAAATGTGCTTCTGTGGTTCATAAGTTCATTATCAGCACATTTGTCCATTGTGTTTGTGGTGCTTCTGTGTATGCTCCTGTGCAGGTA
>JADRCH010000871.1:702082-764107 GCA_019843965.1 Rhynchomys soricoides | reverse complement strand
ATCTTACTCCCCAGGAACTAAATTGAGATGAAGTACTAGGGGCTGGCCTCAAATGTTCAATTTTCTGCCTCAGTCCCCTAAGCATGTAACTGTATGTGTGTGCCACCATACCTGGCTTGGTCTTCTGATGTGAGGAAAATGATATTATTAACACTTCACTTGTGACAGTATCTCACATGCATCTTTATTATCATTGTTATTTGTGTCTGAGAAACACTGTCTTATTTATTATGTAGCCATGGCTGACCTCGAATTTACAAAGATCTCACTGGCTCCCTAGTGCTGGAATTAAAGGCATGTACCACCACATTGTAAATCCAATTTTTTTGTTTTGTTTTTGTTGTTACTTTTTGAGGCAGTGTTTCTCTTTATAGCTCTGGCTGGCCTGGAACTTACAGAGATCCAGCCACCCTCTGCCTGTGCTGAAATTAAAGGCATGCCCTACCACACCAGGCCCAATCCATCGTTTTGTTTTGTTTTTGCTCTTTTGAGACAGTGTGTCTTTTTGTAGCCATAGCTATCCAGGAAATCATTCTAGACCAGGCTGGCCTCAAACTCACAGAGATTCTCCTACCTCTGCCTCCTAAGTGCACCACCACTGCCCAGCCACATATAACCTTCTCAAATAGGTCTTTTCAAATGAGTCGGTGGCAGAATATGAAACCAAATAACACGTCTGGTTCCTAGTACGTGTTTCCATTTTTTCTCACACTAATTTACTAATCAGGGCCCCTTCATCACACTTAGCAAACTATATTTAGAATTGGACCTTGGATTGTCTCTGTTACAGATTTATTGCCAAACCCTGTGCACTCCATGTTGGCATCGAAGACAGTGCTCTCTATCAGGTCGAATCCAATGACACCCTTGAGAAGGTGTTCATATCTGTTACTAAGGTAAGTAAACAGGACGAAGGCCACAGGAAGGTCGCTCTGTAAGTGGGGAAATAGCACGTGTAAGAAAGGTGAGTGTGGTGGCTTGAACAGGTGTGCCCCGCCCCGAGATCCATGTGTATGAGTGCTTGGTTAATGGAGAGTAGTACTAATAGGAGGTGTGGCCTTGTTAAAAGACGCATGTCACTGTGTAGGTGGGTTCTGAGGCAATATATATCTGGTTGCCTCCAGCACCATATCTGCCTACATGCTGCCATGCTTCCCATCATGATGATAAAGGACTAAACCTCAGAAACTGTAAGCCAGCCCCAAGTAAATGTCCTTATAAGAGTTGCCTTGGTCAGGGTGTCTCTTCACAGCAGTGAAGCCCTGAGACAGAAGTTGGTGCTAAGGACTGGAGTATTCCTGTGATGGCCTGACCAAACTTTTCTTTGGAGGGATGTGGATTTTTGCACTTTGGAAAACAGTGGAATGTTTTAAGTGGGGCTTAATGGGCCATACCAATAAAAGCATGGAAGACAGTGGCACGGAGAGTGATTTGAACTCTGGGGGCCTGGCTCAAGGTTTCAGAGGAGAAGACTTCTAGTATGTTGCCACGTGATCATTCTTGTGATGTTTGTAATTGTGGCTACTTTTTGTCCTCATCTGAAGAGTCTTTCTAGGCTAAGGAGAAGAGATTTAGATTGCACTTACAAAGGAAATCTCAAAACTGCCTAGCACAGACTCTGTCCTGTGGTACATTCTTATGAAGAGTTTTTGATCAAGCGTAGCAAGCTTACAAAAAAAAGTATGGATCAAGAATTAAAGGGGCACCAAGAAGTGGAATGTAGCCAAATCCTGTGTTTAAGGATATTAAATGGAATTGAGGGAGTGGTGACCTCTGGGCAGGATCCCACCCAGCTAAGCTTATTGTTTATGCGTTTGCAGTTGAACAAGGCATAGTTCTATCGTGTTAGGCATTATTATGACCTGGTTATTGTATTCATCTGGACATAAGGAGATGTGATTGTGTATCAAAGTCACAAGGGATGGACTGTGATGGCCATTCTCAGTTGTCAACTTGACTATCTCTGGAGTGAACTACAATTCAGAATTTATAAAGATCTTGTGAAAGGAATTAGGGAAAGGCTAGGTCTGGGCATGGTGGTACATACCTTTAATCCCAGGAGACAGAGACAAGAGATCTCTGAGTTAAAGGCTAGCCTCGTACAGAGCAAGATCCAAGTACAGAAAAGCTTAGGTCAAGGCCTGATGCTTCACACCTAAAGGTAAATCGCAGCACTCAGGAGACAAGCATGCAGATCTCTGAGTTCAAAGTCAGCCTACAGAGCAAGCTCCAGGACAGCCAAGCTTAGGCAGTGAAGGAGTTGGGAAACAGAAAGCTAGTGATGATGTGATAGAACAAGGAGGCATGTTCCAGCTCCTGCAAGCAGCAGGACTCAGCAGCTTTGGCCATGTGTGTGGCTCTGGCTTTAGAGTGAAAAATAGAAGGGACTCCTGGGACAATGGATGCTGGTTAGCCAGAGCGAAGAAATTAGCAGTGATTAAGAAGAGACCAGCATCACTGAGGTGAAATCTGGAAAGTGTTTTCTGAGAGCACAAAAAATGTTCTGTTCCAGAGATAGACCTTGTTGCTGGCAGCCAGACTTGGTAATATGTAAGAGTCACCCAACTAGTTTTGAACTAGTTTTGAAGGCATGAAGGGGTTATGGAGAGCATCTGAGACTTGGCACTGTGAGAGCCAGGAAAGGTGAAGGTGCAACTAAAGTAGCAGCTGAAGTTGAAGCTTGGCGCCATGAAGAGAGCCTATGAGAGAGGCTATTGGTCAAAGTGCAGCCTAATTACAGGGGAAGACCCCAGACTGTTGGAGATGCCAGTACCAAGGGATGATCACCAAGAACAAGTAGCAGCAGTGGAGTGGAGCCAGCCAGAGCCTAGAGTGCTATAGAGGGCAGAGCTGGAGAGGTGACCCAATCCCTTTGGGGAAGCCCAGAAGATCATGTGTGGATCCTAGACACTGGAACAAGAAGCTATTAAGTTGAAGTTGCCTTGGAGACTCCACAAGCCATGGGAGATCTGCAAAAGAAAGCTGCTAACAGGGGGCGTAACCAGGAGGAAGAATTGTACTGCAGTCAACAAAGCTAAAAGGAGCTGAGCATCAGACATGGAGATGCAGAGCTGGGGTTTGCCCATCTGGTTCTCCGTCTCGCTTTGCTCCAGTTTCTCCTCACTGTGCTCTTCTCTTCCCTACGTTTGGAACCGTAATGTATATCCTGTGCCATGGTATGTTAAATGTATGTGATCTGTTTCTGTTTTTGACTTTAATAGGGGATTACAGTTAAGAGACTGTATGAATCTCAAAAGAGACTTTGAACTTTAGACTTTTAAGCATTGCTGAGACTGTGATAGACTATGGGGACTTTTGAAGTTGGACTATATGCATTTTGCATTATGTTATGGCTATAAGCCTAAGAGGGCCAGGGAGTGGCATGTGATCGTTTGAATAGATACGGCCCCTATAGATTTATGTGTTTGAATGCTTGGCCCACGGGGAGTGGCACTAATAGGAGATGTGGCCTTGTTCGAGAGGGTGTAGCTGTATTAGAGGAGGTGTGGCGTGTGGTTTTGTTAGAGGAAGCGTCATTGTGGAGGTGGGCTGTAGGGTAACATGTATGTTCCAGTGTGGAACACAGTCGTCCCCTCCTGGCTGTCTTCAGATCAAGATGTAGAACTCTCAGTTCCTCCAGCACCATGTCTGCCTGCATGATGTCATGCTCCCGCCTTGATGATAATGGACTGTTCCTCTGAACCTTAAGCCAGCCCCAATTAAATGTTATCCTTTATAAGAGTTGCCTTGGTCATGGTGTCTGCTCATAGCAGTAAAACCCTAACGAAGTCAGTAAGGATAGGAAGGGGAGGTGACTCTCCACACCTAATGTGGTCTCTTCTGTCTGTAGAGAAGGTTAGCCTCTTAGGATATCTTTCAGCCAAAATCTCTAAATTATAACACCTTTAAACTTTGCTCCTTCTTAACATCTACCTCCACTCCTCCCCTAAACACGTATTATGTGTGTTTTCACTTCTTTTTTCTCCAGCTTTTAATCAACATGAATGCGGCTCTAGTGGACTTTTTGGGTTTTGCTTTGTTTTTGTTTTAACACACACACACACACACACACACATATATATGAATGTTTTGTCTGCATGTGTGTCTAATATACCCCTTATGCATGCCTGGTGCTGTTGGGGGACAGAGAGGACATTCAGATCTCCTGGAACCTGAGTGAGTTATAGGTGGTTGTGAAGTGTTATGTGTTCAACTTGGGAGTTGAACTTAGTCCCTCTGCAAGAGCAGCAAGTGTCTTAATCAGTGAGCCTCTCTGCAGTCTGTTTTTTTGGTTTGTGTGTGGTAAAGGAAAATGTAATTGATAGTGAAAGTGTAAAATGCTAAAGAAAGGTTAGTTGCTTTAGAATTGCCATTCCCTTCTGTGTGGGAGTTCCCCAAGACATATAGTTTGACTTCCTTAAACTAACTGTGTGATGTTTTAATTAAGGTAATTAGAATTAAATGGCTTTATTAAAATGATTTGGAGATAAAACATGGAAAAGCTGTGTAGTAGCACTTGAGCCACTGTGGTTGTCATCCTTTGCCACTCAGCTAGTAAGAGGGATTCCACTGGGGAACTGTGGAGAAGGCATGTTCTAACTCTGGTCATACATATGCAGTATCCTGACGAGAAAAGGCTGAAAGGCCTATCAAAGCAACTGGACTGGGATGTTCGAAAAATCCAATGCTGGTTTCGCCATCGGAGGAATCAGGACAAGCCTCCAACGCTCACTAAATTCTGTGAAAGCATGTATGTGTCAGCGGGAGCAGAGGATGAGACGGGTGGAGTACAACTGCTTTCTTTTGGGGAATCAGTTTACTATTAGGATAAGAATGTCTGACTCTAATGCTCAAGGTTTAAAAGCCAAGGGGCAATGGAAATGGACTCCTAAGTGAGCTAGTGGCCGCAGTAGGAAAGGCCAGAACCGGAAACCTGCTCACATGTACCCCCTGGTCGTACTTGCCACTAAGGCAAGAGGATTCCATTCTGTTTCTTCTTTGCAAATAGACTGAGCTAGGTGTGGTGACACATAACCTTTACTCCCCAGCATTTGGAGACTGGTAAGTGGATCTCCAGTTCAAGGCCAACCTGGTCTATATATCCAAATTCCAGGCCAGCCATGGTTAATTACATAATGAGACTCTGTCTACCTAACTCCCCCCCCCCTTTTTTTTTAAATGGCCTGGAAAGTTGGCTCAGTAGTTAAGTGCACTCAGTACTCTAAGGGAGGATAAAAGCTTATTTCCAAGCACCCACATCGGGGAGTTCATAACAACCCTCTGTTACCTCCAGGTCCAGTAGACCTGCCCTTAGACACACGCGCACACATGTACACACGAATGCCTGTGCTTTAAAAGTTAATGATACAGTCTGTTTTTAGAAAGCCTGGGAGTGAATTCTATTAAATATATATATATATATATATATATATATATAGGTCAGTTTGTATACCCTGCCTACCTTGACAGAAACAGTACCAGTTTGCTCTATATTTATTTGTGGGAAGTTTTCTTTTGCTGGGGAATGTTGTACTTGAAATCAAAGTTTTTAATTCTCTAGAAATGGCACTCAGTCACTGTCATGTTGGGTACTATGAGGGGTCTAATAGGACAGTGTATTCTTGTGGGACTCTAGTTCAAACAAAGGTTCAAAGCTGATGCTGGCTTTTTAGAGATCAGTTTTGTTCCAGTATACTATCTTGATTTTCCCCAGCTTGAATTTTACCCCCTTTGGAGTGGACTTTTTTGGGGGGGGGGGTTCGAGACAGGGTTTTTCTGTATGGAGTGGACATTTATGTAACCTCTATTCTTTGCTCACCCAGGTGGAGATTTACTTTTTATTTATGTATGTTCTGCTACGGAATCAGATTTCTCTGGCTGGTGAGTCTGAACTCTCTCTGTCCTCTCACTGAGTTTTAGTCCTGTCAAGATGCCTGGATTCTAGAAGTGAAGATTAAATGCCTTCAGCTGTTTATATCTCTTTTGGGGGTAAGGCTGCTCTTGAGCCTTCTGCCTCGGCCTCTGTACACTGGGATTACAGGTGTGTGCCAGCACCACTCCCAGCAGAGGTCAGAATTTTTCCTAAAGTTTTCTGTTGTCATGCCCAGTGTATCTTCTACCTTGGGTTTCACTTGACTAACTTCAAGGCCCTGCTGTTTGCTCTGAATACTGGTACTAGGTAAGTCAGAACAGTACCTAATGGCTTACAGGGCACTGAGAAGATTGCTGCTCTAATGAGAGGCAATGAGGCTGCTGACCACTCATTTGGTTTATTCTGAGATGGGGTCTCTGTGTAGCCCTGGCTGGCCTGGATCTCAGTGATTCACAGGCTTCTCCCTCCAAAGCACTGGGATTAAAAGCGTGGGCTACCACGCATGCCTCACCTTAATTTCTGAGACAGGTTCTCTCAGTAAACCCATAGCTCACCTGTCCTTCCCTGCAGCACTGGAGTTGTAAAACCCCTGGAGTTTTACGTGGTAGCTGGGGAACGTAAGTCAGCCCCCGTGTTGGGATGGAAAGCACTCTGCCAAGTGAGCTCTCTTGTCACCTCCCCAGATTTTGTTTCTAAGACAGACCTTCATTATGAACCCAGGCTCTCCTTGGACTCGTGGTGATCTTCCTGCCTTAGCCTCTCACACTGCCGTGCCTTGCTTGGAGTTTTTGACCACTCTTTCACCCCTGTACACGTTTCCCTTTAAATGCTGTGCTTGAGTCTTCAAAGGTAGATGAAAATTTGATAGTCCTAAAGGAAGGGACAGACAACCACAGAGTCACAGCCAGAGGTGCCGTGTTCTTACTGACGAAGTGACTATGCTTGGTTTTATTTGAGACAGGGTTTCTCTACATAGCTTTGGCTATCTAGGAACTTGCTCTGTACACCAGGCTGGCCATGAACTCACAGAGATCTACCAGCATCTGCCTCCCAAGTACTGGGATTAAAGGTGTGTACCAGCACCCCCCAGCGTGCATTGGTGTTTTGCCTGCTTCTGTGTCTATGTGAAGGTGTCAGATCCTGGAGTTACAGACAGCTGTGACCTGCCATGTGGGTGCTTGTAGCTGAACCCTGGGTCCCCTGGAAGAGCCACCAGTGTTCTTAACCACTGAGTCATCTCTCCAGCCCCATGATCGAGATTTGTTCTTTAAATTATGTGAATGTATCTGTGTATCTGTACGTAGGTATATGTGCATGTACCCGTGAAAGCCAGAGTGCTCCCAACACCCCTGCCCAAAAGCCGAAGGTACAAGCATTATGAGCTACCCAATCTGGGTGCTAGGAATTGAACTTGAGTCCTACAAGAACAATGGTCCTCCTGACTTTTGAGCCACCTTTCCATCCCACATCTGCTCGTATCTGAAAAGAAGGAAAATGTAAAGTCTGCAAGCCTCCACATGTACACACACGTGACAGTAATGATTAAAGAAAAAGAGGCCATGGATTGAGAAGGCACCAGGCAGGGGACGTTGGTTTATTTTCATATATATATTTACTTTTATGTGCATTGGTGTTCCGCCTACATATTTATCTGTGTGACGGTGTCAGATCTTGGAGTTACAGACAATTGCGAACTGCCACGTGGGTACTGGGAACTGAACTCAGGACCTCTGGAAGAGCTGTCAGTGTTCTTAACCCCCTGAGCCATCTCTCCAGCCCCTGTATTTCTTAATTTCTAAAAATTGCAAAAATAAACAACTTTTTAAAAGGAACAAGAAAGAAAAGGGGAGCTAGAATATTAAAGGGGGGGGGGGCTGGAGCAATGGCTCCACTGGTTAAGAGCAGTGACTACTCTTCCAGAGGTCCTGAGTTCAATTCCCAGCAACCACATGGTGGCTCACAACCATCTGTAATGAGATTGGATGGCCCTCTTCTGGTATGTCTGAAGACAGCTACAGTGTACTCGTATACATAAAATAAATAAAAATAAATCTTGAGAGAGAGAGAGAGAGAGAGACAGCGCACGCAAGCAAAAGGGGCCAAAGAGATACTCAGTGGTCAATAGAGAACAATTGCTGCTTTTCCAGAGGAACTGAGTTTGGTTCCCAGCACCTGTGTCACATGACTCACAACTGCTTGTAATTCCAGCTTAGGGGACCCAACACCAACTTCCAGCCTCTGTGGGTACCCACATATATGTGGCAGACACTTACACGGGTACAAAAAGGTTCACAGGTATAAAAATGACTGACAGTAGAGACTAAAGTGTGGCTCACTCAGTGAGGCCTGCATATGATCCTGGGACTGTGGGTTGGAGAAAGGGCAAAGTTACTGATGAAATACTCAGTAGGCAAATGTCAGCCTTCCACAAAGGTTAGTTAAAGCTGATAACTCCACACCAGCTACAGTCGCACTTACCCATGATCCAATGTGCAGTCAACTGACAAACTGACACATGAGGTTCAGGAGTGTGAGGGCATCCTGGGCTGTATAATGAGACCCTGTCTCAAAAGAAAGATTTTTTAAAAATTATTAAACTACAGATGGGGGAAATATGAATTACCAATATAAAGGGGGTATCACTATAGACCCTTTAGATACTACTGAAAGGATATAAAGACAGTGCTGTGAACAATTTAAACATTTAAAAAAATATTAACATTTGCTGGGTCTGGTGGCGCACACCTTTAATCCCAGCATTTGGGAGGCAGAGGCAGGTGGATTTCTGAGTTTGAGGCTAGCCTGGTCTACACCAAGAAACTCCGTCTCAGGAGCGGTGGAAGGAGAGAACAAGCTACACAGAGTGGCCTCTGACCTATAACACGCATTAATAATAAGCAAGATTACAACAAATTAGGCCAAGCACAGTAGCCCAAGTCCTTAATCACAGCACTCAGAAGACTAAAGCAAGCAGATCTCTGGGTCTGTGGCCAGCCTGGGCTATATTGTAAGACCTTGTCACACACACAAAAAGAAAGAAAGAAAGAGTAATAAAATAGAGTGGAGACCTCTGGCTGGCACAGTGTTGAGAATGATTACTGCTGGGGCTGGAGAGATGGCTCAGTGGTTAAGAGCACTGACTGCTCTTCCAGAGGTCCTGAGTTCAATTCCCAGTAACCGTATGGTGGCTCACAACCATCTGTAATGGGATCTGATGCCTTCTTCTGATGTGTCTGAAGACAGCTACAATGTATTCACATACGTTAAATAAACAAATTTTTTTTAAAAAAATGATTACTGCTAATGATTGCTGGCTCATCCAGAGGATCTGAGTTCAATTCCCAGCACCCACGTGGTCTATCTTACAACTATCTATCTGCAATCATCTTGTAGCCTCTGGGCACTGCACACTTGTGGTACACAAACAGACATGCAGACAGAACACCCATAGACATCAACAATGAAATGAAGAGGAATGCATCCTGCTCATGCAAAGGACTAGAATCCAGTTCCCAGCACTTGGGTGGCTCGTAACTGTAATTCCACCTCCAGGGACCTAAGACCTCTGACCTCTGCAGGTACCTGCACTCAGGTATATAGACAAATACACATACATAGTTTAAAAACATGTCTTTTAAAAATTCTGGGGCTAGAATCGAGAGACAGCACACAGGCTAAAAGTGTACTCTGTAGAACACCTGATTTGACTCACTGTAACCTGTGAATTTGATAGCCCCAGGGAGTTTGACATTCTCATGTGGCTTTTAGGCACCCAGTCATGTGTACAAATTCACACGTGTACCTATCAACTGCCTACTAAATAAATAAATATTAATTTTTAAAATGGGGCTAGAAGATAACTGAGTTGGTACAGTGCTTCCCATGAAAGCACAAAGGCCTGAATTGGGGTCCCTAATGCCTCTGTGTCATAGGCCGGCCTAGAACTCATGCCAGTCCGTCTGCCTCTACATGCACCACTAGACCAGCTTCTCTTTGGTTTAACACAAGGACTCACGCTGTAGTCCAAGCTGGTCCAGAAGCTAGTCACTGCAGCCCAGACTAATCTCCAACTCAAAATCCAGGACTTGAGAGGCTGAGGCAGGAGGGTTGCAGTGAGGTCAAGGGGAGCCTGAGCTTTCTTTTCCTTTTTTGCCTCTTCTGTTGTGATGCTGTGATGTTGTGTTGCTCTTGGTTTGGTTTGGTTTACTGAGACAGACTCTTGCTGGGTAACTCTGGCTGTCCATTAACCTGCTTTGTGGTTCAAACTGACCTCAAACGTGGGGTTTCTGGTGTCACGACAGCTAGCTTTCCTCTTTCTTAGAGAGAAGGACAATACAGGGTAGGTCTCGTAGCAAGGTTGGGGATTGAAAGCCAACCTAGATTATGTTTTTTTCTTAGATGCCTTGGTTCTGGGATACCCGACAGTGCTGGTACAACTATCCGTATCAGGTAGGATCTGAGCCGTTTCAAGACCTTGTATTTGTGTAAGGTAAGGTGGGTGACAGTGCATGTCAGTCCAGGACAGGTAGTGCAAGCACCATTCCCTGATACCAGGAGTCAGTCCTTTGAGTCATAGATTCAAGGTATCTGTATCCAGCCAGGGCCTACAGCAGCAACGCCAGTGAGCTTTTTGTTCAGGTTCCACTTCTGCATGTCCCCGCTGTACTGGGAGGAAAAGGCAGTGTTCTGGTGCTAATAGGTCCTTGCTGACTCAGATTCTGTCATTTTACACTGGGAGCTACTAGAATCCTCAGGGGGGTGTCTTGATTCTAGTCTGTACTTTGAAAGTGTCAGGGAGGTGAAAAGCTGTGGAAGGAAGGAAGGAAGGAAGGCCTAAGGCCACTTTGTCTCGAGTTCCAGACACAG
The DNA here is from genome assembly GCA_019843965.1 of Rhynchomys soricoides. NCBI lineage: Eukaryota > Metazoa > Chordata > Mammalia > Rodentia > Muridae > Rhynchomys > Rhynchomys soricoides. The sequence continues at coordinate 753,369 of JADRCH010000871.1, read as the reverse complement.
CGATCGGTTGTGGTATGGGATGTGTTAGCCTTACTTCGTCTCTAAAAGATGAGAGCGGAGAGGAGTTTACAGAAGGGCAAGGGGGAAAGGTGGTCTCACACAGATCCAGTCTCGGTATCATGGGGAACAGTGAAGAAGAAAGGGACTGAGATGGGTGCCCCTGACTAGCTAGGGTTCTAACTGCTCTTTTCTCTTCCAGCCACTCTCCAGAGAGCTTTATTACTATTATATCACACAGCTGGCTTTCTACTGGTCTCTCATGTTTTCTCAGTTTATAGATGTTAAAAGAAAGGTAAGGACGTCAGCCCTCACCTGCTTTCTAACAGCTCTGCCACTGCCATCATGACACTCCCTCATGTGACAGAAAGTGGGTGTGACATCACTGCCATCAGCTCTCCATAATTAACGATGGAGCATGTTTAAGGTGGTCAGGGCAGCAGGAGAGCAGCCAGGCAGTAGGCATGCATGTTCTGCTCTCCTTTGCTCTAGTGTTCTTTTACACTGAAGCTTAGGGAATCAGAACGTGGGGTACCAAGGCCTGACTCAGGGAAAGCCTTGATTTTAGAAAAATCAAGATTCAGAAGGGTGGGTTGACTTCCACAGTGACAGTTCGGTATGACTTACATTTTATAAAACTACATCTGACAGAAACCATTTAGAGATGAAAACTTCGTTTGGCTCAGAGTTTCAGAGAGTGTCCTTCCATTGAGCAGGGAAGGGATGGCAGTAGCTCAGTTCATGGCTACAGTTCATGTAGGGGAAGTCAACTACATCATTGAACCAGGAGGAGAGAAAGTGCCCTAGGAGCCATCAGCCTGATGTAGCCCTCAGATGGCAGCCTCCTCTCACCTACTACCTGGGCCTTGGCATTCCTAACAGTTTCACAGCTCCCAAGATAGTGCTACCAGCTGGGCAGAGGATCCAGAGCATGAGCCTGTACACATTTCACTTTTACGCCGAAGTGTCTAATAACTATTGAAGAGTTCCTCAGGGTTGACTTGGCCTTTGAACCCAAGAAAGAAAGACTTAAACTGAAAGGCTAAAGTATTTGTAGTAAGATGAATTCTTGCTGGATAGAGGCACACGCCTTTAATCCCAACACTCAGGAGGCAGAGACTGGTGAATCTCTGAGTTCGAGGCCACCTACAGAGTGAGTTCCAGGACAGCCAGGGCTATACAGGGAAACCCTGTCTTGAAAAACAACAGCAACCAAACAGATGAATTGCTTAACTAATAAGAAGTTCTCTGGCAATTTTAAAGTTAATTTTAGTTATATGTGTGTATGTGTCTATGCTGTCTCTCTCTAGGACTTCCTGATGATGTTTATCCATCACTTTGCCAGCATTTTGCTCATCACTTTCTCCTACATCAACAACATGGTGCGAGTGGGGGCTCTCATCTTCTGTCTGCATGACTCGTCAGACTCCTGGCTGGAAGTAAGAGCTCATCCTGATGCTCATGATTCCTTTCTCCCTTTCTTGACATGTGAAAACTGACTTCCTCCCAAACTCACTTTTTATCTTTTGTCTAGGCTGCCAAGCTGGCCAATTATGCCAGACATCAGCGGCTCTGTAACACCCTCTTTGTGATCTTTGGCACAACTTTTATGGTTACTCGTCTGGGAATCTTCCCGTTGTGGTAAGTCCCAAGGCTGTGAGCTGTGGTAGGTATCTAATGATACCTTATGCCAGTTTAGTTTTTCTAGTCTCTTCTTGCTAGTCAAACACTGAAGCCCAAGTGCTCTGCCTTTGCCTTTAGCACCATTGAGTCTCTGTGGACTCTGCAGGACCTCGGCTGCTGTATGCAGTGTCTCCAGTGAGCCTCTCAGCCCTCCTTTGCATCACTCACAGAGATTTCAGCTTTTCCTGTTTTGATCTTGCTCTGTGCCCTCTTCCTCATCTTGACCAGCATGGACATGTGCATGCCCCTTCTATACTCAGGACCTCGACTACAAGTCAGTGCTGTTGGAAATTTTGCTTAGTCTCAGCAAATCAATCACCCACTGTTCTCTGTACCTGAGAATCAAAATCATTCCTAGGATACAGGCCTGCTGCTGTCCTAACTTTGTGAAGTGATTAATAGTAAGAGAAGATTCCATCTCTTCCTCTTGTCTCAGAAGGTTAAAAATACACACACACACACACACACACACACACACACACAGACACACCCTAGGCTCCTTTCTTTTTTATTCCCTATGAAAGAATTGTCCCTGTTACTGCAACAAATATAAATTGTGCAGAAGGGGGACAGAAGATCTGTGTCCTGGGAGTCAGTTTCTTCTCTGTCTGCCTTACTTGACTCTACAATTTGACTGTTTTCTCCTTCTTCTAGGATTCTGAACACAACCCTCTTTGAGAGCTGGGAGATTATTGGGCCCTATCCTTCCTGGTGGCTCTTCAATGGCCTTCTCCTGATCCTACAGATGCTGCATGTTATCTGGTCCTACCTAATTGCACGAACTGCTTTTAAAGCCTTGGTCCAGGGAAAGGTAAAGATGTAGCATCCTTCTTTCTTTGGACCATGTAGGAACATGGGTATTACTCTGTAGACCTCTATCCATCCAGCCTGGGAGCCTCAGCTACACAAGTAAGCTAGGGATGCAGCTCAGTCACCATAATGCTGCAGGAAGCCCTGAGTTTGATACCAGTACCAGCATGGTGGCATACGTATGCCTGCAATCCCTCTGCTAGGGAGATAAAGCAGGAAAATCAGAAGTTCAGGTCCTCCTTTGCTTCCTAATAAGTTTGAGGCCATCCTGGAATACTTGACAAAAAAAAAGGTGGCTCTTGATGTGGAGCTGAGGATACAAACTGGAAAGCCAGAGGGTTGGGCTGTCTGGGAGTGCTGTGGTAGTCCTCCAGTCAAGCTAAATCAGCTTTGCTGGGATACATAGGGTTGGTCTCTAAACATCTGCCTCATTCACTGTTTGAAGCAAAAGTCTTCAGTGAACACTGAAGTGTTGTGTAAGTTTTAGTGCAAAAGTCACAAAGATACCCCTGGCTTTTAAAACAGTGTTGGAAGCTGAGCCCAGGGTCTCATGCATTCTGTCTAGCTAATTCTAGCCCTGAGAGGGGCCATTTAATGATAGAACATAATTGAAATTTGCGAGTTCTAAAGTAGTCACACTGGGTCAAGGCAAAAAGCTGTGCAGAATCCCAAGTGGGATGGGCTCCACTAGACATGTTGATTCCAGACTGCACAACGGGTGCTGCCTGGGTATTTATTATCTCTCGGCATTGTTCTTGATGGCAGTAATTGGTTTCAGAACTCTTGTGGTATGCCTGTGCATCTTGTAGCTACTGGACATCTCTCTTCTCCCCTGCGTTTCTCTCCTGACTAGGTGACCTACCCAGGAGGGAGTAGACCCAGACTCTGTACCTTCTGCTCTTTTCTCACCTCCTTCCTCTTTTCTATGCCTGGTGGCAGCTGGACAGTTTCACCCTTTGCATGTAAGTGCATCTGTGTTTCCAGTGTTGAGAGAAGCACCTGAGTGGTTCTTCTTCCAGGTGTACTTTCTGGTCCCATCTGTCTTAGATTGTGCTCGCTCACCTAACCTATGTGACTGTTGTTGACTGGAGCTGAGGTTACCAGATTCCTTCCCCAAATTTAAGTCTAGTCTGTAACGTGGTTTGCCTTTGAGCCTCCCCTCACTTACTCTGGAGACATTATGCCCTCTGGACATTCCCTAGACATTTCTCCAAGTTGAGAGTCAACAGCTGCAGTCAACTGCAGATCACAGACTGCAGATCACAGACCATCTAAAGCAAATGCCCTTCCTTTATAGCAGCTGGGGCCATGTGTTCCTTCCCTACTAATGCTCTTTAAATGACATGCATCTGTCACTGTTTGTATGTTGCAGGGGTCATTCTGACACACATGTCATTGGCTTTTCTGTCTTTATTTTTATGGCCCAATATGGAGAAATTGAAACATTCTGATATGCAGGGTGACTCACTGGAAACTGCCACCCTAATCCTAACCTCTCATTTGAAAATACAAAACAAAAGCAGAGCCACAGGGTCAGGGATTGGGAAGGCTCTCCATACTAACTGCCCACCCCCTCCTGGCTTCATAGCGTCCTGGACGTGCCAGAACTCCATGTTGAGGCCAGTGGTAGCACTCAGGATAAGCAGGGTGAAGAAATGTAGTGCCCACAGTGATCAGCAGATACAGCCATGACAGCATTCATGTGCATTGCTTGTACTGGCTTTCCCAGTTCTCTGTGGTGGAAGAGGGGGGAAGTGCTGGAGTTTTCCTCAAAACTGAACACGGACTCAGTGAGTGGCATCACAGCATTTTCTGGTGTAGAATGGCATAGATGAAAGCAAAACAGAAAGCAGGCAAAATCAATTCACAATTGCAGCCAATGGTGCAGATATCATTTAAATCATCTGTCACCTGAACCTAGAAACAGTGTACAAGAGTGGGCTTTCCGAGATTCACCTGCCTTGTGTTTACTGCATTTGATCCTGTCCCACTCAGGTGTCTAAGGATGATCGCAGTGATATAGAGAGCAGCTCAGAGGAAGAAGATGAAACCACCCACACAAACAACCTCTCTGGCAGCAGCGGTGCCAACTGCATGAATGGCCGCATGGGAGGCAGACACTTGGCTGAAGAGCAGGGGACTTGTAAAGCCACTGGGGACTTGTAAAGCCACTGGCAGCCTATGCTTTGGGGCCTCCCCACATCTCCTGTGACTAGAGGAACTGCAAGGCACTGAGGAGAATCAAAGAAACAAATATTTTTGTGTTTTAAAGAAACTCTGCCATTTTGTATTTAATGCCCCCTGGTCCTCTCAGTAACATTATTGGCTCTGTGTGTGTTTTTGTGTGTTTGTATATGTGCATTGTGCATATTAATGAGTTTCATTGACTAGGTTGGGGCACAATTCTGGATTACTAGTCATTGTCTGGTCACTTCTGAACCCACCTCAAGTCCAGCGTTGGCTGCATCTTGAATTAAGCTGTCTCCAAACCATCTGTGTCCTTGTTCCGTGGCTCTTGAGACTCTTAAGTCCCTGGTCCATCTAAATTAAGTGGTGCTGCCAGACTCAGCTCCAGGACTTGGAAACTGTTCTTTTGGAGGAAGAAGTAATACTTCACCTGATGGAACACTGTGGATAGATACCCAGGATCACTGTAGTCCCTAGCTACATGTCCCCCTTCCTACCACCTGATAGTGTCAGGGACAACCAATGATAGCCTGCTGCTTATTCAATGGTACGTGGGGGGGGGGGGGGAGATGATGAGCTGAGATTTGGACCACTGGTCGTGCTGTCAATGACTTTATACTATTGTTTATTCTTCTGTGATTAAAGTGTTTCAGCCCTCTACCATCTGTCTCTTTAGTAACTATTCCTGCTATAACTTTGTCTGCCTGAGCCTCCTCAGTGCTGGGGCTACAGACATGAACCATAATTGAGAAGTTTTATTATTAAGAAGGGCTGGAGTTAAGAGCACAGGCTGTTCTTGCAGAGGACCCAATTTTGGGGATCTGTCTGATACCCTTCTCTAGCTCCACAATCACCTACATGGATGTATATATAGTTACAAATACTTGGGCAGACACATAAACCTTTTTTAAAATTATTTCTAATCTAAAAAGCTCTTAGACATCCAAAGTTTTCTTTTATGTATGCTAAGAGGAATCTGACAGAATAGCTATATCCTTCAGCTGAATGTTTTAAAGTAGACATTTAACTGGTATGCTGGCTACTTATGTGTCAACTTGACACAAGTTATAGTCACTTTGGAAGAGGGAACCTCAGTTGAAAAAATTACCCAACTAGACTGGTCAGTGCGCAAGCCTATAGAGCATTTTCTTGATTGGTGATTAATGGGGGACGGGGGGAGGCAGCCCATTGTGGGGATGGGGTCAATCCCAAGGCTGTTGGTCCCGGGTTTTATGAGAAAGCAGCCTGAGCAGCACCCCTCCATGGCCTCCGAATCAGCTCCTGCATCCAGGTTCCTGTTCTGAGTTCCTACCCAGACTTCCTTCTGTGGTGGACAATTCTGTGAAATGTAAGCCAAGTGTAACCCTTTCCTACCCAAGTCGCCTTAGCTCATGGTGTTTTGTCCCAGCAATGGTGACTCTAAGACATGGTCACAGCAACATTGCTCAACAAACAGTCATGGGCCAGAGCAAAAGAGTTTGCTGAGAAGCCAAGGTTCATCAGGGTGCCTGTTCTCATCTTTAATTACAGAGCCTGCCACTTGATGTTTGAATGTGCCATAAACGAGTCCACCATGTCGTCTTGGTTCTCTTTTGTCTTTAGTCCTGTGGAGAAACTTGTCCTAAATCAGATTTTTCTCATATGGTAACTATATTCCAGAATAACTTTCTGTTTAGTGATCATTTAAAATTATAGAGCTATTTCTAGAGGCTGTGTACATGGAGGTGCTAGTGTGGTGAAGAGAAGGTTGAAAGCTATGTGTGATGGTTTAATGTCTGTAACCCAAGCACTTGAGAGGCTGGAACATGAGATCGAGGCCAGCCTGAGTTACACAAAGCCTTTGTCTTCACAAAAGAAATAAAGCGGGGCTGGACAGATGCTCTAGTGGCTAAGAGCATGTACTACTACTGCGCCTTCAAAGAACCCATCTGAGTCTCCTCCCAGCACCCACAGCTGGCCCACAAACATCTGTAATACAGCTCCAGTATCTGACACTCCTGGGTACACACACACACACACACACACACACCCCGTTAAAAATAAACTTAACAAAGACAAAAAATCGTGCTTGGCCTGTGAGACACACCTTTGGCTCAGCAATCTGGACACAGAGGGCCGGCAGACCTCTGAGTTTTGAGACCAGCCTGGGCTAGAGAGTGATACCCTAGCTTTTTATTTGTTTTAATCAAGAAAAATTATTTTTGAGCAATAAAGAATTATTCTGGAGCTGGGCAATGGTGGCACATGCCTTTAATCCCAGCACTTGGGAGGCAGAGGCAGGCAGATTTCTGAGTTCGAGGCCAGCCTGGTCTACAGAGTGAGTTCCAGGACAGCCAGGGCTACACAGAAAAACCCTGTCTCAAAAAACCATCATCTCGAAAAACAAAAACAAAACAAAACAAAACAAAAAAATATTCTGGGCTGAGAAGATGGCTTAGTTGGTAAAAGTGCCTGCTACCAAGCCTCATGAGTTTAATTTCTGGGTAGGAGAAGAACCAACTCCTGCAAGATGGCTTCAGACTTTCCCACACACAAATGCCTATTCTGAGAGACTCACTGGGGTAGGTATTGTGACACTAAATTTCCTGAGATGCTGGGTTTTTTACAGACTGGGTATGGAGAAACGAAGTTCTACATAGTCATTTTGTCAGTTAATCAGGAAGGCTATGACAGTCTTCAGTTCCTCAACTGGTCATGTTGTTGACTATCACTGTGAAATACAAGTGACAGTGATTTTGAAAGTCAAGGATAATAAATCTTACCTTTAGGAATTTGGATAATTACAGCCTGGGTTGAGTGGCATGGAAGATGTAATCTCACAACAGATGCGACCAAGTAGTCCAACTGTTTAAAAAAAAAAAAGTAGCTAAGGTGTAGCTCCTACTACACCATAGCAACATGCTCAAAATGAGGCTGGGTCTGGTGCTCTCACTGCTTAGAAAGGGATTCCTCTTGTCCATTCATAATGAACTCAAGACTTCTGAAAGCCAGATGTAGTGGCCCACACTTTTGATCCCAGCACTCAGAAGGCAGAGGCAGGCGGACCTCTGAGTCAGGGGCCAGTCCACCTAGGGGTTCATAGTAAGCCATCTAAGAGCAGGTGCTCACCATTTGTATTTTTAACTCCCCCCCCCCCCAAAAAAAAGTTTTCCCACAGAGAAACCACAGGGTTTTCCCACAGAGAAACCATTCTGTGTAGCCCTGGCTGTCCTGGAGCTCACTCTGTAGAGCAGGCTGGCCTTGAACTCAGAAATCCACCTGCCTCTGCCTCCCGAGTGCTGGGATTAAAGGCGTGCGCCACCGCTGCCCGACATTTAACTTTTTAATTGGGCTGGGTGTGTGTATGACAAGAATAAGGGCTTGAGAGCTCGAACGCAGTCACCGGGCACCAGGCATGCACAGTGACAGTTTACTCCTGCTGAACCACCTCAGCGCCTGAGAGTTATGTTCACTCAGTAAAGGATGCGTTATATACTCGGGTCCAGGTTATTTAACATTACTGTGTGTATGTGTGCACACACATGCATGATATACAGACATCAAAGGACAACTTTGTGGGGTCCATTCTTGCCTTCCACTTTTACATAGGTCCTGAGGATTGAGCTCAGGTCACCAGGCTTGAGTAGCCAGCACCTTTACCCTCTGAGCCATTCAGAGTTTGGTGGTGGTGAAGACCAGACAGATAATCTGACATCAGTTTTCTTTCCTTTTCTTGTATGTTATATATGTATGTATGTTTTGCCTGCATGTATGTTTGTGTACTGAGTACGTGACAGAATGTGCTGTCAGATGCCCTGGAACTGGAGTTACACACAGTTGTAAGCCTCCATGTGAGTACTGGGAACCAAACCCAGGTTCTCTAGAAGAGCAGCCAGTGCTCTTAACCACCAAGCCATCTCTCTAGCCCCTATTGTCTATTGAGTTCGAACCAAAGGCCTTAAGTTACTTTGCCTCCTCTGCCCCAGGAGCCATGTTAAGTTAAGCTGTCATCTCTCAGTTTCCAATTCTGTCTTTTATGTCTTTCTCGGAAGCTCAGCTGTTTCTGGATGCTTGTAGGGTCTATTTTAGTCTGCAGTAAGCTCAAACTTGCCTACACTCCTAAGTAACTCCATTCCTTTTCTTCTCTACAGGATTCTTTTTTTTTTTTTTTCTCATTATTTTAAGCTTCATTTAGGGTGCTGGAGAGATGGCTCAGTGGCCATGTGGGTGCTAGGATTGAAACCAGGTCCCCTGCCAAGAGAAGCCAGTGCTCTTACACTGCTGAGCCATCTCTCCAGTCCCTTATATTTATTTGTTTGTTTTTGAGCCAGGGGCTCAGCATGTAGCCCTGGCTAGCCTGAGACTCCCATTGTAGACCAGGCTGGCTTCAAACTCAATCCTAATTTCTGCATCCTAAATTCTGGAATTAGAGGTAAGTGCTACTATGCCAGTGACTGTGTGGTTTTTATCAGGAAAAAAAAGGGGGAAGGGGGCCTGGAGAGATGGCTCAGCGGTTAAGAGCACTAACTGCTCTTCCAGAGGTCCTGAGTTCAAATCCCAGCAACCTGGTGGCTCACAACCATCTGTAATGGTCTGAAGACAGTGACAGTGTACTTACTTACATAAAATATACATAAATGTGTATTTACATAAATAAATAAATCTTTAAAAAACAAAACCTAAAACGTTGTTTGAGACATGGTCTCACTATGTAGTCCTGGCTTCCCTGGAACTCTCTATGTAGACTACACTGGCTTCAAATTCAGAGACCTGCCTGCTTTTGCTTCAAGTGCTGGGATTAAAGGCTTGCTCACGATGGTCAAACTCACATACACTTTATAATTTTTTATATATATATATGTATATATATATGAGTGCACTGTTACTGTCTTCAGACGCATCGGATCCCATTACAGATGGCTGTGAGCCACCAGGTGGTTGCTGGGAATTGAACTCGGGACCTCAGGAAGAGCAGTCAGTGCTCTTAACCGCTGAGCCATCTCTGCAGCCCCTCACCTACACTTTAATCCATCAGCTGGGTCTTTATTTTTCACATATATTTTCAGAGATACTTTTATTTCTTTGACATAGGGCCTCTGTGTATCACTGGAACTCTACATGAAAAATCCCTCTGCCTCCCGAGGGCCAGGATTAAAAGCATACACCACCATGTGTGGCAATCAGAGGATTACTTTTGAGAGCAGGTTCTCTCCTTCCACCATGTGAGGAGTCCCAGGAATCAAACTCAGGTTGATCAAACTCATCTTGCTGACACTTGACAGATTTTTGTAAATTAGAAATTAAGCCAGGCAGTGGTGGCCTACACCTTTAATCCCAGCACTCGGGAGGCAGAGGCAGGCAGATTTCTGAGTTTGAGGCCAACCTGGTCTACAGAGTGAGCTCCAGGACAGCCAGAGCTACACAGAGAAACCTTGTCTTGAAAAACCAAAAAAAAAGAAAAGAAAAAAGAAAGAGAAATTAAATATCTTCTCTACATTTATGTCATGTTACATAGTCTTTTCTACATTTTCATTACATTTTTCACAGAGACAGAAACATGGACATACTTGAATCTTTGTATGTTTAAAAAAACCAAGATATTGTAAAGCCTAGCTCTTACCGTTTCTTCTTTGAGATGGCCATCCTGAGAGCGGCCAGCGGGTGTTTGAACAATGACTACCACTCCCCGCTGAGTCTAGTGGACAGCCCTACCTCACTCTGTTATCACTTTTTTTTTTTTTGCTTTTGAGATAGGGCTGTACTATGAAGCCAGGCTGGCCTGGAACTCTCAGAGATCCTCTTATCTCTGCCTCCATTAGTGCTGAAACTAAAGACAGGTGCCATCATACTTGGCAAGTGTCACTATTTAGACCTGCACAAACTGTAGCTTGTCCCAGGACGCCTAATATCTAACTGGTTTTACCTGCTTCTCTCTGAAGGGTTGGGCACTACAATGTATAGACCCACAAGCCAAACAGACATCAAATTAAAAGAAACCTTTAAAACAAAGAAAAAGTTGAGCTGGTGAAATGGCTCAATGGTTAAGAGCACTGGCTGTTCTTCCAGAGGTCCTGAGTTCAATTCCCAACTACATGGTGGCTCACAACCATCTATAAAGGAATCTGATGCCCTCTTGTGGCACGTGGGTGTACATGCAAATTAGAGCACTCATACATTAAATAAGTGAAAATTTTTTAAAGTTTTTTGTTTTGTTTTTTAATTTAGTTATATGTAAGTACACCATAGCTATCTTTGGTGAAAAGATATCTTTTGAGAAAAAAAGAAACTTTTTTTTTCTTTTCTCTCCGGCCCGCTCACTCTGGCCCTGCTTGCTGTAGCTGTCTTCACACACCCCAGAAGGGGGCATCAGATCTCATATTATGGATGGTTGTGAGCCACCATATGGTTGCTGGGATTTGAACTCAATTCATACTTTGTTTTTCGGGACAGGGTTTCTGTGTAGCCCTGACTGTCCTGGAACTCTGTAGACCAGGCTGGCCTCGAACTCAGAAATCCGCCTGCCTCTGCCTCCTGAGTGCTGGGATTAAGGGCGTGCGCCACCACTGTCCAGCTAATTAAACTTTTTTTAAAGATTTACTTTTATGTGTATGGGTGTTTTCCTGCATGTATATCTGTACCACGTGCATGTAGTGCCTGTGATAGCCAGAAGAGGGAATCAGATCTTTTAGGACTGGATTACCAATGATTCATAAATGCCAGTGGGAGCTGGGAACTGAACCTGGGTCCTCGGCCAGAGACAGGTGCTGTCATGTCTTTCTTTGTATTGTTAGGTGTGGTTTTGTAATGGAGACACTCATAAAAATATATAGCAGGTACAAAAATGCAACTGTAATCTCCACACCTGAGTAGAGTCAGAAGGGTCACTGCAAGGTCAAGGCAAGAGACCATGCCTCAAAAAAAACCTAAGTAACAAAAAGTAAATATATAGTTCACAGAAAACAAAGCTCTACAGGTAACCGAGGCAGGAATCTCCTTTCTGTGAGGCTTTACTTGAACATACCTTTTTTCCCCCTTTTTTCCTTCACATTTCGTTTATTTGGTGGGATCACACATGCCATGTTGCATGGGCATGTGGTAATCTTGTTATGGAATCAGTTCTCTCCATTCATCACGTGAGTTTCCAGGATCAAACTCAGGTCATTAGGTCTGGCAGCCAGCTCCTCCTGAGCCATCTTCTTTTGAATCCTCTGTCCATTTGTTAGATCTACATGCAGACTCTCTATGCTCTCAGTAGCAGGGTTCAAAATCCACCCTTCTGCTGCTGCCCTACTAAGATAGCCATCAATCCTTCCTTTGTGAGCCCGGCCTCTTTGGCATCCCTGACCCAGAGGTACATAAATGGACGTAAATGATCATGCTGGCTAGAGCACCTCATTCCTTAGACGTAGTAATCAGCTAGACAAGGGGTTTGCACAAATGCTAGGACAGTATCTCAGTAGTAGAATGCATGCTTGTTATAGACAGTCTGCACAAGGTTCTGGTGTCCTCTGACCAAAAAAAAGTTTAAAACAAATGCACAAATGCTGGGGTGGATTTTCTCCACATCCACAGCCTGACACTGTTAAACTGGGTGTCTAGATTCATGGGTGATGAGAACTAAGGTCCGGAAACCCAAATGTGGTTGTTTGGATAAGAATGGCCCCCGCAGGCTTATAAATTTGGTATTTGGTCCCCAACTGGTAGAACTGTTTGGGAAGAATTGGTGTGACTTTGTAGAGGAGGCGTGTCACCGGGGGGGCAGGTTTTGAGGCTTCAAAAACCAGCCATTCCCAGTTAGCTCTTGCCTTATGCCTATGGATCAGATGTAAGCTCTCAGCTTCTTCTCCAGCACCATGGCTGCCAGCCTGCTGCCATGTTCCTTACCACAGTGGCCATGGAGTCCTCTGAGACTATATGCCCCAAATAAACTCTTCTGTGAGGTGACTTGGTCATGATGTGATGTCTTCACAGCAACAAGAAAGATACTGTCAGGGGCTGGAGAGATGGCCCAGTGGTTAAGAGCACTGACTGCTCTTCCAAAGGTCCTGAGTTCAAATCCCAGCAACCACATGGTGGCTCATAACCATCTGTAATGGGATCTGATGCCCTCTTCTGGCGTGTCTGTCTGAAGATAGCTACAGTGTGCTTACATATAATTAATCAATAAATAAATATTCTTCCTTTCTCTCACTCTGTAGGCCTTTCAAGACAGGGTTTCTCATTTTCACCCGCCTCTGCCTCCCGAGTGCTGGGATTAAAGGCGTGAAAAGGTATCTTGAAAAACCATAAAAACAAAACAAAAAAACCCCTCAAGGCCCCACCTCTAGGATCCACATACTCTTTGGGTCCGCAGAAACGCTAAAACACAAACAAAGCAAACTATTTAATCTCTGTAATAAACCTCACCCTCACATTCTCATTGACTTAGTGGCCCCCATAAACTGTCAAAACGGCACAAGCCAGCAGTGTCACAGAAATCAGGGCACTTTAGCCCAGCAGGTTCGGAAGGCATCATGGCCTAGTTCTTGCCAGGGCTGACATGCGGGGAGGTCTCTTCCGTTGCCTCATGCCTCACTGCTCTACAGGACTCCTGAGGTCTTCTGTTCTTCTGCGGCCTGGCGCCTGGCACTTCGAAGCTGGAGATAATGGTAAGCTCGTACACTGCAGAGGTAACCCCCGTACACAGTGAGGAGCATCATCGAGGCAGAGAAGGTCTTGTAGCCAATGTCGGCTAGCTGCTTGGCAGATGGCATGTCTTCCCCTACAAAGACAGATTGGTGTTGGTCTGCAGGACAGGCCTCGCCTCCCCAGAGAGCCTTTCCTTATTTTCAGCTTCACTTCATGGACGCAGCCTATGCTGGTGACCCCTGTGTGGCTGCTCTTACAAGGGTTATGCATGGCAGTTCAGAGCTCTGACTCAAAACGTCTACACCTGAGGTACAGAAGGCCGGAAACAGGTGCATATGAAGCCATCAGAGCTAACACAGGCTCTCCTCATTTGTGCTTAAAAAGTGACCAGCTCACCCAGACTGTGCCGGGAATCAAACCTGGGTCCTCTGGAAAAACAGCAAGTGCTCTTAACTGCTGAGCCATCTCTCCAGCCTCAGAACCATATTTTAATAAGACTGCTTATTATGATAGTCAAATTCTACCCTCATGTTAGAACCTGAAAACAGACTCTGTGTGTGTGTGGGGGGGGGGGTCCTCCCTGCAGAGTGCCAGAGTCACTTTGCCCTAGTGAAAGGCTAGTTTCGTCTTGTTTACTGATAAAGATCTGAGTATGCTTCAAAACGGGATGTAAGTCACTGTAACAGGCACAAAGCCAGAGGTTCAATCCCCAGAACTGCATTAAACGGATCATGTGGTATATGCTGAAAATCCCAGCACTCAGGATGTGGAGGCAGGAAGATCCTAAATTCAAAATCATCCTATTTAGTGAATTCCAAGCCAGTAGGAGCTACATGAGACCTTTTCAAAAAAAAGAAGGGGGGGGGGGGTTGTTGAAACAAACAGAAGCAAATCCAGGATAGCCTCAACAAACAAACAAACAATAAATAAAACCTGAAATTAGAAGCCCAGGTACAAGGAATACTTTGGGAATAAAAGAAACCCCTGAGATAGGTAGGTTTTCACCTGATGGCATCCTTTACAAAAACAGGAAATGTACGAATGTACTGTAGGTTTCAGAAAAAAAACATGGAAATAATCACGATAAAGCCATGGGCTGCAGTTTGCAGGGTTTATGTGACTCTTCGATTTTTTTGCCCTCTAAATGCTGAGAGGAGCTCGAGGCTCATGTTTCTGAAATTTCAGAGCCCCTCATGATAAGACTGCTTGCTCAGTTCTGGGTTCGATCTGAAACATTGCCCAATGAATCAAACGCACAAAAATTTAAAAAATTAAAATCGCAGCCCTAAAACCACCCGAGCTTAGCTTCTGTCATTTAGCCCTCTTAGATACTTGGTGTCCGCATAAAACAACTTCTGACTAACGGAGCCTATAAAGGTAAGCTATGAATCCTATATCCTGTTAGATCAGAGTGGAGAGGACCGCAGAGAAGCGGCTTTGAGGGACCGTGAGTAGTTGGTGGAAGGCTGTGGGGTTGAGGAGGGCAGATTTAGAAGGGAGGACAGCCAGGTTGCAGTCACACCAGAAAGGCAGTATAGTCATGACAGCCGGGGACCCGGCAGGAGCTAGCCCAGTGCACAGACCCGGAACCGCGCGCTCTCAAGGGCACAGACCGCGGACGCGCGGTGAGCGGAGCAGGGGAGCAGAGGAGGGCGCGGTGCGGAGGGCAGGGGAGCGTGGGCCGCCCGGCCCGCGGCCTACCTGGAGGCGCAGCTCGGCCGCGTCAGAGAGGTTCCTTCTCAGTCTGCCACTTGCAGAGTCGCGCGGCCGCAGCAGGGAGAGGCAGACACCAACACCTTAAGGCAGAGCGCCTTAGCCACTGGCACGCAACCCCTCACCAGAGCCGACACCCCCGCGAAAACTCGCGCAGTAAAGCGAGAGCCAGCCTTGGACTTCCGGTTTCAGCCTCCCTCTTACGCACGCTCAGTCTAGTCTTCCTCTCGGAAAGGTCCATTGACTTCTGGGGGTTGTGGTTCTGCTCCATCAAGGGAGCTCCTTGGAAAACCGGAAAATTTTTAGCTCAGAATCAGCCAATCCGCAGTCTACGATCAGTGACGTAAACTGTAGCTAGGTAGATCCTCGGACTCCTCCAGCGATGGGCCGCGCGCCCCCTAGCGCCTGGAGCGGCCCTTTACAGAGCAATCCGGGGGTGGCCGACCTCAGGTAGGGACTGGACCAGCACTAGTGAGGCCACAAAACGGGTGTGGAGAGGGGGAGGGTGGAGGGTGTTTGACTCGCTAATGTTTCTGCCTTGTGCGCGACCTCCTCATATGCAGGCGAGGTAACAGAGCCTCTAGGAAGCGCTGGGAAGACTGGCTGACAGCTTGGGTGGAGGAGGGATACGAGGCACACGAGGGGACGAAGGGGGGGGTGAGGAAGGAGCAGAGTGGACCCCAATGCTGACTGATGTCAGAATATGGCTGATATTAAATAGGGGTGATCTTTTTTTCCACTTCTTGTCTTACATTGAGTAGAGCATGCACGCAGTGATGCATGACCCCACACACTGCCACATAAACTCTCCCAACTCTTCCAGTTTCTGGAAAAACCACACTTTATTGGGTAGACAAGTGGCCTGACAGAAGGCCTCAGATTCACAGTTGACTGACTGAGCAAACATAGGTTAAGGTGTTGGAATCTGTGTGCATCCGGTCCCAGCCTCCTGAGAAACAGCCCTGAATTGAGTCATGCGTGGGAGGGTTCCTGCCCAGTCAGGATCGATGACAAGGCTCCCCCCTCTTCACCTTCCCCACCAGCTCTGACCTTCATTGGTAAGACCGAATTCTTACAGGCTAGGAGCAGAGAAGGGCCTGGCACCTTAGTGTGTTAGTTTAATATCAAGCTGGCCAGAGCCACGGTGTGCCAGTTACACACACACACACACACACACACACACACACACACACGAAATGGAGACCCCGGGGGGAGGGAGAAACCTCTCAGCTCCCAGGGACTATTTATAGCTAGGGCTCCAGGCTGCTGATCTGTGACATTCTCCTGCTGCCACTCAACCTAGGAACAGGGCCAGTGTGAAGCCTACTCCCATCTCCCTCTGCTCTCCCTCACCCCAGGGCAGACTGTTTTCAATTGTTCTTTCCTGAGTTCCCCAGCTCCTAATGTGTGCGGTTATGAATCGTTCCAAGGACAGCTGGCCTTGGACTATCAAGACTCACCAACCGTTGTGGAAACCTACTGAACCTTTGAGCTGCTCCCTGGCTCCAAGCCTACAGATGCTGGGTAGCACTCCTGGCTATGTGAGAATGGCTGAAAACCTACTGGCTTGGGCAAGAGGAAAGGGTAGAGTCAAGGATATGGGATAAAGGAGCTGAGGAAGATAACTAAGAATCCTACATTCTACCTTTAATCCCAGCAATTGGGAGGCAGAGGCAGAGGCTAGTTCAAGGCCAGCCTGGTCTAGAGAGTGAGTTCCAGGACAGCCAGGGCTACACAGAGAAACCTTGTCTCGAAAAACCAAAAAGAAAAAAAAAGAATCCTACATTCTGTTAGACATGAAGTTGGTGGTGACTCCAGAGAGAAGTGGCCTTGTGGGAAGGACCCTGAGGAGAAATGAATGGAGTTGGGATGCTTTCTAAAGAGTGTCAGCAGTCAGAGGGGCTGGCCGACACTTCTCCCAGCCAGAGCTCCTGACTAAGGAGGTGGACAAACAGGAAGGTCAGGGGAGCCTGAGCCATCTGAGCCTATGAAAAAGTGTAGCTCTGTCAGCAGATTAAGTTCCTGCTCCCCCAAGAGGGTGCTGGCATCTGGGTGCAGGCAGGGAACGCTTGGAAAGGTCACACAGGGTGGGGAGGCCCTGGCAAAGTTCTAGGCACCAGGAAGTCTCTGGGAAGAATGGAGAGCCCCAGGGCCAGAGATGCCGGAGTGGAGCAACTCTTGTGCCAGAGTAGCCTGGGGGGAGAGGAAGCAGAGGCTTCTGAGGACACAGATGTTGCTTGGAGAAGGTAGACTTGTTTGAGAGCTTTGTATTTTGTTAGCAAACAGAGAGATCGTTTATGTTGCGTGGGGCCTAGTGGAGGTCAGCCAAAGGGTCTCTGGGGTCTGTGTCAGCTCAGGCATCCAGACCTTTCCCTTGGCAGCCTTTGCCTCATCTTTCCTGTGGCTAAAGGACTTCGGTCACTTAATGGGACTTGGCACAGATTCCCAGTGTGTGTGAGGCAGCCACCAGCAGCCCTTGACTTGGTGCCTTCCCCTCCCCCAACCCCACCCTTAAAGCAGGCAGCGCTGGGGCTTGGGTCTTCCCAGAGGACAGCGAAGAAGCGAATAAAGAATCATGGTTATGCAACACACTGCAGATTCTGCAGCAGTTCTGCTTCTCCAGGTGTGCAGCCAAGCCCCACAGCCTCCGGTCCTCAGGGTCCTTCGGTGAAGACTCTGCAGGACGGGGAGTCCTGGAGACTGTCCTGATGATGGGTATCACATACTTCTGTTTGTCTCCATTGGGGCAAAGGAGCTGCCTGTCCTGGGCCCTGGCCCCATTCACATGTGTTCTGGGTGGTTCTGCAGGCAGCAGATGAATTCACCCACCGGCTGGTCTTCATAGCACACTTTGTACACCATAGTGAACAAGGGGAACCTAGAGAGAGAGAGCTTCAGCCTAACTCTCTACCCTCAGTACACCCTCAACACCCATGTCCATCCTGGTCCAGACTCCAGGCTAACTCACCACTTCCCTAGCCTCTCGCCTCGGGAGTTCAGCCAGGAATCTGAATTCTTGGCCCTGGGATTTGGGGTCAGGTTGCCATCCACCCTGATCTCTAGCATACTGCACTTGCTTGTGTGAGTCGCAGGCTTTAAATCTTTTTTTTTTTTTTTTGTTCTTGACAAGTAACCCATTTAATTCTCTGGACCTCGGTGTCATTGGCTGTAAAATGGGTCCAGTATGATAAAGTAACAAAGATGTAGTTTATGTTTTATATGCTGGTATACTAAGCCTGCTGTTTCTTGTCATCCCCGCTTAGTTCTTCCCTGCATCCAAAGCCATGAGCTGCTCTTTTGAACCTGTGCTACCTGGGAAGGAGCACCCTGAAGCAGAGCCCATCCTCCTGAGCACCCAGGACAGGAGTCAGGGCCAGAAATGGTGGTTTTAGGGGAATGAACGAAGAGGTAGGACAGTCAGGTGAGCTTTCCTGTCCAGGAACTCTGACCTCCTAGGGTGGGGGACAAGGAGGAAAAAGCCGAGAAAGGGGAGGCCATGCAGAAGGGGCCAAGCAGGGCTGGAGAGATGGCTCAGTGGTTAAGAGCACTGACTGCTCTTCCGAAGTTCAAATCCCAGCAACCACATGATGGCTCATGACCATCTGTAATGAGATCTGATGCCCCCTTCTGGGGTGTCTGAAGACAGCTACAGCGAGCAGTGCCGGAGCAAGAGGGGCAGAGAGAGCAGGCAGGAGCGAGAAGAAAAAATGTCTGAAGATAGCTACAGTGTACTTACATATAATAAATAAATCTTTAAAAAGAGAGAGAGAGAGATCTGTCCTGTTTGGGAACAAATCTCTCATTAAAAAAGAAGGAAGAGGAGGAGGAGGAGGAGGAGGAGGAGGAGGAGGAGGAGGAGGAGGAGGAAGAGGAAGGGGCCACGCAGCTAATGGAAAGATCATAGATAGACAGAGGGTAAACTGGCTGAAGATACTCCGCATCCCAGACGCTCAAAGCTCCCTCTGTCCATCGCACAGGTTGCATGGGGTTCAAGATGGGGAAGGGGGCGGCAACCAACCTGTAACTCCTCCCCCAGTGGCTTTGGCGAACACTCACTTGTCCACAAGGCCCTTGTGTTGGAGGATGCTATGCAGCTCCCGGGCTGTCTGGGGCCCCTGTAGCTTCTGCCCGTTCAGCATCTCTTTCTCCAGCTGCTCAATGGACTGTGAAGAGGATGCCATGAGAAGGGAGTGGGAGAGGGCGCTGTGTGAGCAGGAAGTGGGAGGTGGGATCTTGAGGGGGCGGAGGACTAATGGATTGAACCCCGAGGTTGAACCCAGGGCCTCAAGCAGACTCTGCATAGGTGCGTGCTCTACCACTGAGACAGTTCTGAGACAGGGTCTGGCTGCCCGAACACCTGCCAGCAGATCACCCCTCCCCCACCTTGGCATCTCCCTGCCTACCTTTCCGGTGCGAGCAAAGGCCTCTGCCACCTTGCGGTTCCGCCCCCCATAGCAGGTCGTGATGAGGTCAGCGACCCCGCAGCTCTCCAGGAAGGTGGCCGAGGATACAGAACCACTGCAGAAGAGCTTGGCGAAGGCGATCATCTCCATGAGCCCCAGCCGGATCACCGCTGCCTTGGTGTTGTCACCGAAGCCAAGCCCGTCGCAGAAGCCAGCCCCAACGGCCACAATATTCTTTGAGGAGTAGAGACACGGGTGGGAAAGATGCCTCTCCAGAGGCTCCTCTTGGAGCCTTCCGCACCTCCCTGTGCTGCCTTTATCAGCCTTGACACACCCGTCAATGAACTATGATGTGGTCTCTTAAACCAAGTCCCCTGCTTCCTGCTTTCCCTTGTGGTGCTTGCCTTCCCATACCCACGTGTGTGTGCATATGCATGTGTGTGTGCACGTGTATGCATGAGCGAGTGTGTATGGATATGTAGATATATCTGTGTGCTTATATGTGTGGAAGTGATTAACATAGTTTCCTCAATTACTCTCCACTGTTAATAATAATAATAACAACAACAATAATTTGCCAGACTGGGTCTCACCATGTAACTAGCTGGCCTAGAAATCTCTGTGTAGACCAGGCTGGCCTCAAACTCACAGAGAACAACCTGCCTCTGCCTCATGAGTGCTGGGATTAAAGGCGAGCCTTCCCATGCCCAGAGAACCTTGTTTCTGAGATAGCATCTCTCAGTGAACTTGGAGCTCCCTGGTTGAGTTGACTGTCTGTCCAGCAGACCGCAGGAACCTCATGCCTCTGCTTCCTCAATGTTGGGGTTACAAGTGTGCCACTGAGCCTAGCTCTTCAACATGGGTTCTGGGGGATCAACTCAAGTCCTCAGGCTTATGTGACAAGTACTTCACCGACAAAGTCATCGTCCCAGCCTTGCTGACCTGGAACTCAAGAGATCGGCCTGCCTCTGCCTTCTATGTGCTGGGGTTAAGGAAGAGCACCACCATCTGGCACCTTTTCTTAATTTCTATCTCATATTCACTATTCATTCTCTCCCTCCCCCCCCCCCCTCTCTCTGACAGTATCTCACTATGTAGTCCTGACTGGCCACAAACTTACAGAGATCTGCCTGCCCCTCTCGAGTGCTAGGATTAAAGTCATGTGCCACCATAGTTCTGGACACCATAGTTTTGGGTGCCCTGAACATCTTGTCTCCTGTTAACCTGGACATCTCTTCATATTGCACCGTCACATGGACTCAGGGCTGTGGACATCTCAAAGGAGGTCTAAGGGGAGAGGGAGGAGGACCCACTGCTGTACGGTTAAGAATCAGTAAGCCTGGATGCCCTGCCGTGTGTGGGGCAGTGGTGATGTTGCTGGAGTACAAGAGTTGGTTCCAGCAACCTGGAAGAACTAAGCTGGGCCTGCTGGCTGGCTTCTCCTCACTCCAAAGCTGTCTCTGTATTCTCTCACCTTCAAGGCCCCACAGATCTCCACTGTGTCCACCTCTTGTACCACAGTGATGCGAAAGTTGGGTGTCTGCATCAGCTCCTTCAGGAGCTGTCCCTGGGCAGGGTCCTTGCAGCCTAAAGTAAAGAAGGAGTAAAGTTTTGACGGACAGCCTCTAATGCTTATCCCTAAGATGGTCTCTTGGGCTCTCGCCGTGTTGCCTAAGCTGGACCAGAACTCCTGGGCTTCAGTCTCCTGAGAAGCTGGGACTACAGGTGCGTGGCACAGTGAGAACTCAACTGTCTCTCACACACCAGCCAAAGCAAGACTCACAGCCCCATCCCCAGATGTCCCACCCTCTCCTCACCTCTGATAGCTAAGGGCTTGGGCAGCAGCTAGGGCTGCGTGGTGTGTACAGGGGTCTCACCAATGGTTGTCTCACAGAACTTCTCGTCAGCCACCTCGCTGGCAATGTTGGCCCCCATCAGCACACTCATGGGAATGCCAAGGCACTCCCCAATCACTTCAGAGATGAGCTTCAGCCCACTGGGGCCCTCGTCTATCCCCTGGGCAGAGGGTGGAGCTCAGGTAAGCTGTCCTTCAGGCCCATCTGTGCCCCTCTCCTGAGGTCCTGCCCCAATCCCGCCCAGCCCAGACTTGCTGTGAGGACAGCAGACAGCAGTGACCAGCCCATCTCAGCAAGCTCCCTCCCACACATGCTTATCCAGTCTACCTCTTAGAAGCATTGGACTCCTTATGCCCCCAAGAAACCCTCTAGACACCCCAACCTACTTCCTTTCCAAGATATCTGCCTCCAAGGCTATCATGTCTTTGTCAAGTAACCCAGCAGCTGATATTCATTCTCTCTCTCTCTCTCTCTCTCTCTCTCTCTCTCTCTCTCTCTCTCCGTCTCCCCTCCCCCCTTTTCTGGTGCTAGGGATTGAACTCAGGACCTCATGCATGCTAGGCAAATTCTCTACCACTAAGCCACACTTCCAGCTCCAACTGCTTTCTTTACTCTCTCCAAAAGCCAATCCCTCCCATCTCTGGGGTTCTCGGCCTTCCTCTGTATATTCTTTTCTGTGCTCTTCTATCTACCCCCATACCCCACAACAGTCAGTTAGCTGCAAACCCCCACCCCCAAAACACACCAAGGTATCCCTGGTACCTTAATAAGAGATATCCCAATAGTATTGGCCTTCAAGTGGCCCTTGAGCTGGTCACAGATCTTGCCAATGAACTGATGGGGTACCACAAAAACCAGGATGTCAGCACCTGTTGCAGCCTGGACCACGTCTGGGACAGCCACCTGTGGGGAGAGCAAAGCTTGTGGGCCTGGTAGACCTCTCCTGGTCCCTAGGGGGAACCTCTTTTAGAATATCTTCAAGCCAGTGTTAGGGGAGGGAGGGTTTCGGAGACTGAAACTATCAGAACTTCTTGTGTTCCCTGTCCCCAGCTCTCCTGGGTCACTGAGGCTTCCTAGAACCTCCACACTGCCACACGCTTAGCCCTTGGCTCTGGGTCAGTGAAGCCGGCCAAAGGCAGCCTAGACTTTGGCAGCAGGAAGAGGCCAACTAAGATTTCATCACTTCGTCTTAGGGGCCCTGACTTGGCAGGGGGAGCCCTGGTCTCACCGTGGATCCCCTATCCCCCCTTTCCAGAGGAAGAGAGCACCATATAGATTTGACCAAAAGTCCAAAAGTCCAACGATCAGCCTTCACATCTGCTAATAACCAGTGAATGAGTAACAGGACTAGAGTTCAGGGCAGGCATGAGAGGTTGGACCCCGAGTCCAAGAGCCTGAGAACCAGCCTTTGGTTGCCACAGAGACCAACTCCCTACCCCCCCCTTCCCACCTAAGCACCTCTAAGGGGAGGTACATTCAGATTCCAGAAAGAATCCAAAGGAGCAATTTAGGGGCTGCATGGGGGTACTCCAGGCCTAGAGCAGCCCACCTGCTGCTCCACCAGGCCAGCTGCACCTACAGTGCCCCCCCTCCCCTTGGGAGGGGGCACTTCGAAGTTCCTTTTGAGTGTTGACTCCAGCACACCCCTTCCTTGCCCCCTCTCTCTCCTCACAGCGAGTTGGAGCTCACCACATTGGGGGGCAGCTTGTGCCCTGGCAGGTATTTAACATTCTCATGCTGCGTGTTGATGATCTCAGTTAGCTTTCTGCCCCCAATGTCTTCCTCAAACACCCACATGGTCACCCGTGGGTCAAAGTGTGCCAGTCGGCCTGCATTGCTACCCACGATCTTGGCAATGGCTGAGCCCCTGGCGGGAGAGGAAACACAGGAAAGTAGAGGAAGGTGAGAGGGGAGGGGAGTAGCGCCTTAAAAAGCTTGTTGGATTTTTAAACCTCCCTCCTCTTGTGTCACTCCACCCCCTTACCCCTACCCTGGTCGCCTATGATAAATGTGCCTCCCACAACTGGCAGTGGACAGACAGACAATTCAGTCTCCCCCGTCTTTGCTGCTGTGGAGGTGGGCAAACCTTCCCACCACTGCACAGGCAGGGAAGGCAACAGCACTCTGTTCACCTTCTTATGGTGAACAGGTGCAGCTGCCCAGGCAGGCACAGCCAGGAGGCTGGGCACAGTCTGCCCTGTGCACCGTAAGCACTGGAGGCAGCAGGAGGAGTCCAGCTGGCTCCTGAGGGCATTTCCTACCCTCTGCCTGCTCCCTGCTCACCCAGCCTCCCTCTGGGAAGCCCCTCAGCCCCCCGGAAAAACCTTCCCTCCCCCCATGCCTGTCACAGAATGGCTTACCAGTTGCCGGAGCCAACAATGCAGACTTTCTTGCCAGCCATGGTGCTGCTTCTTGCTTCTCTGCCCCAGCGGGTGTGGGCTCTGAGTATTTAACTCCACCACACGTGGGTGCAGCCAAGCTCCGCCCCTGTGGTGGCCCAGAGGCTGGCACCCAGGGACAGGGAGTCTGGCCGAAAGGAAGGAGAGTAAAGGGTACAGACAGGTGGGGAACAGGACTGAGGCTGAGGCCAGGTCAGCTTTTCCTCTTGAGTTCGCAACTGACTGTGCTGGCCAGTTTCTTCCCTCCACTGGCCTCAGCTTGGTTCCCCACCTACGCCTTAAGTCTGCTCAAGAAACAGTCCCCACTATGCCTTCAGTCTCCAGCACTGAAATAAACTGCAACTAACAGGGCTAGGCATCGTGGTGCATGTCTTTAATCCCAGCACTCAGGAAGCAGAGGCAAGAGGGTCTCGATGAGTTCCAGGCCAGGTCTACAGAATGAGACTCTGTCTCAAAAGGGGGAGGGGGGGAGCACCAGCATCAGTGACAAGCGTGGGGATGTGGGGATATTTTCAAAGGCATACACCTCATCGCTCTCGCTAGCACGTGCCTCCCCCAGATCCTCAGCTGTTCCAGGTTTGTTCTCAAGCATTCCTTCGCATGATGGTAGCTCCACCACGGGCTCTGGGTGAGAGGCTCAAGGGATGTGAACGCCTTCTAGGGAACAATACCACATACAAGGAGAGGGGCTACTCTGGTGTACCCCCGACCAAGGATAAAATATCCAGGAAGAAACTGGACATAGAGGTGCATGCCTTTAATCCCAGCACTCGGGAGGCAGACGTAGGTGGATCTCTGTGAGTTCGAGGCCAGCCTGGTCTACAGAGTGAGTTCCAGGACACTGGGGGTTACACAGAGAAACCCTGTCTTGGAAAACTAAAAAGAACAAGGTCATCTTGGTTACTCACAGTGTCAGGGACTGACAGGGAGCCCCTTCGCCTCAGATAATTCCCATTTGTAGGTCTCTAAAGGGAAGGAAGGTCAAAGGTAGAGGCCACTGATGCCACGTAGCCCACAGTCCTTCCAGGCTTCAGGAAGGGCAGGTGGTGGTGTCCAACACATGCAATGTCCTAGATAAGCTTGAGCTTCCATCAGTTTCTTCTCTCAGGCTCTGCCTATCCTACAGGGACTCTTAAGTTAAAAAAGCTAGTTTACAGATGCTAGACAGTGGAGGAGAAGCCAGCTACAGCAAGAGCTTCTAAAACTCGGGGTGGCCATGTCTCCGGAGCTTTGTGCTCTCTGATGCTGATGTGTGACTGGGGAAGGGGGAGAATGGCAGGCCCATATCCTGCAGTTTGGGCTCTACGGCATCCACAGACATCTGTCTGACTAAGAGGAGGAGCTCAGGTTTCCAAGCCACTCTGGAAAGCGCAGTGCAGGCTCCTCACCCTCCAGTGTTGCACCTTGACCCACAAGGCAGACGCCACTGTAGGCTCATGTGCAGACCTCCTGCCTTGGCACACCACTAATGGACTGTTGCCATCCCCCAGGCTACCACTGGCCAGTAACAAGTAGTCAGCACTAGGTTAGAGGGGAGTGCCACCAGTGGGAAGAAAGAGTGGGTAGGAGGTCAAGACTTTTTTTCAGACTGGAGATTACACAGAGGCAGCCTACCATGGTTGCAGGGCCAGGCAGTCTCTGTGATGGCAACAAGCATGAAACCAATCAGTAGTTAGTTGCTTTTCCTTGAGCTGGCCTCCCACAGACCACTCCTTTATCACACTGGCACGGAGATGAAGGCTCCAGTGCCAGGCAGCCAGCTGGGAGCACTGATTACCAGGGGTGGAAGAGAATGGATGTTTCTGTCCCTGGCACATATGATAGGATCCCTAAAGAATGGGCATTTATGCCTGAAATGGATGCCTTGTTTTTGTCTAACTGCTCTCATCTCTTTTTACCTCTACATCCTATTAGGCCGTGTAGTGAGACAAAGCATGTGGCCATCACACAGAATGAAGGGAATGCTCATTACAGGAAGTTGTCTGTACCACCAAAGCTTCTCCAAGAGCAAGCTGTACAGTATCTGCTTGGAATTGATGATTCATCAGCCACTCATTACACGTGCAATTAGCCTGGGTAAAAACAGATGCCAGCTCCGTGACTTGATACCCGCTTTCTCTATTCCCAGTTATCACACCTCTTTTTTACCCTCTCAATTCAGAGAAACCAGTATGTCCTAGATTGGCAGCAGACGGACAACACTACTCAGCAGACACCCAGCTACACAATGGGTAAGATTTTATTTTTTTGAGAAATCGGGTCTTTGTAATCCCGGCTGGCCTGGAACTCAGAGACCCTCCGGCCTCTGCCTCCCTAGTGCTGAGATTAAAGGCACATGTGAATGTACTGCACGAATGGGTAAGACTTTTAGCTGTGACAGCAGGATGTGACAGTAGCTCATCCAATATTCCATACCTTCCTGAACAAGAGTGCAGTGGGAAGTCGTGAGCCACCTGGTGGAAGCAGGCGGAACTGCAGGCACTTCATGCTTTTTCTAAGGGGAACCGTGGTCTGAGCAGCTAGACGCCCTATCAGCTCAGCACAGGACTAAAGCTTTCAGCCACTCTACACTGGGTTTAAGGACAGACTTCTTACATTGGGCACTGTGTTGGCACACATTTGTAATCTCCATTTGGGGGAGCTGAGACAGGGGGATAGTGAGTTTAGGATGGGTCTTGGTTACATACGGAGACCCTTATCGTAGGAATACAACACAAAGAAAACCCTGGTATCTTGGGGCTGTATGTGGAACCTCAAAAAGCATGAGATCAAGACATTTGGTGGGATGGGCTGGAGAGATGGCTCAGCGGTTAAGAGCACTGACTGTTCTTCCAGAGGTTCTGAGTTCAATTCCCAGCAACCACATGGTGGCTCACAACCATCTGTAATGGGATCCGATGCTCTCTTCTGTTGTGCAGGCACATATGCATATAGAACACTATATACATAATAAATAAATCTTTTTTAAAAAAGACATTTTGGTGGGTTTGTATGGAAAACACAGATACCTGCTGTCACCAGGGCCTTGGCACACAGCTGGATAGACTTGCACCCTAAGGAGAACAGAGCCTAGTTTCATCAACCTCAAGGGGCCACAGATGCCAAGGACAGTTTGTTCCAGCCAGCAAGTGACAGGGAGATTTCAAGGACGAGGGAGACATCAACAGTGCCACCGAACTGTCTGTTCTTGATGGAGGTGGGAACAACTATCCCACGAACATTGCTGAGGTCACAAGCCTCTGATAAGACCCAGAGTCCCCAGGGAAAAGACTCATTTCCCTAGATCCCCAGAGCCTGGCACAACTGGCAAGAAACACCTGTCAAGTAAGAGGGCACTGGGCAGGGAAGACGGCGCTACAGTTATGACCTCCCAGACAGTGGGGACCCACAGTGACCCCACAGACAGCGGGGACTCACTCTTCAGAAGTCTTTTATTAAAACTGGGTGACATCAGTAAGGAGACAGTACAAAAAAAATTTTGGTCCATGAAAAAAACAAAACACAATTCAGTTAATAAAACCAGTTCTCAACAGGGACACTGTGGGAGTGCTGAGTTTCCTCATGCTTCCAGCCAGAAGCCAGGCTGGGGCTCAGCTGCCCCAGGGTTGTCCAGTGTCACTGTGGGGAGGGGTAGATATAGGACACAGGGAGGACAGGGAGAAGACTGCTGTCCCCAGTACAGAACAGGCAGGGAAGGGTGCAGGAACACTTGCTCGCAGGAGCCTGAGGTGGGGGTGGGAAGCAGGGGCTGTGTCAGTTCTGTGGGTTCAGAGCCCATGCTCAACGGAATCCCCTTGCCCAGCTGTCTCCCACCCTGCAGTGTTGTCTGCGAGCCTGGGACATGCTAAACTCCGGGTGACAAAACCTGGAAGAATCTGAGGCTTCCCTGGAAGATGCAAAACCATCTGTCCCAAGGGGCCGAGATCCCACATCCTGCTGCTACCTGAGGGGTCTGAAGCTTTGAGGGCAGGGGTGGGGAGTCACAAACCCATTTCAGACCTATTCTCCAGCCCTAGGCGCTTTCACTCCTCAGTGCCCTAGAAGCCACCAGTGGGTTTCAACTGGGCAGACATGGGACAGGAAGACAGGGGTGGCCTAGGGCTTTACCCGTTTGATTTCAGGCCTGTTTCTCCGTTTACGGGAGGGAGGGGGAGGGGGGCAGGGTGGAGTGAATGAACAAGCCACTCCTCTAACAGGAGGGGAGGGACAGTCGCTGCTGGGAATGACAAGGAAAGAAAGGCAAAGTCCCCAACCCAAACACCACACTGTGGGTTAGGGCAGGCATGGGGAAATCCTCTACCGGGCAGCTACGGGAGTGTGGGGGGGAGCAAGTTCAAAACACACTCCAATACTGACATGGACCCCACTAAGGGGTCAGACAGCACTGAGACAACAGGTTAAGTCCAGAGGGCAGGGACCAACCTGGGGTTCAGTGAAGCCCAAGAACCCGGGCTCCTTTAGTGCTAGAGGGCAAGAAGTAAAGGAGAAGCTGCTCCAACCTGTGGAGGGAAGGGGAGAAGTCGGGTTACCAGGAGGGCCAAGGTCAGCTGGCTTATAGACTGCCCTAGGCCTGAGGCTCAGAGGGAGACAGCTCCCAAGGCCTAGGTCTCCTGGCAAGGGCAGGATCAGTGTAGCTGGTCTCCCTGAAGACTACCTGACCTCAGGAAGCCCCACCACTTCAGAGCACTCATTACCACTATGGTTCTCTAACACTATCTAGAGGTCCTACGTGGGATAGGAAGGTAGAGGCACATGGGAGCTTGGTGGGAGGAGCTGAGGTGGGAGGCTGGGGTGCAAGAAGGGATAACAGGTGACCGTGAGACAGAAATGTGACACCCTCTTCATTGTGACACTGTCCTGGAGCCAACAGCATCTCCTGGAATGCCTCAAGCAAGACCAAGACAGGTACACTGAGGCAGGCAGCACAGGGCCCAAGGAATCGGTGCAGCCATGCTAGGGCCGGAGAGGCCCTATGTGTTTCGGATTCCCAGGGCTTGCTCTAACTCTTGCCGCCTCTGCTGCACCTGCAGAGAAAACAGGGATGCAAGCTCGAGACACCAAAGGCTGGCAGCCAACACCACTGATCCTGCCTTGTGTCACTTCCCTTGTGTGGCCCAGGCACAGCACCAACCTTGGAGTAGAAGTATCGGCACACAGCCTCCTGGGCCCAGGGCTGGAAGTAGAACTCAGCACGGCGCTCCTCTTCAGGGTTACCCACCACATCAGTCATCGTCTGAGGGAGAAGGGGAGGGCAGGACATCGTGGTTCCTGTTTTCACGTCTGCTCTCAGTTGAATTGCACTCCTTACCCACCCTCTACCCCTGCCAAAGATGCTGAAAGTCTAATTCCCCAGTACCTGTGAATGTGACCTGATATGGAAATAGGGTCTTTGCAGATGATCAAGTTTAAGATGAGCTCATTGGGATTGGCCCTAATCCAGTATAACTGGTGTCCTTATAAAGGAGGGAAATGTAGACAGAGACAGATACACAGACACAATGTGAAGACAGAAGCCTGAGCTGAAGGACACCCAGGGTCACCAGAAGCTAGCAGAGAGCACAGGACCAACCCCGTGGCTTTCATTCTGAACGTCCAGTCTCCACCACTGGGAGACAATCCCATTGCTCAAGCTACCAAGTTTGGGTCAGGTTTCTTCAAAAGCCCGAGAAGACAAAAAAAGAAAGAAAGAAAGAAAGAAAGAAAGAAAGAAAGAAAGAAAGAAAGGTCACCCCAAGCACTTATTAAGTCACTGCCAGGTGACCTTTCTGCTGCGCTGGTCACGGCCTGCCGCCGGGGCACATTTTCCTGCCTGGGTTATGATGTTCTTCTCCCTGGGAAGTTTCTTCTGCTCCATTCCCAGTGCTTTCCTTAGCCACTCTTGCTTCCTCTGCGTCCCTTCACTTCACTCTGAACAAGCTTACTGCTGCCAGTCAGTGTGGCCACGGTTTACTACTTTTTAGTCACAGTAGCCTGTGTTTTCCCAATGGGCTACATCTGTGGGAGAGCAGAGCCCAGATCTTCAGTTCTAGTCTCAGTAGCTGGAGCCCAGACAGCACTGGGGAGGTGCGGACTGCACTCCTGATTGCCCTGCTTCTATGTCCCTTTTACTCTAAAATGGACCCTGGGATGTACTGGGGAAAAAAAAGGTGGTCCCTCAATTCTTCACCCAGCTTTCTGCACAGAAGTAAAAAGATCAAGTGCTGCACTCCCTAAGTCCCCCTGGGCCTTTCTCAGGCTCTTTACCTTGAGGTCCCGGCACTGGGACTGAAGCCAATCATTGATGAAACCCTGAGGATCTCGGGCAAAGCTCAACATGAACTCTCGCTGGGTCTTCAGCTGGTTGATAGTTTCTATTGTCTCATGGATCTGAAAGGGAGGAGGAGGCTCCATTTTCAAGTCAGGAAAGCTCTAAGCTAAAGGCAGACTCAGGCTAGCATTGCCATAGCTGCCCGAACCTCAGTGCAGGGCTCGCTGCCCAGGGTCCACTGGGTGTAAGAGCTCCTATAGCCCTCTGGCACCCTTCAGAAAGCAATGTGCGTGCTTCTATCCAGGTACAGGAAGCTGTGCTTTCAGCTTCAGGTGTCTTCAACAGGCACCACTACAGCGGGGAACATCTGATCACCCACCATGTTCCAACAAAGCCACATGCTCTCTTAGCATCTCAAGACCCCTTCAGCTGAAATCTTCCAAACTAAAGTGGTTACTTTTCCCCTCACCTCTCCTCCTCCTCCTCTCAATCTTAGTGCAGACAACTTTCCACCCAAGGCAGGCCTCCTCTCAGCACCACCCGACAGGGGCCACATTCCTTTACTTTATTCCCAGATCAGATCCACCTTGACATATCTCACACAGACTAGCAGTCTAGTCTCCCAAGTGGACTTGCTCCAGATCTGCCCCTCTTCGACTCACTCCACCTACCTGCTAATGCAAATAGCATCAGTACCCCGTGATGAAGGCTTATTCCAGGCTCGTTTACCTCACTTGCAGGAGGTTTGCATGTGCTTCTCCCAGATCAAAGCTTTATGGCCAGGCTCCTACTTCCCCAGTAGCTTCTTCTCCCTGAGTATCATACCCTGGACCTTGTTTTGTACTTCCCATGCTTTTGCTGGTTTTGAGATCATCTTAACTGTAGCTGGCCAGAAACTCGTTATGTACACAGGACTGGCCCTGAACCTATGGTGTGCCTCCTGCTTCTGTTTCCAAGTGTTGGGATTACAGGAGTGAAGCACCGTACCTACCTTCGCTTTGCTGTGGCTACCCCAGGCTCATTCTCCCTTTGGTTTTCTGCATACCTTGCTCTATCTCCCTGGATCCCTGGATTGTCCTCTGCCTCCCACACCCAAACACCACTGAACCTCTTCTCCATCTGCTAACTTCCACGTCACCCTTCAGAATTCGGCTGAGGTATCTACTCTCCCAGGCCTACAGCGACTCTGCCTATAGTGTTAACAGAGTCAACTGTGGCAGCGGGAAGAGCAAAAGACTCTTCCTTACTGTGCTAGGTACAGGCCCAAGTCTTTAAAAACATGGTATCATTTCATGCACAAAGCCATCATGGCTTATATCTGTAAGTCCAGCACTACTGAACATGATGTAGGAGAATCATCATGTGTTTGAGGCCAGCCTAGTCTACAAGGGAGGGATGGACTCAAAATGCTAAAAACAATGGAGGGGTGGGACAGAGACCCCTACCTTGTTGTCTAGAGTAGCGATCTCCTGCTGGCTAGCAGTGGACAGCAGGAAAGAGTTCATCTGCGTCTTCAAAGTGTCATCCACTTCCACATCAATGTCATAGCACGCTGTCTTTTTCTGGTCGTTTGGGTCAACGCTGGGAAGGAAAGCAACAGGGTCCAGTAAGTGGCTTTTTCTGAGACCTACTTGCCAATGTCAGAAAGATGGTCCAGGGCTGAGAGGAAAAGGAAGTGAGTGCAGAGAGGCTCCACATCTTTCTTCTGAGAGCTGTATGGAGTTGTACCTCCAGATAGCTGTATGTCACATAGATTTAACATATGATATCACCAGTCTCTGTGAGTAACAAATTGTAACTCTCTAAATTTGGTTTTTATTGCATTTAATTATTCTGTCTGTGTGTGCACTCTACAGGTGAGAAGACCATTTGAGGAACCAGCTCTCTCGCTCTATCACATGGGTTCCAGGTTGATGTCAGGTTATTGGGCCTTTAGCTGCTGAACCATCTTTTGTTGCTGGTCTGAGAAACTCATAAAATTCAAATAGCACCAAAGGCAGTTTGTGAAGAAAGTACAAACTGGCAGTGGTGATGCACACCTTTAATCCCAGCACTCAGGAGGCAGAGGCAGGGAAATATCTCTGAGTTCAAGGCCAGCCTGGTCTACAGAGTGAGTTCCAGGACAGC
This sequence comes from Rhynchomys soricoides, assembly GCA_019843965.1. NCBI lineage: Eukaryota > Metazoa > Chordata > Mammalia > Rodentia > Muridae > Rhynchomys > Rhynchomys soricoides. Next base: position 721,340 of record JADRCH010000871.1, on the reverse strand, counting down.
CAGGGCTACACAGAAACCCTGTCAGAAACAAAACAAAACAGCAACAAAAAGAACAGGAGTCCAGCTTCTGTGGCTATGATGACAAGCTGACTACAGGATGAGGGCTTAGGAACTAAGGAAACAGGGGCCGCTGTGGTGTAGGATGGGACAAAGATGGCAAAGAGCTGCTATCTGACAGGCGCATGGCTCTTCATCTTCCAAATTATGAGAAAACAAAGCAAGAGTTAAGAGTCTGGTTGGAAGTCCCATCTTTCTTAAAAAGATGGTTGCTGATCCCGCCACAGGGATGAGCTGCTAACTAGTCTCCAAGGGGAATTGGAGTCCTACTATGACAGTGTTGGCTGATGTCCAGCCACTAACACTCTAGTAAGAGGCAGAGAGCATGCAACCACATCAGACACCAGTCACCTTCATGGCATAAAGTCCGAAAAGGCAGACAGGTAGCACAAGTTATCACTACCGGGTTTAATACAGCATCGAGCTTATGTAATCTAAATAGAACAAGGAGACTTCCTTCTGGCAGGCAGCCCAACAATGGGCGGCCCGCACACACCCACCTGATCACGTGATTAATGACGATGGGCTCTGGTGGCATAAGCAAGGCGTGGAGACGCTGAGGGATCTCCGAGAACTTCATCCGCTGAGATTCAAAGATCTGAGGGAGAGAGGGAGGGAGAAGGGGAGAGGGAGGGAGGGCCTACAGACCGGCACGTTCAGAGCAACTCTGGAAACAGAATGTGCCCTTTACATACCTGCTGGAGGTACTTGTCACAGATAACAAACTCTCGCTCGTGAGGGTCCTGGAGCTTATGTGTTTTAATATATTGCCACAGGGCTTGGATGATCACTGGACGTGTCTGGGTATGGATGCCCAGGAGCCGAGCCAGGCGAGGGTCTAATTTAAACTGGGGGGGCTGCAGAGAACCAAGAGTGTAGCTGAAGCTAAGGAGCTGGTTCCACGTGTCTTCTGGGGTGCTTGGTACAGCAACACATTCAATCTAACAAACATCAGTAAATCTGGACGGCAAAGTTACAGAGGACGAAGAAATGTTTGCTGTTGCTCTAGTGGCAAAGCACTCCTGAGCAGTCTTAAACCCTTCCAAGTCAGCCACGCATGCAATATGGCACGAGGGCTGGACTTCCTCACACCTCCAAAGAATACCTGGTAATCCAGCATCAGCAGGACAGTACACCGAACATTCACATCTCCTGGTCGCTTCACCTGGAAGCCATCGGTCTCCTGGGTGGTGGCGGTCCTGTGCCACTACAGAGAGGAAGGTGTCAGGGGGACTCTTCCAGAGGAAGAGCTGGGGTGGGAGGAAGATCGTCTGTAATCACTGAACATTCACCTTTGATTACCGCCGCTACTGGGGAAGAACAATAGCTCAAGGCATCTCTAAAGACATCTATGGCTTCGGAGTTAGTGTCCGCGAAAGCAGAACCTTCCAATCCTCTTTTGAGATGATTGTGTTTAAAAAGGCTAGAATTTCCAGTGATAATTTTACCCACCAAATAAATATTATACATGGAACAGAAACCTAAGGTAGCTTCAATTTACTGAGGGCTAGCTATCTATGCGTCTACGGCATATCACACTCACTACGTAACAGAGCTAGAACTGGAGCTGACTCTAGTCCACAGGCCTAGTTACTCTACTGCTGTCAAGTCAAGTACTTTGCAGATTTCTACCGACTGTGACTTACTTCCCATGAGTCTCAGTGGTTGGAGTTAAGGGGCTGCAGCTATAGTGGTAAAGAAAGGGGCAGGTTAAGGTCACATGGGACACCAGGCCACTCTGGGCCTATGTCCCCAAACCCTGCTGCTAACAGGGTCTTCTAAAGTTTGCACAACTTCTGGTTATCTGAAATACAAACCTAAAGGACCAGGGACCAAAAGGAAGAGAGATCAATAACCCAGACAAACACTAGTACTCCACTAGTCAACCCGTTAACTACAGCACTGCCATCAGGAAAATAAAACATGTCAGTGACTACAGCCCACCAATACTTAGAAGCAAGACGCAGAGACAGTCAAAGGTGTAAGAGGACTCGACTCCACCAGAATTTCTTTGGGGGCAGTAGTCAGGACAGCAACAGGTAGGTCAAATCAGAGAGCAAGAGCTCCTGGGTCCCAACTCAGTACAACTAGAGGTCAATGTGCAAACTGCGAAGGTGGAACCCCATACCTGGGCTAATCTGTTCAGGCTCAGCTCCCAAGACCATCACCCCCTAAAAAGGTTAAGTCAGGCCTGGAAGGCAGGACTACTCACTTCTACCAGATGGTTGTCTGGCCCATAGAGGTCTTTGTCCAGTTCGATCACCAAGGACTTAAAAAAGGAAGAGAACTTTCTCTTTTGCTTGGTGGCATCATATTTGGACAAGGCTGACTAGAAAAGAGATTGGGGGGGAGGGGGGAGTATGTTACACAAGGCCAGAAAGAAGTCCCCAGGACAAAATTCCTTAAGAAGCAATTTCTAACTCCACTGGGAAACCCCTTGAAATGTCTTCTGGTTATGACCAGGTGGCCACAGAGTCAGTCCTGGTCACAGCCTTTCTACAAGGGCAGGGCTTCTGACTCCCCACTGGGAAAGGAGGCCAGTGAAGCCAAACCATTAACATAACAAAGCACACTGGAGCAGAGAAAAGCCTGACCACAGAGGGCCAATGAATCACAGGCAAAAGCAGTGGAACAAAACCTGCCTTCATTTGGACAGAACACATGACCAGAAAACTGCCTGGACCTACCCAGAGGCGGCTCTGGTTCTCCAGCAAAAGTACACTCTAACAAACGAGCTCACTTGCATACAGTTAAAACAGTGCCAGAGAGCAAAGCACTGAGTGAACACCAGGCCTCCCCAAAGAGCTGCTGGCTGGAGAGTTTGGGGGTGCTCATTAGTCTGATGTTCCCCTTGGAGCAACAAAGAGCCAAGTCTTTGGGGGACTATCACACTTAGACTGTGGTACCTTCAAGGAAAGCTGGGAAGACAGAAATAACCTCAAGGACCTCAGGGAGGAAACATGGCCTCAAAGGCTAAGCACAGATGAGTGACCACTGAAATCATCTACTGATGCTGCTAAATCCAAAGGGCAGCATCACCAGAGCAAAGTAAACAACAAACCAGAACCCAGGACAATAAAGGTTTCTACCTGATTCTGGTGAAGCGGTGGAGGTGGAGTTGATACAAAGGACCATTGTCTTTGCAGGCAGGGAACACACCACCCCCTCCCCTTATCGGAAGCTCCCAGCAGGAGTGGTGAACACCAGTCAGGTTTGCAGCAGTCCACACTGCACGGCTCCTTCCCAGTAGCCCCCACCCTGAGCTCCAAGCAACCAGGACCTTGAACTCACATCTTCCAGGAGCCGTCCTTCTACCCGGAGCTCCCAGGAAGCCACGGTCCCTTCCCCATCCTCCGCATCCGACTTAGCCGGATTGAACGTGTTAGAAATGAAAATTCGCAGCTTCCGTTTTTGCTGAGGAAAGCAGAAACAGGACTGATGGAGCTTCAGTAGTAGAGGTCCCCTAAAACTCCCAAATTACTCCTCACAGGCCGGCTCAACATAGGCAGACAAAGACTCCGCTTAGAAGTGCACAGGCCCTGACCTGAGCCTGAGTATAGGGGACCAGGGAGACAAAATCATGCAAAATGGCAGGTTCCCAAGGTAGCGAGTAGTTATAGCAAACACATGGACAGGGTGTATTTCTGGTGCTGGAGCCGTGGGAAGCTCCCCCGCCCCTTTCCCTGCCAGCTGTTCTATTCCTGTGCTCCTAATCTAATTCCTGGTTTGTAATGGGAAGGGAAAGAGGCAATTTAAATGCCAAGGAGAGCTGTGCTGCCCTTTGATTTTTCATCCTAGGCCTGGTGACGGTTCCTGGGTCCCCTCCCTTGACCCTCCGCCTGGTGCTTTCCAGTTACCTTGATGGGACGTTTCAAGGCCTCCTGGATATCCAGACGTTTCCTCATAATAGTCTGGTCCAGTTTCCTTTCAAAAGCCAGGAGATCCATATAGGCCTGTGATTCTGGTACCAATTCCCGAATCTTAGGAACAGAAAGACAGGATTGGGCCCTAGAGCTGACCACCTCTGTTTACAAAGTCACTACCCCTTCAAGAAGACCTCTTGTAGCTGCACTCACCCTTTGAGGTAGGATTTTGTCAGCCATCTTCTTTTTCTTTGCACTGTTTAGAATAAATACTGTTATCAGGTTGGGATAGGAACTAGTCAGAACATGAGCAACGTGGCGAGCACCTTGGTTTATAAGACAGTTAAGGCCTACAAAATGACTCTCCCTTTATAAAGACTCTCCCTCTCCCACTACCACAGAAAGCCTTCAAGAGGGTAAGTCCCTGCAACTCTGTTCCTGGAGCACTGACTTCCTGGTTCAGTACCCCCAGCACCAGCATCCTCATAGGCCTCCTCCCACCCCCTTCTTTCCTTCACCCCAGGGGTCATCTTACTTGTGATTTCGGTTTTGGACCGCCTGCTGCTGGACCTGCTGGATCTGTTGAGGTGCAGGTCTCTTGCGGGACTGGTCCATCCCTGACTGGGCCAGGCCAGGTCGGACTGAAGGGTTCCCCCCATAGCCAGGAGGTCCCATGGAAGGTCCCTGAGGTGTCATTCGGCTACCTGGCAGCATACCTGGTCTCTACAGAAGAGAGAGGACCCAGAGATGTCATACTTTTCCTTGCTAGTCCCCACCAAGAAAGGAAAAGTGGTGGAAGCCAGGATTTTAGGAATGGGATAGGGCTGGGGTGGAGGATAAGACTGTCCTTTGCTTTTTTGAAATATAGTAACTGGACCTTCTTTGGGCCTACTAGTGATTACATAGAATATAGTCTAAAAACTAGATTATACTCAATTTTTCTGGTCTAGGCTGGATCTGACTCATCTGACATCTCTAGTCCTACTTTCTTTTTTTTTTTTAACTAGCTACTGTCTCCTCTAAAGCTGACCTCAATTTGCAGCCATAGCCTGGGTATTCCTGGGGACATTGGGGCTGCCCATTCCCCTCGGCATTCCATGCCCATCCGGGGCCCACTTCACCCACCCTGGTTCCACTCACTCCTCACACGGAAACAATGCCGCTGGGAGCAGGTGAGGATGCTAACCTCCCCCCCCCCCCTTCCTCTGCTCTGCTTCCCCCACCTCCACCCCGGGCCCGAGCCCCTCCCTAGGGAGTCCCTCCCACTTCTCCCTCACCCCTGTCAGTCCTCCGCCCTCGCTCGGCCCCGCCCCCGGCCCGCGCGCCCCTCCTCCTGTCCCACTCACCGGATAGGCCGCCCCGGGCATCGGAGAGCGGTACAGCCCTTGACCCGGCGCCGGGCCCATTCGCACGGGAGGCCCGGGAGTTCCGCCCGGGCCCAGAGCAGCCGCCACGCCCGCTCCTCCTGAGGCTCCCGCGCCGCCGCTCGGAGCCACAGACTGGAAACCCGCCCGGGCCGCCATCTTCCCGGAGCCGCCGCTGCAGCTGCACAAAGAACCGGAACCGGAACTCCCCCCGCCCCCCGCGCGCCCCCCGAGCGCCTGGGCGGTTTGTGGGCCCGGCCCGCCGGCGGGCACGGGCGGCTCGGGGCAGCGAGACTACGGGCTAGAGGGGGCGACTAGCGGGAAAGGCGTGCTGACCACTCCCTCCCGCCTTCCCGGGCCAGGAGGGAGCAGCATAGAGAAGCGGTGTGCGAATAAAGAGGTGCAGAGAGCGAGCGCCCCCGGACGGTTGGAGGATGACAAGGCAAAGAGCCCAGCCCACCCCGCTGGCGGCCCGAGTGATGCTAAACCTCGGCCCGGTGCATTTACCTCTCCAAAGCATTCTGGTTGCTTTGCTTTTCGTTCTCCTACTGCTCAGACTCCGGGTACTAAAGAGGGAAACGTGCTGTTTGTTCGTTTTACAAACGGAAAAGCTGAACTCAAAGGAGATGAACGTCGTGGCAAAGACAAATCAAGTTTAGAGAAAAGCCATCCTGGATTCAAGTCTCTTAGCTGGTAGCCAGGGCCTCATTTCACAATTAATGGCTCGGTAGCTCTTCGGCGCGGGAACTTAGCCCTTCACCTCAGACCTTTAACTTCAGATTTTAATGAATTTTTTTACCTTGAATCTTCTCCAAAGAGTCCTGGATATTTGTTGCCTTAGTTTTTTGTTTTGGTTTGGTTTTTGCTGGTCCACTGCCCAGTGATCAGAGGATTCCTGAACCTGCCCTTTTCCGGGAGGATCAGTGTTTACCTGATCAAGTAGGTAGGGTCTGGAGTAAGCCAGTCTAGTGTTAAACTCACTGTGTAATGGAAGATAGCTGTTCAATCTCCTACATGCTGGAATAACAGGAATAACCACCACACCAGGCTACCACTCAAATTTCCTTACTCTAGTTATGTGGCTGTCAAGGCAAGTTCCATTCTAAAGGTAACACCCATAGCAGTGGCGGCTCAGGCCTTTAATTCCAGAGTGTGGGAGGCAGGAGGATCTCTCTGAGTTCGAGGCCAGCCTGGTCTACAGAGCCGTTCCAGGGCAGCCGGGGCTACACAGAGAAACCCGTCTCAAAACAAAACAAACAGAAAAACAACACTGAAGAGATGGTTGAAACCCAGTTTATTAGACCAGAGGCATGCGTCACCCAGAGCCCCTCCTGCTGCCCCCCAGCCACTGCACATTTCTCAGAGTTGCCCTGTTTCCTTCTGGGGAGTTCTGATCTCTAAACAACTCTTGGGAACCAAGAGGAATCAAAGATTGTATAGCCTCACTCTCTGGCTCCAGGCCAACGCACACAAGTGATCTGCCCATAAGTCCTGTTTTGGGATTAGAGACCAAGAGACATGAGGACAGAGAAGGCCTGGGAAGGGGATTGGGGCTCTGGCCTGGGAAGGGTGCCTGGTGGGGTGGGGAGGCCCTCTCCTTCAACTTGTGGGCCCTTCCGGTAGGGACACATAACAGCAGAGCTTTCAACTCCTGCTCCAGGCCTATCTCTTTCCTCACATGACCAAGCCCTGGCTCACCAGGAAATGCAAGTAGTGGGCCTGGGCATCAAGGTGAGGACAGGGCACTGGGCACCCCGAGGAAAGAAAGGCCACTGAGGGCTTCAGCTTCTGGCTGTGGGTACCCACTGCCCAGCTGCAAGAGTGAGTCACCGATCCCCAGCTCCCCCTGTCTGTAACACTGTTGGCTTAGTTTCCAGCTTAGCATAATATCTTCCATTCCTGGGTAGGAGCTACCTCTCCAGCAATCCCTTCCCTGGGGAGGCCACTGTCAGCCAGGCAGGGGGCACTGGGATAGGTGGAGTAAGGAAGAGGATGTGTTAAGGCTATGGGGAGAGCAGAGGGTGCCCCGGCCGCGGGGGCAAAGGGCCAGGCCAGAAAGAGGCAGAGCTTGTAATTCACAGCTTCCTCTATGTCGCCACCGAGACAGTGCGAAGGTTACAATGCGCGTGTCATCTCCTTGTGCTTCTCAAAGGGATGTGTGTACACAGTACAGACACCAGGGGAGAATCCAACTCTTTATACAGGCAAAGGCATTCAGAGACAGGAGAATGGGGGGAGAGACAGAAGGTAGAACTCGGGGTGGGAGGGGTGGTTCTCAGAGACAGGAGGGAATGGGGCGGAGACAAACAGGGTCAGAGGGGACTATGTACAAGGTTATAGTAATATAGAGTCTGTATCATATAGAAATAGAAAATGCAGATGAGGTTGCTGAGAGAAGCAAATGAAGTCGGGGTGGGGGGGAGGACTTGGGGTCGTTCCATAAGAAAATTTATGGATGTGGCCCTCTGCAAAGGCCTCTGAGAGAGAAGCCAGTGAGGTCAGGCGGCCATGCCCCTCCCCCTGAGCTGGGAGCTAACCAGCCAGGTCTTCTAGGGGATGTCACAGAGGGCTGCCTCTTGGGATTTCTCTCCAGCAGCTTTGGGGTGGAGGTGATTTACAGACATTGGGATGTGGCCTACAGCACCAGGACCACACGGAGTCCCCATCTCTACTTCTTCAGGAGATCCTCTGCCCTCTAAAGAGTCGTATGCTTGAGAGAGCAGAATGGGCATGGAGTCCTTACCTGGAGCCTTGGGCTCGTGGGGAGTCACCCGGCTGAGAGCATCTCTTAAGGCTAGGGAAGCCCCCTCACCAGCCCTCTTCCTTAAGGTACATTCTCTGGTTTGGGGCCAAGTTTCAGACCCTAGAGATCCCCTCCACCCCTCACTAGGAGGGGGCTTTGGTGACTGGAGGCAGCAGAATGTAGGTGGACACTCAGATGACAGACAGCCAGACAGACAGAATTCAGGCTTGGAGCTAGGGGAGGCAGCATGGGGCAGAGGGGCAGCCTGAGGTCGCGGCTGATCTCTCTCTCTCTTTTTATATTAGTTTAATTCCGTTAAAATAAAAAGATGGGATAGAGGCTGGGAGAGGACTCTATGGTCACGACTCCTTTCTCACCACAGACAAGAGGGAACCACTGCCCAGGAACACAGTTAAGTTCCCCGGGTTGCTGAGGGCAGTTGGGGGCCCCTTGCTCCCCTAGCCCTCCCCACCTAGGCCTTTGGTACTGCGGCCTGCGAGGGCTTAGCAGGTAAAGTCCTCAAACGTGCCTCGAGCGGGATGGTGAGGTAGGATGTTGGCAGCGTACGTCATCCCGGCAGGATGTCCTCGGAGGCTCTCGCAGGGATTCTAACAGAGGGACATAAGACGGGAACAGGTTACAGAAAGGGATGCAGGTAAAAAGGTGGCTTGGAGATGGGGTTGGCGTGAGGCTGTGGGGGAAGGGCACGCCGGAGGTCGCCTCCCTGCCTTGCTCCCTCACGTGTCTTTTGACGTCATCCAGGCTGAGCGCCACGCCCTTATCTGCGCTGCTCCTCTTAGCCTCTTTCTGGCACTTCCCACGTCTACACAGCCGGTGCTTAATGACCTGGGAGAGGTGCAGGGCAGGATGGGTGGACCGGAATCCCCAATGGGGTGGCCCCGCCCAGCCCTGCCCCCTTACCTCCTTACCTCGTAGGCATAGTCAAAGAGTTCCAGCACTGTAAGAATACTGGCTCCTATGAACAACCCCATCTGGCCCCCGATGTCACCTGCGGGGTCAGGTCGGAGAGGTTAGTGGGCTCAGGAGCAAGAGCTCTGGGGCTCAGTAGGACTGGGGCAGACCAGCCATGTTTGCAGAGATACAGAAGGGTCAGAAAACCAGACTCTGGCAGGTTTTTATTCTCTATTCTTTTCTGTATTTTCCTTCCCAAAATGAGTGTTTCTTATTCAAGAGAAACACATTCTTACAAAACGCACTACTTTCTTAGTATCTGGACCGCTTTCAAGGACATATGGAGCAGTTTCTGCCTCTGTCCCTCAACCCCTTCTCTGATGCCCGACTTTTTCACTTTTTCCTAAGAGAAGGCCCGGTCCCTTTCCTCCACTTCATGCCACACAAGGAGGGCTCAGGGAAAGGCTCCTGGGGATGGGACAGACTGAGGGCACCTAGTTTTGGGTGGGAGAGAGCCATATCATATCCTAGGCATAGGAGAAGGCTGGTCATTCACAAGCTCACCCAAGAGCCCTGCAATCTCATAGGCCTTTTTCTGCTCGATGGTCTCATAGTTGAGGACTTCAAAGAAAATGTCCAGCACCAGAATGTTCTCCCTGCATGGGGGGAGGGAAAAAAACTGGGTTCAAGTCCTATCTCTGCCCCTTACTAGACAGGTGACCTTAGCTGTGAGCCTCTCTGAAGCTGTTTCCATGTTCCTGAGGTGCTGATGAAGAATCCTGCCTTCTAGGGGTGCTGTGAGGATTACATTACATGGCATGTCTGAAAAGACACTTTGCATGCTGGCAAGTGGAGGCGATCCCAGTTACAGAGATGAGGTTGGAATTAGAAGATAAAAGGAGAGAAGAGAGTGCCTGAGTTACTTCTTCCAGCTTGCTCTCCCCACACACAGCCCACACTCTTCGGGTGCCTCTTGGACCTTCTGTGACTTATCTCAATTTCCCTGTGCCCCGAGAGACTCCCATTAGAGTCCACCTGCACCCTCTGCAGTCCTTGTACAAGGGCCCTGCCCCGAGCAGTAGACCCCTTACCCTATGTACTGTTCAGATTTGTTGAACTTCTTGGCTAAGTACTTGGCTGAGGCTTTGCTGGGGATCTTGACCATGGACAGCTCCTTGCCGTAGCGGGTCAGGTTGCAGGGCATCTCACACACGCAGTATTCCTGGTCTTTCTCCACTAGGAAGTCTGTGCCCAGGTGAAAACCACAAGTTGAATGGCATCTGTCTGCCAGTGCCTTCCCAATATGGACACACTGACCCTGCCCAAAAGATCCCTAGGACCCTCTCTCATTCGCCTCAGCCATGTGTCTAGCCTCAGCCCTGTGTCTATCCTTAGCTCATCCTCACCCAGCCTTCCTGCCCCTGTATTTAATCTTATGCGTCATTCCCACAGGGTTCTAAAGGACCAGTCATCTGAGGCTGAATGAGAGAGAAGGCCCTCCCAAGAGACTCTCATTAATTCACCACAGGGACCTTTGAAGGTGCAGTTCTCTGCATTTAGAGGCAGATGCAGGTGGAAGCACACAGCCATGGTCCAATCAAGTTCAACCTTGATCTCAGTGCCCTGTGCATGGGACAGACAGCATTTTCTTCCCACCCCTAACTGCCCCAGTCAGAGATGCTCACCCAGGGCAGGATCTGCACACTCCTTGTACTGCTCTGGAGTGCAGTATGGGGCATCCCCTACAAAGGAAAGAAGACAGGAAGACAGGTAGAGATTAAAGGGATCTTGTGATGGTGTGGTACTGTGTAAGGAGGAAGCTGGGAGATGGGACACAATGAGCCATCCCTGGTGCCCTGGAAGTGACCTACTCTCCAGCCCACCCTTTACCTCCCCCCCCCCTTCCTGTAGACATAGGCAGGAACCAAGAGACAAGAACCAGAAACATAAGAAATGAAGTGATCGGGGACCAGGGTTGGGAAAGACAATGTAGACAGGGCATGGGTGAGGGGCAGTGTAGCCTGAGAGAGCCCAGGGCTGTGCTTGGAATCTTGGGGCCTGACCTGGCATGTGCACCATACGGCAGTTGCAGTTTTCCACCAGGTAACGCGTCTCACAATCAATCCGGCAGGCAGTGATGCTGTAGGAGTCGAAGAAATCCGAGTCCATGGTAACAGCATTGCAGGTGCCCCAGGGTGAGGGCAGGTAGATAAGCTGCTGGGAGAGCCGGGAGCTGGGGAAGTGTGGGGGCTTCTCCCCAACTCCCCCGAATGGACTTCTCAGGAGTCTTACCTCTGGAGCTCTAAGGCCTTAGAGTTTGCAGAGTGTTCCTCCCATTCTTGATCACCCGCCACTCTGAGTGAGTGTGTGTGTGTGTGTGTGTGTGTGTGTGTGTGTTTGTGCCCCATGCATAGTCCAGAAGTAGTAATACATGATGGATATGTTCCTCTATTTCTCTCTACTCATCATTTTTGAAGGAGGATCTCCCACTGAATCTGGGGCAGCTCACTGGCCAGCTAGCCTCAAGGATTCACCTGTCTCTACACGCCCAGCCCAGAACTGGCGTTTCAGCTGTGCACCACTCTGGTTTATGTGGGTGTTGGGGGGTCTCACTTGAGATCCTCGTGTTTGTGTAATAAACACTTCCCCCACTGAGCCATCTCCCCAGTCCCCAGAACTCCATTTCGACTCCCCAACACCTGCTGCAGCCCCTCACCCTCTGCTCCTGGCAAGACACAAACGTCTGGAACCCCGGGGCCACGCCAAAGCCCAGCTGGTCAATGAAAGGAGGCTCATCCTGACTGTGGATCTGCACCTTGATGCCGGCTTCGAAGGACGTCTCGTCTGTAAAGATGAAGGCATGAGAACTGGGAGGATTTCTGAGTCCTTAATCATCTTCAGAGCCTGGGGCATCACCCCTCCCTGGTAATAAGCAGCCTCCACTGGAAGCGATGGGGTCCAAGCACTCCTCCAACTCCATGGCGCTCCAGTGATCCCTGGATCCTGCACACTTCTCTTACCCGTTGTCTACAATGTATCTTGCGTTTCAGATTATTTCTCCTGGACTGTCACTGTCTCAGCCCCTCTCCATCTCTCCTCATCCCTTTCTCTTTTCTCCCCATCTCTCTGCCCCCAAGTCCCCTGAGACCAGACAGGCAGTCCAAGAAGAGAAGGAGTTATTTATAGAGTGAGTGGCGGCCACTAATGGAAGAGGATGCCTGGTTACCTTGGAGAGTAACTAAACCAGGAAGGAGGAGCCAGGAAATTGAGAGCGTGAAAGTCACACAGGGGTAAAGACAGACATGGTGAGATCTTGGGAGAGTTTGGTGTCAGGGCCACACAATGGAGCCCTAGTTGAGTCTTGGACCAGAGGGGCCCAGGGAGGATGCTCCTAAGCAGACTAACATACCGGTCTCTCCCCACACAGGCAAGTATTCATCTTGCTGAATATCCAGCATGATCTCCAAGCCGTTGCCAGTCCCACCTTTCATGGTCTTCAGCCGTGGCCGCCCATCTTGGCCCGAGTTGAATGTGTAACACTTCCCATACCTCGTGAAGACCTGGTGGAGGGCAGAGCAGAGAGCGTGAGAGCCCTGCCAGCCAGATGGGCTTCTGGTCGGGTTTAACCAGTGAGAACTACAAAGGACCAGACACAGGCATTCAGAGAGTGGAGCACTGACGCCCTCTCTGCCTCTCTCTAACTCCGCAGTGGCTTAGCCCTTCAGGATTGCAACATTGTAACTCTTGCCAGGAAGACTCCCTTTGTACTCCTCCAGCCTAGGAGTGATAACAATTTCCCACAAAGGCCAGCTCCATCGCCCTCCCTTACTGGCTTCCTTAATCCTGCACACGGCTTCAAAAATAGCCCCTTTGTTAAACTATCAACTGAAGTATCAAGGGACAATCTTTTTCTTGCTAGGACCCTAACGTGTATTGTTGTCACCATGATCCTATAACTGCTAAACCTCTGAGGACTTCTGAAACAGATCTTTAGATCTTTGCTTAGGGATTTCACCTCTGAGTTAGAAATTCTTCCGGACTTCCTCCACACCTAAGACCCTGGAAGCTAAGCCTTTCAGCCTCTTCCCTCTCTCAGCCTCTCGTGTCCACCACTGTTCCATTATCAGTAGAACCTGAGAGCAGCCCCAGTCGCCACGCCAAGGCTCAAACTTACTCCAGCATACCACCTCTTCTCCCAGGAATCAGGACTGAACACCAAGGCATGGCGTGTTTGGGTGCTTGTCGACCTCGGAGGGCCTCAAGGGAGATACTTTCCTTGTTAGAAGATCCTGTATCTTCTGCCCTCACTGAGGCCTGGTGGCCCAAAACACCGGGTTACAATCGCTTCAGACACTGGGATGATACCTGTGCACTCCTATGTGGTAGGGTGTAGAGGGTGGGTATGGAAGGGAAAGGCTAGGCATCTGAAATCTACACAGGCTAGAGGGGCATCAGGCCAGACAGGACTACAAGCTGATCTGAGGAGATTGTGGGATGGCAGCTAGCTCAGTATCTAGAAAGTCCCTTCACTTCTGGGTGGGAGAGCCAGTGGGGAAAGGTGATATTTTCCAGTGATGGCTTCTTCCCATCCTGGCTGTTTAATGAGAGTTGAGAGCAAGGGCTTTGATTTAGAGATTTCCCAACCTCACCAACAGATAGATGGGTATCTCACACACACACACACACACACACACACACACACACACACTCACACATACACACACACAGAGAGAGAGAGAGAGAGAGAGAGAGAGAGAGAGAGAGAGAGAGCTGGTAGGGGATGGACTCCCATAGGAAAGAGCATAGAAGGCAATGTAAGGAATCAATGAAGTCCCTGTTATGAGATCTGTTGTTGGGGTGAAGGGGGGCCTGGCCTCTCCACCTATGACTCCATTCTGCACTTGTAGAGAAACGGTGGCTCCTCCCCACTACTATCACACCAGGGATGATAATCAACAACTGGCCAGTCATAGGCAGCCGCCAGCAGGTCAAAGGTTGACCTCATAGCCAGAACAAGGTTGGGGCCATGGAGAGGTCTGAGAAAGAGCAGGTGAGATTAGAGGATATCCCAGGCATCAGCACAGCAGCTAATTACTGGTGGGGACATATATTTCAAGACACAAGTAGGAAGAGCTGTGCACCTGGGGGGGGGGGGGGGATGCTCTTAATCTAGCTGCAGACTCTGGGATCCTAGGTAAGTTCTGGCCCAGGTTAGGTAGGGTTCAGCAGTTAGCAGCCCAAGCCTCAGGAACAGATCTGATGGCGAGAGAGAGAGAGAGAGAGAGAGAGAGAGAGAGCGCCATGTCATATGCTCTTGGGGTGCTGTGGCAAGCATGGGTCCCACTCACCACTGAGAAGTTGTGGGGACCACAAGGGCCCCCACAGTAGGAACAATAAAGCAGCATGTCCTCCAGCCGGTGGCAAGATCGGTTGTAGAAACGATGAAGATTAAAGGGCTCCCCGGAGAAAGCCTCTGGCCCAGGTGGAGCAAGGGGCACCCCGGGATCGTCACTTTCATCCAGCCCTAGCATGGGGGCCAGGTAGAGCAAGTCAGGGTAGCTGAGCTGGGACAACCGCATGGCATTGGTGTTACAGAAGGTGACAGCTGGGAAGACCAGCTCTGTGGTGGCCACTTCATCTAGCAAAGTCACGTGCGGGTAGCTGAGGTAATAAGCAACGCGGTCCCCTACCTGGCACAGGAAGGCACCCAGGGCTATGACAAAGGCCACTGCCCATAGGGCCTGCCTTGGCCCTGGGCCCCCTTCCACAAAGACATGGTTGGCACCATGGAGGGTACAGCTGTTGGCGAAGGCCACCAAGTCCCTAGGTGAGTCACCCTCATTCAGCTCTGTTCCCACCTCCTTTTCCCTCTCTTCCTCTTCTTCTGATTCTGAGCTGTCCTGCTGCTGTCGGTGATGGTGGGGACCCCAGATATCTCCCGTGGATCCTGGGGCCTCCTCTCCAGAGGAGAATGACACAGAGCAAAAGATCTGGATGGGCATCTTCTCCAGGAGACAGGAAGAAAGTGCCGGAGGGGACGGAGATTGGACTTCAGGTGTGGTCCAGCAGGGCCAGCTACCTAACCCTTTGGCTAGGCCTCCTCCGGCCCAGATGTTTGTCCTTCCTCACCAGAGTCTCTGTGGCAGTGTGGCTGAGCTGGGGCAGGGCATGAGGAGGAGGACCAGACTGCGCTGCTAGAGAGGGCGTGGTCTGTGCCAATGATGAATAATTGATGGAGAGCTGCTGAGGAAGGGGGGCCTTGCCAGGGATGGGGAGAGCTGAAGACCTTTGTCTGACACTGGCTCCGGCAGGATGAGGGTTTGGGGCTCTTGGTATCCTCTCCTCAGGTGAGGTGGCACCCACTCCTCTCACTGCCAGGATGACCTCAGCTGCTGCCCTTTTCCAGGACACACATGCATATGCTCATCCTCTGGCTCCCCAGCATGCCCTTCAGTGTCCCCACCCCAGTTCTGCTGGCTCCCTTTATTCTCACTTGCTCTAGCTCTCCAAGTCTCATGCCTTCTGCAGGCACTCTCTAATACTCTCTACCATAGTCACTCACTCGGGTTGGTTCACTGACAACCCTGCCCCCATCACCCAGCCTACCCTCAACCTCTGTTCTCTCTCTCTTTCTCTCTCTCTCTCTCTCTCTCTCTCTCTCTCTCTCTCTCTCTTTCTGGTTTTTCGAGACAGGGTTTCTCTGTGTAGCCCTGGCTGTCCTGGAACTCACTCTGTAGACCAGGCTGGCCTCGAACTCAGAGATCCGCCTGCCTCTGCCTCCCGAGTGCAGGGATTAAAGGCGTGCGCCACCCTGCCTGGCCTCTGTTCACTCTTATTCTTTCTTATACTTAGTTACCTCCCTATCACCCGCCCCAGTTTACTTGGTTTCTCCCTGAGCCTCCAATACCCCTCGTCATCCCCTTGACCCACTGCTCGGTCCAGCTAGTCTCTAACTCATTCTTCCCTACCCTACGGCTCTATTTTAGGTCCGCATCCCTCCCCCAAGCTCAGCACACTCAGATCTCATTCTCTCCCCCAACCCCCGTTTTTTGTGGCTTGTGGGGCAGCCCAGGTTCCATTAGCAGATATTTCTCCCTAACCACAGACTCATTTCTGACCAGTTCCCAGCACTGGGGGAGGGAGTTTTGAAGCCGAAAGCTTGCTGACAGAACACTACCATCCCTTCCACAGTCCACAGCTTGCCCTCTCCCCCCCCCCCATCCCTGCCCCAAGCCAGTTTATAAGGGAATGTGAGAGGCTCTCCTCCACAGGGTGGAAGGAATTGCAACCAGTGTGGAGACAGACGGTCCAGGGGCAGGTGAACAGTGTTGGGAACCAACCTGAGAGCTCCCCCCAAACCCAGCAATACTCGACCCTCAGAACTGAGGCTCTCTGCTCTCCATGGACCAACCCTACTTTCAGACCCCTGGTCCCTGCGTGTGCTCCGGACACCCAAGGCCACTGGCTGAGGAACTTGAGCCAGCAGCCAAGTCTCTAGGGTCAAGAAGGTGACCTAGGAGAGGGAAGGGGGGGGGAAGCAGATTAACCCTTCCTCAGCAGGGCCAGGAGTAGGTCTAGGCTGAATAAGTCTACCAGGACCTTCCTGTTCCTTACTGGTTGGAAGGTCTAGCCCCGTTGGCAGGAGAGAGCCTGGGGTGTGTTGGGATGAGGGGCAGGTGCTGAGTTCTAGAAGAGCTGACAGCTGTGCGGCTTTTGGCCTTGCTCAGCTTTACCACTAGAGACGAGGAGCCCCAGAAGAGGAAAGAGCCTCGAGGCCTGGCCCCTCTCCAGCCCTCCACTTCTCTTAGAAGAATCTCAGTTCTTTTTCCCTCTGAATGATGGTCTCCAGACTCAGCTTCCCCATGTCTGTGCCTTCAGTTCAGTTATGCAATCCTGCCCATTTCCTGCTTAAAACTCCTCAGTGCTTCGTGGTAAAGTTCACTCCCCAAGATGGACCTATAGGACTGATAGCTCTATGCCAGGCACCGTCATTACTGACACTGCCCCTCCGCCAGCCCAGCATCCAGCTACCAGAGCCTCCCAGGCGCCTTAGACTCACCCACAGCCCAGGACTTCTGGTCAGCTCCTACTCCTTTTTTTTCTCATCTCCTTTACTTTATTTATCATTACTATGCATGTGAGTATGGGGGTGTGGTGGTCAGAAAACAACATTCAGGAATTGGTTTTCTTTCTCCGCATTGGGCTCTCAGAACCAAACTCAAGCCAGGAGCCGGACATAGTTGCTTGGGTCCCTGCTTTGCCTGCTGAGACAACTTGCTGGCCCTCTGATGCTGATGTTGTTGTTGTTGTTGTTATTATAGTCTCACTCTGTAGCCCAGGCTGGCCTGGCATTTATCATGTCAATCAGGCTAGCCTAGAGCTCACAGAGATCCAGCTGTCTCTGCCTCCCACATGTTAAGAGAGACCATGTCTGGTCCCTCTAATCATTTTTAAAAAATTTATTATGTTATTTTATGTCTGTGGGTGTTTTGTCCACATGTGTGACTGTGCACCACAGTGTGTGTCACACTAAGAAGGTCAGAAGATGTGAGATCCCTTGGAACTGGAATCCCAGACCACCAGAAGCTGGTTGAGAGCCGCCAGGTGGGTGCTGGGAAGGGGCCAAGCATCCTCTGGAAGGGCAGCAGTGCTCCTCAGTGCTGAGCCATCTCTCCAGTCCCAGCCCTCTGATCTTTCTAAAGAGACAGGCTCTCACTGTGTGGCTGTCCCTAACCCCTGGGTTCCAGTCGTCTTTCTGCCTCACCACCCAAGCAGCTGGCTTTGCAGGCCCACACCACTGTGCCCAGCTCCCTGGTTCTTTTTCAAAACCCTATTCATATCTTCTCTGATGATTCCACAGGGCACAGTGCCTGCCTCAGGGTCAGTCGCTACTCAAGACATTCCAGATCTGAGGTAACCCACTCATCTTGAGTGCAGAGCCTGTGAGAGGGAGTGGTGGAGATAGAGAGGCTACCTCAAGGAGAATGAAGTAAGAAAAGTCTAACCTAAAAGTGGATAGGCAAGATGGCTGCAGTAAAGGTAGGTGCTTGCTGACAAACCTGAGCACCTAGGTTTGCCCCCCCAAGAAGTCATGTGGCCGGAGGAGAGGACTGACTTCCACACACTGCTCAAGGGCACATCCCTACACAAACTACACAGAGAGACGTGGTACAGAGCAAAAACCCACAGAGGGGCTGGGTATGAGGAGAGATCAGCCACCTTCAACTGTTATCCTCTCCCGTACAAATCCATGATGCCCTTTCTGTCTGCTGCCCCATGCACATCTTTCTCCTGCCTGCCAGGCCTTAATTCTCAGGAGCGGGGCCTGCTGTGCCCTTCCTCAGTACAGTTTCAGAGGCCGTGGCTTACGGGGTGCTGACCAGGGTTGACCGTAGCTGCCCATCTGCCTCTTGCCCACTAGAGGGCACTGTCTCCCTCCTTCAGATATCCTGGATTCACAAGAGGAAACCAAGGCAGAGGGAGCTTCAGGTTGAGAGGAGGCTCTGAAGAGGGACAGCAACTTCAGAGGACACTCCCCCTCACACCTACACCAAGTCTGCATTGCACTCCTGTGTAACAACACACAGGCACGGACACACACACATGCACACACACATACACACACATACTGATGTGGATGCACATACATACAGGCACATGCATGTGCACACACTCATATGCATGCACACAGGCACACACAGAGACACATGCATGCACATGCACTCACATACACACAGGTACATGCATGCACATATGCACACACATGCATGCACACACATGGTCGCCCACACATAAGCATGCACACTCCTATACTTTCCTCCTCCCCATTCCCTCTCTCCTCATTCCTTCAAGTTCCCTCTCAATTCATTTCATTCAAGAAGGCACATTCAAAGTTTTTCAGTAATGAGAAGGTAAGAAGGCCAGGAAGCACACATAGACTGTGGACACACACAGACTATGGGCACACACAGACAGACTGTGGACACACACACAGAGACTGTGGACACACACACACAGACTGTAGACACACAGAGAGACTGTAGACACACACACACAGACTGTGGACACACATACAGACTGTAGACACACACACACACAGACTGGACACACACAGAGAGACTGTGGACACACACACAGACTGTGGGCACACACAGAGAGACTGTAGACACACACACACAGACTGTGGACACACACACACAGACTGTGGACACACACATACAGACTGTAGACACACACACACACAGACTGTGGACACACACAGAGAGATTGTGGACACACACACAGACTGTGGACACACATACAGACTGTAGACACACACA
>JADRCH010000871.1:677028-702072 GCA_019843965.1 Rhynchomys soricoides | reverse complement strand
ACACACACACAGACTGTGGACACACACACAGAGACTGTAGACACACATGCTGACTGTGCACACGAACAGACTGTGGACACACACACAGGCTATGGACACACACACAGACTGTGGACACACAGAGACTATGGGCACACATACACAGACTGGACACACACACTCAGACTGTGGACACACACACAGACTGTGGACACACACAGAGAAACTGTAGACACACACACAGACTGTGGACACACACTGACTGTGCACACACACAGACTGTGGACACACACACAGACTGTGCACGTGCACACACACACAGAGATTGTGGACACACACAGCGGCCCCTGAGGAGATGATCAGGTGCACAGGATCACAGACCTACACTCAATTCTGTGCCCTGCGTGGAGGACGGAGCTCAGTTGTGGAGTTGCTTGCCGAGTGAGGTACTGGATTCATTCCCTTGACCTACGTGCCTGTAATCCCAGCCCTTGAGAGAGAGAGGCAGGAGGATCAGGAGGTGATCTCAGCTACAGAGTGAATTTGAGACCACCACTAGACACATGAGACCCTGCTTCAAAATGAACAAATAGCTCGGCCTGGTCACACACACTGAGGTTGGGGCTTGCAGATCTGTGAGTTTGAGGCTAGCCTGATCCACATAACAAGTTCTAGGCCCTCCGGGGCTCTATAGTAGTATATATATGCATATGTGTGTGCAAATCTTGTCCGTGTGCCCTTGTATGGATGCCAGAGGTTGGGTGACCTCTTCCATAAATCTCTACCTTGCATTAAAGTAAAAATAAGCCAGTGAGTAATGAGTCAGGGCTTTCCAGCCAAGGATGACCCTCTCCCCGAGTTCTTCCCCACCACCACTCCTCCCCAGCTGTGTGTGGCATGCGTGACTTCTTACTTCTGCATCCCTTCTGAATTTCACCTCCGTCCACATCTGGGCAAGGTTGGATGATTTTCAACTAACTCATGGGCTCTTTACACAGCCCACACAAGGACGAACTTCATCATCATTTGACAAGCAAGAACTGAACCACGGGGCTCAGGAGACGGCTCAATAGGTGACATGCTTGATGTACAGGCTTGAGGATCTGAATTCGGATCCCCAGCACCCATGCAGAAATTGGACAACTGTCTACAATCCCAGCACTGGGGAGGTGGATCAGGTGGGTTCTCTGGAGCTCAATGGCTAGCTGGGTCCCAACTAATTCAGGAGCTCCAGATTCACCGAGAGAGTCTGTCTCAAAAAGATAAATGGGCTCAGCAAGCGAGATCCCTAGATACTCTTGCAGAGGACCTGGGTTCTATTCCTAGCACTCACATGGCAGCTCACAACTGTCTATAATTCCAATTCTTGGCGATTTTATATCCTCTTCTATGGTACACAGACACACATGTAAAATACAAATACATAAAGTAAAATAGAATAATTGATTCTAGCCCATTCTAAAGATGGCAGAGGACACCCAGTACTGACCTCTGGCTTCTACCCAGGCACCCATGAGCAAGTATGCTTACACACATCCATACATCACACACACACACACACACACACACACACACAGAGAGAGAGAGAGAGAGAGAGAGAGAGAGAGAGAGGGAGAGAGCTGAGCCACAACAACCAATTCAAGTCTCCTGATGATCAAGTGCTAAGATTAGGATCTGCTAAGATTGGATGTGATAGTACTTTCCTTTAAAGGCAGAAGCAGGAGGATCTCTATGAGTTTAAGGCCATCCTGGTCTACAGAGTGAGTTCTAGGACAGCCAGAGCAAATAGTTTAAAAATAGCTCAAAAGCAAGCCAGCGAATAAGCAAACAATTAAAACAAGGTCATCTACCTCTATATGCTTTCTTTCTACCTTGCTCATTAATGTGGTGGGGAACAGAGAGTGGGCTGGAGCCTGCCCTTGTGGAGCAGTCTTGTGATTTAAAACACTTAGAAATCAAACTATGAGGATAGTTATGAGAAGTATGAGAAGTCCCCTGGGGCAGAGGACGGGGAGCCTAACTCAGACTGGGGAACAGTAAGGTCTCCTGAGGAAGTGAGGTATGAAATGATCTCCCTGCTTCTGCCTCTCCCTGTGCCACTCCTGATTTCTCCCTGTCTGTCTGTCATCCCCCTGGTCCTGCCTCATGTATGTTTCAAACAGGAGACTGAGGGCATGAACAGAACCAGATGTGGCTGGAAAGGAAGAAAGGGAAACCAAGTTACCTGGCCTTGTAAGACTCCTGGTCCAATAGTAATGTACGCTCTCTGTTGAAGGATCAGAAATAATCAAAGCTAGGTTTTGGCTGGGTGTGGTATATATACCTATAATTCCAGCAGGCTGAGGCAGGAGGATCAGTTCAAAGCCATCCTTGGCTACACAGTGAGTTTCAGGCTAACCTGGCTACATGAGACCCTGTATTAAACAAACAAAACAGAAAGAGAGGGAGAGAAAACAAGGGATTATGAATGAAGCTGCAGATCTTGTCAGGCCTCGGAAGGGTCTATCAAGACAGGTGAGGGAGACGGGGTATCAGAGAGAGTCTGTGTCACTGGTGGGGCGCTCTCCAGAGCAGACATTCAGGGAGAGGACCTGTTTGAGAGGTAAGACCGTATGAGTTTGGTTCTGCACCTGATGGCTTTTTAGGAGCTTCAAGGCCACCTGAGTAAAGACGCTAACAGAAAATTGGCCATTGGAGTTGAAGTCATAAGAAGAGAGCCAGCCTGAGACCTGGAGCTGGCAGCGTGTAGATGGTATTCAAAGTCATGAGCAAAGGTGTGATTGCCCAAGAATAGAATACAAAGTTAAAAAAAAATAGATAAAAAGAAAGAAAAAGAGGCCTGATTTGGCATTATCCACTGGAGCTAAATTGAATCCTACCTTATGACTTAACCACCACTCCCACTTCCATACCCAAGAGGAATGAGTGCACGTGTCAACCAAAAAACCAGGAAGAAGAATGTTCACAGTCGCTCTATTTATAACAGCCCCAAACTGGTGACAACCCAAATGTCTAGCAGTAGTAGAACATCTAAATAAGTTGCCTTCTATGAATATAATGAGATAGCACACAGCATTGAAAAAGAAACAACTATCACAATATGACCGACTCTCACAGGTGATCACGAGCAAAAGTAGGTCACCCTGAAATGTTGAGGGGTGGTGAGTACAACACTGGGATGTTTAAGGGAAGTGGAACTTATCCTTTACTGCTAGAACAACAGCAGACTCCCTTGGCGTGGCACTCTACTGAGGGCACCACATCAAGTATCGGAAATGTTTTGTGTCCATGAAAATATATACCAGTGCAGTTCGTGCTATTACAGTGTAAGGTATACTAGTGCAAAATTCTTCAAGCTATGCCTTTAAATAATATCCTTATGACTTAAGAGAAGAATAAAACCACAGGCTGGGCCCTGAGTGAGGACAGTACACACTGGCCAAGTAGAAGAGACTGAACTTGTAAAGTAACAGATGTGGCTGGACATACCAGCTAAACCTGAGACTCGACAGTCAGGAAACCGAAAGGTTTAGAAACCAGAAAAACAACTTGTTGCTGTTTGTTACAGCTCTGGGGATCAAAGCCAGAGCCTTCTGCACCGAGGCAAGCTCTTTAGCACTGAGCTCTGCCCCAGCCCCTTAGACATTGGTTGGTTTGTTTGCTTTTGTGTTTCAGTTTTTAAAGACAGCGGTCTTCTGGAGCTCAGAGTAGTCTTGAACTTGCCATGTAGTTGAGGATAACATTGATCTCTTGATCCTCTTGAGGATGTCTTTGAAGTCTTGATCTTCCTGCTTCAATCTCCCAGGAGCTGGGATTATGGGAATGTGCCCGTATTCCTACCTTTCTACCCCCACCCCTTGAGACAGGGTGTCACTTGTATCCCAACTGGCTTTGAACTAATTATGTAGGGAAGGGTGACCTTGAGCTATTGATACTCCTGCCTCCACCTCTGAAGCACTGGGATTATAGGAACAAGCCACCATACCCTGCTGTGCAGGGCTGGAGATAGGACCTGGGCGCCATGCAAACACTAGGTAAGCCTTTACCAACTCAGCTGGTCCCCAAAGGCTCATGTATTCGAATACCTGGTCCCCAGCTAGTGGAACTTTTTGGGAAGGATTAGGAGGTGTGGCCTTGTTGGAGGATGTGTGTCACTTGTGGCAGGCTTTGAAGTTTCAAAAGTCCATGCCATTTCCCCAAATAGCTGTCATTCCCTCCTGTTTGTGGATCAAGATGTGAGCTCTTAGTTCCTTCTCCAGTGCCATGTCAGCTTGCCTGCTGCCATGTTCCCCATTTTGATGGTCATGAACTCTAACCCTCTGGAATCATGAGCCCTAAATAAAATGCTTGCTTTGAGGAGCTGCCTGGCCATGTTGCCTTATTTTGGTAATAAAAAAGAAAGTAATCATGTTAGTTGGACCAAGTGAGCAGGATGCTGCAACCACTTTGGACTTGGTGACATATATGTACATCAGAGGATGGGAAATAAATCCAACCAAAATTCAAGGGCCTTCTACCTCAGTGAAATTCCTAGGAGTCCAGTGGTATGGGGTATGCAGAGATATTCCTTCTAAGGTGAAGGGCAAGTTACACACCTGACCTCTTCCACCACCAAGAAAGAAGTTCAATGCTTAGTGGATCGATTTGGAGCCTGGAACCAGCACATTGCTCACTTGGGTGTGTTACTCCAATCCATATACCAAGTGACTCCGAAAGCTGTCAGCTTTGAGTGGGGCCTAGAACAGAAGAAGGCTCTTCAATAGGTCCAGGCTGCTGTGCAGGCTGCTCTACCACCAGGACCAGATGATCCAGCAGACCCAATGGTACTTTAGGTGTCAATAGTAGATAAGATTGGTGTTTGGAGCCTTTGGCAGCCCCCTATAGATAAATCACAGAGGAAATGCCATTTCTGGTACCAACTTCTGTCTTAGTTATTTTTCTATTGCTGTGATAAGACAAGAAAGCATCTAATTTGGGACTCATAGTTCTAGAAGGTTAGAGTCCATTGCTCATGGACTCATAGAGTCATGGCGGCAGCAGGCAGGCATACAGGCAGGCAGGCATGGCACTGGAGAAGAAGCTGAGTGTTCATGTCTTGACACAAGTATGAGGCAGAGAGAGCTCACTGGGAATAGCATGGGCTTTGAAACCTCAAAGCCTGCCCCCAGTGGCACCTCTTCCAACAAGGCTTCTTAGTCCTTCCCAGACAGTTCTAACTACTGGGGACCAAGTATTCAAATATACAAGCCTATAGGGGCCATTCTCAAACTCCCCTTTGCTTTTTAAGGCATGATCTAATTGGGTAGCCTAGGCTAGCCTGGAACTTGGGATCCTTTTGTTATAGTTTCCCGAGTAGCTTGGTCTAAGGGCCTATGCCACCACACATGGCTTGGCTCAACAATTTTGAAAGCTACTGAAGATCAAGAATCAAACATGTTTGCTGGATTTGACAACATGAGGGTCACCATTGATCTTTGATTAAAGCCATTCAGATCAGGGAGAAGGCAGCTTGGGTAAGCTGGAGTTGAGGAAATGAGCATTGAGAACTGTCCACATCACTTTTAATAACAGTGCAGAGGGAATCCCAATAGTGCGGAGGGGGCTGGAGAGATGGCTCAGTCAGTGGGTAAGCAGCACTCTTCCAGAGACCTGGGTTTGAGTCCCAGCACTCACCACATGGCTGCTAACCACCAACAGTAACTTCAGGTCCGGGAAATATAACGCCCTCTTCTGGCCTCCTCAGGTACTGCATGCATATGGCACAGGCGCACATGGAGGAGGCAAAACACCCATACACATAAAATACAAATAAACCTAAAAAATTAAAAATGAAAAGAAAAACCACAGAGGGTACCGTGGAGGTGAAGGATGTATGCTTTGGGTTTTATCGTAGTTCAAAGTCTGATAGGTAGGAAGTGCTCGGTGAATGGTAGCTATCACTCTAGCTAAGTGCTTATTTATTTGAGATGGGCTCTTACTGTGTTATCCAGGCTGGTTACCAACTCCAAGGCTCAAATGATCATCTTGACCTCAGCTACTTAAGTAGATGGGCACCACAGGTGTACCACAGTGCTTGGCTCACGTGTGTATTTTAAGTGTGGAGCATACTGAACGTGTTTCAGTGTCAACAGGACAGCTTCCCTTGAGGAGTAGAGAGTCCTGTAGAGGAGACAACAGTGGAATAAAAGCTCCTAAAGAAGATAGAGGTGACCTGACAGAGTACTTGAGACCATTTTAGATAAGATGAATGCTCCCTTCCGGGTGTTGGTACCAGCGGAATAGAGAAGATCTTTTTTTCTTTTCTTTTTTAAAGATTTATTTATATATTTCACGTATGTGAGTACACTGTCGCTGTCTTCAGACACACCAGAAGAGGGCATCGGATCTACGTTATGGATGGTTGTGAGCCACCATGTGGTTGTTGGGAACTGAACTCAGGACCTCTGGAAGAGCAGTCAGTGCTCTTAACCGCTGAGCCATCTCTCCAGCCCCCTCCTCCAAAGAGAAAATCTTTGAAGCTTCTATTTTCTTAGTTAAATGGGAGCAAGGTCATTTGTTGAAAGGAGGAGAGAAAAGATCTAGGAAAGATAGAGCTAGGAAGCTTGCTGGTGCCACTGAGGAGGTTGACCAGTTGGCCAGGATGACAAGGGGCTGGGTGCTTCCTAGCACAATGGGGATGCACTTGATGCTGAGCTCCCCTGGAGTGTGACTTTCTCTGGTACAGTGAGGCTGCCTGGGGCTACTCCCTTCGTGGTCAGGGGACCAGTTGTAGGGATTGAAAAGATGGTTCAATAGAAAAGCAGAGGTGTCACTCGCTGGATATGAATAGCATGTACCTTTGGTCCCAACATTTGGGAGGCAGAGGCAGGTGGATCTCTGCGAGTTCCAGGCCAGCCTGGTCTACATAGTTTCTATAAAATAAGATAAAATAAAATAACAAAAATAAAGCCATGGAATGGTGGCACCCACCCTTAATCCCAGTGCTTAGGAGGCAGAGGCAGGTGGATCTCTGGGAATTCTAGGACAGCCTGGTCCACAGAGCAAGTTCCAGATAGGGTTTCAAGGAAACCCTCTTTCGAAGCCCCTCCCATAACAACAATAGTAAATGGAATAACTAAAAACAGACATCTAGCGATTCAGCTCACCCATGAGGGGAGGGACTCCTGGGGTCACTTCTGCACCCTCTCCTTCCCTTCCCTACCTCCCACATTGCTTCTCCTCAGAACACATGCAGCTGGGGAGCCCAGAGCAGCTTGGTCTGTCACACTCAGACCTGTGATCAAAGCCGGAAGAGCCCAGACTTGGAAGATCCAAAGTCAAAGCCTTAGACTGTCATGATCTCAGGCAAATCACATAACACCCTGACCCTCAATGTCACAGTCATTCCAATGGTGATATTAAGCTTCCTTCAGACTCATAATTGTGAGTCTTAAACAAGCACAGATAACCCTGTCTCGAAAAAAACAAAACAAAACAAAACAAAACAAAAAGAGCACAGATAAAAGGGATTTATAATCTTAAAGCAAGACTGAAATTCCATGCCATGGGCTACTCATGCAAAAACAAGTCTGTCACGCCTTTAATCCCAGCACTTGGGAGGCAGAGGCAGGCTGAGTTTGAGGCCAGCCTGGTCTACAGAGTGAGTTCCAGGACAGCCAGGGCTACACAGAGAAACCCTGTCTCGAAAAACCAAAAAAAAAACAAAAAACAAAAAACAAACAAACAAACAAAAAAACCAAACCAAACAAAACAACAACAACAAAAAAACCCAAAACAAAAAAAAAACAAACCCATAAAACAAAAAAACAAGTCTGTCCACACAAAAGCTCCCACCCACAGCACATGTGTGTCCCATGCTCATCCATGCATGTCCATTCCACATACTATATCTGCATTCTCCTCCAGACACGGGGATGGAGGTGTACACATGCAGCTGCTCCCTAGGGGCACACATGCAGTGGATGTACCATGAGAAGTCTGGTTAGCCGCTGTTGGTCCAGCCCACTACAGCAAATTCTCCTTTAGGGGATGTTCTTTGTCTGGCATGCTGATGGGGCACACCAATTAGAGACACAAAGCAAAGCCCAGCCTCCCCGGCCCACCCGGAGACAGTCAGTTGATGGATGGTGGGGGTGGGGAAGAGTTTTCTTTTAGGAACTCACTGGATCTTAAAAGATCTTAACTGGGGCTGGAGGGATGGCTCAGTGATGAAGAGCATTGACTGCTCCTCCAGAGGTCCTGAGTTCAATTCCCAGCAACCACATGGTGGCTCACAACCATCTGTGATGGGATCTGATGCCCTCTTCTGGTGTGTCTGTACTCATATACATTAAATAAATAAATAAATAAATAAATAAATAAATAAATAATTCTTTTAAAAAGATCTTAACTGCCTGTCCCTTTCTCTCTGGAATGGTGGTGGCTCTCTCTCTCTCTCTCTCTCTCTGGAACCCAGGGCTCTGTGAATGAGGCAAGCACACCACTGAGTTACATCTCCAGCCAGTTCCAGCCCCAGTTCTTACAACTTCTTAAGGGAATATAACAGTTTCAAGATCACTCAAAAGTATCCCTCAGGCTAGGCAAGGCAGCCCACAGCCCAATCCTTTAATGTGAGGAGGCAGAGGCAGAGATACCTGAGTTTGAGGCCAGCCTGGTCTACATAGCAAGTTCCAGGACAGCCAGGGCTACACAGAGAAACCTTGTCTAAACAAAAACAAAAACCAAAACCAAAGGATGTCCTCTGTATGCTAAGTCACCTCAGCACACCTGTTAAATACAGATCCAGCCTTGGTTGAAGTACCTCAGGGCCTTTTTATCCCAGGAGCAGGGGCTGCCCCTTGACAACGCTTCAGTCCAACCCCTCTGCTCACAGGAAACTGGGCCTAGAAACCGAGAAATGGAGTCTGGTGGAACTCTGCCTCACACCTAGCCCTCCAGCCCGGCTAGGTGCTCCTTATTTCTGCTGTGGCCTTCCCTGCCCCACCTTTCAGATTGTCTACCCTTGGGTCCTTTACTGGACTGTTCTCAGCCAGAAGGTAGCAGCCTTGGCAGCCACAACCCAAAACAAAACTGAGTGAAGGCTTGTGGCTGGCTAGTCGATGTGGCGCGGAAGAACTGTCATCTTGTACCTGGAGGCGGTGAGAGCAAGCACATTGTAACTCTAGGGTGTTTGAAGTAGCTAGCTTTGGAGGTGGGTGGCTAGGTCCCCTAAGGGCAGGAGTGAGGTCTGGCTTTCACTGCCACCCCTCAGCCCCAGGGCAGGAGCTGCCATTTGGAAGTGGCGGTCTGAGGGGAGTGAATCTCGGAACCTGTCACCTCTTCTTCCCAGTTCCTCACTCCCAGTCTCCTCACCACATTCCCAACCCTTCCGTCCATAATCGAGGTTGCTCTCCACAAAGTTGAAGCCACCCAGGAGTGACCGTGCCTATAACAGAATGTCCCCAACCAGTCTTGCTGGCATTCTGCCTCCAGAACACAGTGGGGTGTGGCACACATCACCCAGTGAGCTATCCAACGGCTGCTGGATGGGCATTAGCTAGACATCCACTCCTCTGAGTCCTTACTTCCGACTCTGCCCCCAGAGGCACTTAGTTACTTACATCAATTCCCTATTACTTTAGGCAAGAGCAGAGAGATCAATTAGCTTAGCGTAGCCTCTTAGCTGATAGCAGTCTGGGAGGACTAGCCAGGGCGGGGGAGGGGGAGGGGCGAGAGGGGGGAGCTAAGTTACCCGAAGTTTGTAGCTTATGCAGGGAAAAGAGGGGAAGGAACAGCAAGAGACTGTTCCCCAGGGTCTCTGGGTTCCTGATTGGCTCTGCTTAGCTCCTCCCTCACCCTGTGCGTCTCAGCTCGGGTACTTCCCTGGGAGGAAGAGCAGGATGGGTGTGTTCTGAATTTCTGGGGGGAGTGGAGACACTTCTGAAGCGTGCTTGTTTGTTGTTTACTCTGTCCACACTCCCTTGGGTGGGGTCATCAGGACCGCCTTGCCTCCTCTTTCTCTCCTCACCGCTCTTGCCCCAGTTGAAGGGAATAAATCTACTTGGGAGCTGGAGAGATGGCTCAGTGGCTCAATGGTTAAGAGCACTGATTGCTCTCCAAGAGGTCCTGAGTTCAATTCCCAGCAGCGGCTCACAACCATCTGTAATGGGATCTGGCGCTCTCTTCTGGTGTGTGTCTGAAGACAGTGACAGTGTACTCACAAATGTAACAAAAAAAAAAAATCCACTTGGATCAGATCCCCTAAGGGATCCCTCTGAGCATCTGCAGGGTCCGATGAGAATAAGGGATGTCCGAGAATTGACTGCCTGAATTAAAGCCTCTGGTGGCTTTAGATGACCTCTCTGTCCCCAGTCTGAGCCCTGGGATCTCACCTCCTCTTAGATTAGCACCTCCTTCAGAACCCTGGGGAGGGCCTATCCCCT
The DNA here is from genome assembly GCA_019843965.1 of Rhynchomys soricoides. Taxonomy (NCBI): domain Eukaryota; kingdom Metazoa; phylum Chordata; class Mammalia; order Rodentia; family Muridae; genus Rhynchomys; species Rhynchomys soricoides. The sequence continues at coordinate 691,672 of JADRCH010000871.1, read as the reverse complement.
TCGATGCCTCCCTCCTTCACGCCATCCCTTCATTAGTGGATTGTCTAAAGTAATCTTGTGTGCAATGCCTCCCTCCTTCACGCCATCCCTTCATTAGTGGATTGTCTAAAGTAATCTTGTGTGCACTCCACAGATTCCTGCTCTGGGCGTCCAGCCCTGCTTAACATCACCGCTCCTACTGCACCTCTACCTCCGCACCTACCTCCCCTACCTCTAGGACATCCACTGTCTGTTTCTTCTTTCTCTCCCAAGGCCCAGACATGAATCCCTGCTTCTTTCTCCCTAGGCAAAGGCTCTGGGTCTCAGCTGGAGGGGCTGGCGGATTGGGCAACTGGCGGATTGGGCAACTGGCGGATTGGGCAACCATCTGCAGGCCCCCTCCCTCCTCCCTTTGGTGCTGCTCAGCATTCCAGCCACATCCCGGCTCCCACTGCCAGGGATGGATAAGGTGCAGCTGGAGGCTGCCACCAGCTGTGACTCTGTTCACTGCCCTGCCCCCGCCCAGAGACAAGCAGCAGCTGACACCCCCCAACACCCCCCCATGGAACCTCTACCCTGCCTTGGTCTGGCTGCCCTTAAGGTGGGGAAGGAGCAAGGAGCTTCAGACTTTGTTGCTCTGGCAACCAAGCACCCTACTGGGAAGGAAGGGAGATGGCCAGGAAAGAAGAAGCCTTGTCTTGGGCCTTCCTTGCTTTCTTGGCTACTCAGAAGGGAGCTACTGATATCTACCCAACTGGATTGCCTAGGGCTTTCCCCAACTGCTTCCTGACTTTTTCAATCCCAAATAATTTTCAAAATAATTTCTCCCAACTTGGTTCAGGCCCTACACTCTCCCCTGTCCTCCCAGGCCCCACATTTCTGACCAGCAATCCACTCCCTGTGCTTGAGCTGGGTTCAGAAGCAGATCTCAGGGAGGGAAAGGCTTAGCAGGGGAGCTGGGCTCCTTGGGCACTGGAGTAGCCTTGTGCTGTGTGCCTTCCTGAACAGTCCTCATGAACAGAGCAGTTGCTGTTTACATGAAGCCTGCCTTTGGAAAACACACAAAGAGGTCCACATATGCCCATACACACAGTATCCACAAACACAAAGCAAAGGCTTGGCCCTCACTTAAGGCTCCCTGCTCTGCAGACTGCGGTGACACACAATCCCAGCACTCGGGTGGCTAAGGAAGGATTTGAGGCCAGCCTGGGCTACAAAGTAAGAACCCCCAATCTCTCCCCCCCCCAAAAAAAAGACACTTTGCTATTGAGGGATACCAGGATAGTCTCCTCTTGGCCTTGGCCCTAACCCTGAGGACAAATGCTTTTTCTTAGTGCTACATTAGTTCAGAGTCTAGATCCACACCTCTGACACATACTCCAGGCATAGCAGTGAATGACAAGGCAAGGCTGGGAGACAGACGTTAAGTCTGAGACCAAGGGGGGGGGGGAGAGGAGGGAAAGGAAGCAAATATCTCCCCCCTTAGGACTGGAGAGCCAAAGGAGAACACCAGCCAGGCCGTTCTGCACCAACGAACTGTCACTCAAAGACCCCTACAGGCAGATATGGCAGTGCTCATGACAAGGAAGGAGCCTGGCGGTGAGTCCAACTTGCCGGCAGTGGGCAAAGGCCGAAGAGTTTGGATCCAGCTGGATTCAGGGTCAGGCACTTGACACAGGCTGAGAAACAGAACACTCTAGTCTTTCCTGACAATACAGAACCAAGAAATGCCACAGTTGGGTCTTCAGGATGCTGGCCTGTGTGTCTGTCCTCTGAGTGAGAACTCACATTGGGGCTGGAGAGAAGAGGGCTCAGTGGTTAGCAGTATTTGCTGCTCTTTCAGAGGAGCCAACACTCATATCCCATGCCTACCACCACCTCCAACTCCAGATCCCGAGGATCCAGTGCCGTTCTCCTAGCCTCTGAGGGCGCTCACATACTCCTGTTCACACACATATGTCAAAACACACATACACATTAAAATAACAAAATAGCTTTTTTAAAAGGACCCAGAGGGCTCTAGAACTCTGTCTGATAGCTTAAAATTCTCCCTCAAACAGTACAGGACAATCACATTTCATCACCTCTCTCTCTCTCTCTCTCTCTCTCTCTCTCTCTCTCTCTCTCTCTCGCTGTGTGTGTATGTGTGTGTGTGTGTGTGTGTGTGTGTGTGTGTGTGTGCACTCATGCAGAGGTCAGAGGACAGTTTGTGGGAGGTGGTTCTCTTCCACCATGTGGATCTCAAGAGTTGAACTCAGGTTATCAGGCTTGGTGGGAAGCACCTCTACCCACTGAGCCATCTTACCAGCCCCTGACTATATTTTCCATGGACTTGCTACATTCATATCTTATACCTTAACACCTCCCCGTTTTGAGCCATGCTCCCCCCTCCCCTGCATCCAACACCACAAACCAGCTAAGCCAGCAGGTACCTCTTCTCCCTGGCACTCCCTTCTGCTTGCATATGTGGTATGCTGAGACAGGGGCAGCTCCTCTCTCTCTCTCTCTCTCTCTCTCTCTCTCTCAGCTACAATTCTAATCCTCTTGGAAACACAGTTTGTGAGCCTGAGAGCCCTCTGGGCGCAAGATCTGGGGAATCCAGGACTTTCCTGTTGTGCAGAAGTAAAAGAGAAAGTACATGCTTCTGGGGGTAATGTTGAGGCTCAGCAAGGAGTGTGGTCATGTAACCTTTGTCTCAGCATTGACAAAGGCTGCAAAATGGGTCTGCAAGGCAGAGTTTAAAGAGATTGGGAAGTCTTGTGTAACCTTGGCAGGAAATGCTAAACATGCCCAGGGCTCTAACCTCTCTACACAGACAAGTAGGTTCCTGCTGCCTAGGCAAGGAGGAAGCTAGCTAGTTGAAGAGAAAATGGTCAGGGAGCAAGAGAGGTACTGAGTGTGGAGAATTTGGAAGAGGCCGAAAAGAAGGGGTTCTGGGGAGCAATCTCAGCAGTGGAAAGGACGTGGGAACTTCAGGGTCAGCAGTACTGGTGATAAGAACATAATACATTGGTACCTAAGGAGACAAGGGTTCTAATCATGGATCCGCCATTAACCAGCTAGCTAGTAAGCTAAGGCCAACTATTCTGCTGCTTCATGTCCCCGTGTCTCTGTCTGTGCTGTCTGTGCATTTGTAAAATAATATGGTTATTTAGCAAAGGAATTGGGAGTCTAGACTCCAGATCCTTATGGTTTTTCTTGTGTGTGTGTGTGTATGTGTGTTTCTTCTTTGAATTCTGAGATAGGTCCTCCCTATAGCCCAAGCTGTGTGCCTTGAATTAAAAATCCTCTTGCTTAAGTTTCTCGAGTGCTAGGATTACAGATAGGCTTGTGCTATCGTGTCCAGGATTTTGTTTGTTTAATTTTGGAAAGAATCTTATTTTGTTGCCTAAGCTGGTCTCAAACTCCCGGGCTTGACTGCTCATCCTGTCTCAGACTCCTAGCTGAGCCAATGTGTCAACACATCTGGGTACAGTTTTGGTTTGTTTGAGAAAGGGTCTAGCTATATGGTTCAAAAGTCCCAATCAGGATCAGACTTCCAAGGGCTGGGATTGCAGTTGTGTATCTTACAGCCAGCTATGTGTGTGTACTTGACAGCCAGCTGTGTGTGTACCCCATACCCAGCTATGAGTGATTTTTTAGCCCTGAGGAATCTCTGTGATTTTTCCCAAGAATACCTAGTATATCAGTTGCCGAAGTCAGTTTCCCAGAACCTGTGGTGTGAACCGGAGGGCACTATGTCAGAAGCAAAGGGGGCCTCCAGTTCAGCTGTAATTGTGCTGCATCTTGAGCCTCTTGCTCTGGGTGTGGGACTATAGCAAGGGGAAACCTATCCTGCCCTGGCTGTGTGAGTGTGTGTGTGTGTGTGTGCGCGTGCGCGCGCCTTCTGTGGGGAGGGTAGTGTACAGAGAATGACCATTGTGACTGTCCCTAAGGAAGCTTCCTGACTCCCTGTGCTTCACAAGCTCTTTGACATGCAGTTATACCACCCGAGGATCTTATCTGACGCAGATTCAGCTTCCGTTGGGTTAGGAATGTGGGGTGGCAAAATCATTCTTATCTTCCAAGCTCCCAGATGACAGTTTGCAGGCCTACTTTTGGATAATAAGGCTGTAGCATACCCACCACTGCTGACTCTGACCTCTGTGGCCCAGAATGTAAGCTTGGAGGGGTTAGGGCCACCCCAGGTAGTGTGTCCATGTGCATGGGAGTGTCTGCATGGGTGGTTTGTATAGTCTACACCACGGTCTTTCCTCCCTGCCATCATGGATGCCAAGCTGAAGCTCAAGTCTTTATGCAGTACAAAGGCACCACGTGCTGGAGAAAGGCCCTGTCTGCCAGAAGCAAACCCCAGAACACTGGGCTTCCTCTCCCAGAACAGCAAACAGAAAATCTTGTCTCTTCCCCTTCTAGAGACCAGGGTAACAGGCTCCACACCATGGACTCACTTACCACTTTGAAGTCTTCTGCGCTGCAGGCCTCCCCTCGGAAGTGGCAGGAGAGCAGCATATCTCGAATGTCGTGCCCTGCTCTGTCATAGAACTCACGCATGTTGAAGGGCTTGGGCTTGAAGCTACGGAAGTTGGCCTTGTCTTGCAATATCTCTAGCTGCTTTTCATCAGCCATCTGTGTGTCCGGTATCTCATACCTGGAGCCCAGGGGTGAGTGGCACATGGATCAACATGATCACTAGTACCCATGCCCTACTTGGGGTGGGGTAGGGCAGCACTCAGTGCCCCTGGAGGATCTGATCTGGGCATAGATAGGCAGAGGAGAGCTGGGCATGTCAGGAGAACCTGACACATGGAATGCAAGAAGACAAAGGATCTGTAGGGCAGGAGCTATGGATGGTACAGTCTCTCCCCTTTAAAGGTGGTCAGTCCCATCCCCTAAGTGAGGCGGTGGAGGATATAGTACCAGGAGGTAGGTGATGCTCTCCGGGGAAAGAGCCAATATCTCCTAGCTCAGGCCGGGTGGGGATAGAGCTGGTTTGACCTAAGCTGGAATCAGAGATTGCGTGTAGGTAACTGGTACTCGGCACTATCTCAGTTCCTCCACCGTGAGCGGCAGGTTTAAGGGGATGCTAGAGGGTAGAGCTGGTTGACTTTTGGTGGGCTAAGGAGGTTGCTACTCCACACGCCATGCAGAGGGGTGGATGGGAGCTGCCCACCTGTTGTTGAGCAGGGCCAGCAGTTCCCCAGCATGGTACAGGTCATTCTTGGAGACTTGGCTAAAGCGAAACTCATTGAGGTTACACAGTGTGACCGCAGGGAAGGTGAGCTGGGAGGCAGCCACTTCATCAAGCTTGGTGACGTGGTGATAGCAGAAGTAGTACTGCACACGCTCAGTGCACACGCACAGCAGGACGGCCAGTGAACCCAAGAAGCACAGGGCCCACAGTGCCCGCTTCAGAGACAGCCGCTCATAGGAGAAGATATGGGCAAGACCGTGCAGCGTGGAGCTGCTGGCGAAAGCCTGGATGCTCACCGGCTGGACACCACCCACCTCTTCCTCCTCGGTCTTCAGTTCCATCCTTGCCAAGGGGATCCTGGAGGAAGGAAAGAGGAGACAAGACTCTGTCATTGTCCTGAGATGAAGGCACATATAGGGCCCCTCCAATTATGTCCATCCAAAATCCTTATCTGGAGGTCACTGCTCGTCCAAGGGAAGACTTCCCTGACATGCAGGCTCCAAGGTGGCTCAACCGAAGGACCATCCAAGATGATAGTCATTCAAACATAGATGCTCAGGGTGTCAGCTCAGGTCGAGAGAATGGTCTGCAAGCTTCCCAGACTATGGGAGACCCCAGATACAGCCACTAGAGTGAACGAGGGAAGTCCCAATGCACCCACATGCAGGCATGGGAGTTCCCTCCAGATGTGAGGTCACTCTGGGACAGGAATGTCTACCCCAGCCAAGATCAAACTCCCCATAATGAGCTGAACCAGGGGTCAGGAGCTCTTCTCTTGATCAAGGGTATCCCCAGAAATAGGCTGTCACCTCAGGAGCTAAACCAGGGATACCTCTCCGGAGGTGGGCACATCTGGGGAGGGGCCCTGCCTGAATCCTCACCTTCTGTGTCTCCAGTTCTCAAACATGCACAGGCGCAGGCTGTGTGTGTGTGTGTGTGTGTGTGTGTGTGTGTGTGTGTGTGTTTGAGAGGGGATGGTAGGCTGCCTGAGGTGGATGTACGGGGGGGGGGGGGCGCGGTTCCCTATGACAGCCAGTTGTCCCCGCCCCGAACGCACCCCCTCCAGTCCAGCTTCTCGTCGCAGTCAGATTCCCGGCTCGGCCCCCCGCCCCCTCCCCATCCACCGAGCCTCCCCAGAAGCTGGAGAAAGCTACAGGGGAGGAGTCTCGGTTTCGGGGAGCCGGGGAGCCCGGGGCCCAAGGCAGCGGGGTCGGAAACCCACCTGAGGGGGCTGGGGAAAGCGGGCCGCCGCTGCAGGTCCTAGGGCGCGAGGCCGTCCGTGGGCTCAGCGCCGCGCCGCGGAGGGGCTCATGGCCCGGAGCCCGAGCCGCCGGCCGCCGCGGCACCCGCGTAGAGCCCTGCAGGGAGCGGCCCGCCCGCCCGCCCGGCTCGGCTCAGCTCGGTCCGCCGCCCGCGCGCGCTTGCTCGCTCGGCTCGGTCCGCCCCGGGCTCGGCGCGCTGGCGCTGCGCGGTGCTCTCAGCCCCGGGATCTGCAGGGATCCATCGTCCGGCCGGGAGGCGGCGGGAGGGGAGGAGGAGGGGAAAGGGTGCGCGTGCGCGCCTACGAGTGTCTGCGAGGGTGTCTCTGGGCCGGTGTGCGCGGGGGGCCCCCGGCCCGGGAGCGGAACCGAGGGCTCCCCCCGCTGGCTCCCTCCTCCCGCCGATCTCAGCAGAGCTGCCTCGCTCGGATCCCGGAGCTGGCTCCCTGCTTGCGAGGCCCTGTGGTGTGTGTGTGTGTGTGTGTGTGTGTGTGTGTGTGTGTGTTGTGCATGCGCACGTGTGCGCGCAGGAAGGAGGGTGTCTGCCCCAAGCGTCCCCCTCCCCACGTTGTCTCCTTCGGATCGAAGCTCCTGCCTCTTGCTGCTGCTGCTTCCTCTGGTGGCACACGCACACGTGTGTACACACACACACACACGCACACACACACTCCGAGTCACAGTCACACTTGACTGATTCAAGCACTTGCCTGTGCGGAGATACAGACACATTCAGACCAGAGTCTTACCCTGCCGCTCAGCCATCCACCCATCACATCCCCGAAGCCTGACCTCCACACGAGCACTTACCTGTTTGTATACATTCATTCATTTGCTCTTATTCCTGCTTCCTTCCTTCATGTGACCCACACACATGCACCTTTATAAACAGCCGTGGCCACCCAGACCCCATTTGTATACCAGTGGATTTCTTAAGCAGCCTGTGTGCAGGTGCATGGCTGGCAGATCTATAAAGCAGAGAGGAACAGAGAGAAGAAAAGAGACACAGCCAGGAGCAGAGAAAGGGAATATGGAATACAAAGGAACAGAATGAAGAAAGGCTACAAGGAGGAGTATGCACCACCAGATTTCTGGGCCCTGAAACCTGGGGGCTGCTCCTGTGAGCTGTCACCTCTCTCCTTGCCTCCCTCCCTCCTTCTCCGGGCCTTGGGGGGCCCTCCCTATCCAATTAGCAGAGAAGGAGCAATCAAGGGGAAGTTGTTAATTTGCTGATGCTCATTAGGGGCTCTTAACACAGAGACTGTTGAGGTCTGATGGTGTCAGATGAGGGTGTGTGTGTGTGTGTGTGTGTGTGTGTGTGTGTGTCTCGAGACCGGAATTCTATCTGTAGCAGCTCCTTTGCTCTACTTACAGGCTGGTGAAGCTCTGAGAGAAGGAAGGTGAGAAGCAAGTCTCAGGGACATGGTTCTGGGTTTGAGTTAGAGAGGAACGAACCTGACAGAGAGGGAAGAAGTTGAGAATTTGTGAGGGTTTGGGAGTAAGTGGTACCCTGGAAACCACTGAAGAAATCTGGAGATTCCTTATCTTCAGGGATAGGGGCTTAGGGCTGGGGAGAGATTGAGTTCCCTTCAGCAGGACCCAGAGCTCCAAGCTGCCAAAATAAAGATAGAATCCTGCATTCAAGCTGGGGAGCTGTCCAGCGGCACAAGCAGTGCTGGTGGGCTGCCATGCCCCTGGGCAGCCACTAGGTGACAGCACTCTCCCAGATACTTAAACTCCACTCAAAGGGCGATGGGGGAGGAGGCATGTGAGGCTAGGAGTTACCCTAGGAGGGTCGCAAACTGGGTTTAAGTGATGATTCTTGCCCTGGGTCTAGTCTGGTTCCAGGCTCTCCAGTGTCCTCGAGGGAGGGGAGGACCATCTGCAATTCCTCCACTTCTCAACCCTCACAAACTGAGCGACACGTGGAGCCTCTTCTAACGGCTGCAAATTGCTTCAATCACCTGGGATGTTACTGAGGGAGCAGGGAGCAGCGGGGGTGGAGGGAAGGGGATGAGGTGAGGTGGAGGACTGATTGAGGCCAATGAACAGCCGCAGGAGGAGTCTGGGGGAAGATAAAAGACATGAATCAGGTATCTGGGCTCAAAGACCTGATCCCATCACTTGATACCACCGGCAGGACCCTTGACCATTCTGAGCTTCAGTTTCTTCGTGTGTATGATGAAGGGTGTATTTATTTCACCTTGTTTTTCAGGGATTATGTGAATTACTGGTGGAAAATGCATAGTACATTGATCTGTGTTAGTAAATCCTCAATAACAAATATTACTGGCATTCTGCTTGAGATCTGGGGGAAAAACAAAACAAAACAAAACAAAAAACCCCACCAGAATAGCCATATCGGGTCAGACTTTGAAATGATAGTTCCTAATTCGAAGAGTTGGGTAAGTCTTTCATATGGACCCAAATGGGTTTAATTTAGAATATGGGAATCTCACACTCAGTGGGTGGAGCTCAGATCTCCAAGCTCTTTGTTTTGTTTTGAGACAGTCTTACTGTGTAGCCCTGGCTGGTCTAGAACTTACAGTGTAGACCATGAAGGCTTCAAACTCAAAGAGATCTACTTGCCTCTGCCTCCTAGAATGCTGGGATTAAAGGAATAAGCCACCATGCCTGCCTGGCTGGCCAAACTTATTTTTTTTTAAATTATTATTATTTTTTATGCATATGGTTGTTTTAATTGTGTGTATGTCTGTGTGACTGCCTGTGCCTGTGGGAGCCAGAAGAGGACACTGGATCTCCTGGACTGGACTAGTGTATAGTTCTTCTCTTTTTTCTTTCTTTCTTGGTTTTTCTAGATTGGGTTTCTCTGTGTAGCCCTGGCTGTCCTGGAACTCACTCTGTAGACCAGGCTGACCTCGAACTCAGAAATCCACCTGCCTCTGTCTCCCAAGTGCTGGGATTAAAGGCGTGCGCCACCACTGCTGGTCCACCCTAGCTTCTTAAGATCTCTAAGTCCCCTCAGAACCAGTATGTCTGCATCAAGACTTCATATAATTGCAACAATCCCTAAGCTCTGGAGCTCAGTTTTTATACCTAACCTAAATCCCTCACTCTGTCGTTTGCCATCGTCTGAGGGAAGATAAGACCCTGCAGGGGTGCCACTCCCTCCTAGCTCTCTACACTGCATCAAACATCTTCTGCAGCTTTCCCTGGGTCAGACCCGGGACAGTCCTTGGCTTCAAGACCTCTCAGCATCAAAGCAGAGTTTGTGGATGAGTGACTCTAGAACAAAGGTCAGCTGTGAAAGGCACAGGGGATGGGGGTGCTGCAGAGAGGTAGTTGTCTTGATAGGGTCTTGTGCAGCGTGGAAGTCGGTGGTGCCAAGGCCTTGGTTAGAAGACGCTTGAGGGATCCAGTGGCTGGGATTAAGGTCCCTCGGCTTCCTTCCGCCTCCTTCTGCTTCTCTGGGCCTATCCATCCAGGGTTTTGACATCTTACTGACCTGAGTCTCAGTCCTAGATTTAACTGCAAACCAGCGCTGTGTGGTCCTGGGCAAGAAATTTAGTCTACCTGGGTCCCACTTTTCTCCATAAACTATAAAACGCAACTAATGCCTAGGCTGATAAGACAGCATGTGCCAAGCACCGAGAGATCATCCTTGAAAGGTTGATGGGGACAAATTCCCCATGGACACTTTCCTTGCATATGGCCCCATCTGCTGTATGTATAGAAGTACCCTCCAGCCTGTCAGAGATGGGTGGGGGAGAGGGGAGGGCAGGGGGGGACGAGGCCCCCCGGGACTCCAAGGCAGCTCTTCTCGCTCCCCCGTGCATGAAATCACGCACGCCCCAATCTGTCTACATCCACTTCCTTTGCCAGCTCAGCAAATGCAGAGTCGATTAAGAAGTTAATTAGCAGGCAGCAGGGAAGGGGCTAGGGACCCATCCCTGCACTCCTTCACCCCTCTGTGCCCCCACCCATGACCGTCCCTTCTCCCCCTTCTTGCTTGGGTCTCTGATCCAGATGCTCCTATTGCTTCTCTGCCCCCTTCACCCTTTCTAGCTCACTCTCTACTCACTTCTGACCCCATTCCTCTGCTCATCCAAGCCACCGCCTTCTGTGTTGTCAAGGCTCAATCCTCCTCCTCCCCTCCTCCTCTCCTCTCTTACCTTACCAGTTCCTGTCCTGCTTGAATTTGGATCTGATGAATGGGCTCCACATCTGCCACAGGAGTCAGCAGCCTCATGGTTGCCTGCCAGGTCCCAGTGTCTGCCCTGCCATCCTGGTGCGTCCTCCTCTGGCCTTCATTTCTGACTCCTGGCTCTCTGGTCTGCTCAAGTGTTCCTATTTGTGCAACTGCATGGGGCAGGGCAGGGCAGGACATGGGGCAGGAGATGGTGGCCATGTCCCCCATGCTGTTGCCTCTGTCCTGCAGCCACAGCTACCGCAGCCGCTGGAATCTCCCTTTTTCCCTTCCTCCTTCCAAACTGGGATGGGGGCTGGAAGATGGCCACCTTTTCTCTGCCACACATTCTGACTTATGTGTCAATATGTCATTTTCTGACGTCACAGCTTTTCAAGGGAAATATCATTAAGGAGGAGGGGGCAAGGGCAGATGCTTGGAGAGGAACAGGGTAGGTAAGGAGAGCTGGAGACATTGAGACTGGGCAGAGATTCCCGGGTCCTTTCACTGACTGGAAAGCCTGGGTCTTTGAACAGTGAGAGCCGGTGGGAAACAGAGGGTCCTCGGTATCAGGGGCTTTACTTAACCCCCAGAAACTTCCCTGGTTTATTTTTACCTGAGTTCAGGTCCCCCAGGTACTGTCTGTCTGGCCTTCTCTACACTGGGTACTGTAGCTGCTTGGGAGATGTCCTCTTGTGCCTGCTTCACATGGGGTGTGCCAGAGAAAGCAGGGCTTGCCTTGATTTCCAGAGGAGAGAGTGCTCTGGATGACGTGGGCCTAGGTAGGCATGCATGCTCAAGTCTTTCACTTGCTGGCCTGCAGTGGGGGCACGGTATCCTGGGCATCCCCTGGGGGAGGGACTGCATTGCTGACTGTGGGATGCAGAGACCTGGAGTGAACCTGGTTAGTGCAGCTGGCGGAAACAGCATTTAAGGAACTGCAAAAATGAAGAGCCTTCTCCGGGAGTCCTGGCTGGGTTAGGCGGGGTGTGTGTATGCGTGTGTATGTGTGTGTGCTCGCGCGCGCATGTGCGTGCGTGCGTGTGTGTTTGTGCGCGCGCGTGTGTGCGCGTTTTCCTCTCCTTCCATCAGTCCCTAGGGCACTGGGCTCTCCGAGCTGTTCCTAGCCAAGCACAATCCTCCAGCACCTAGCAAGACTTCTCCAGTCCGCTGCCCTCCCCAGCGGGCCCCCTCCCACCCTAACTGGCGCCTGTGGAAGGCGCAATCTCAGCGCCCAGGGCGGCCAGCAAGCCGGAGGAGGCAGAGGCGGTGAATAATTCATAGGGCTGGGAGGCCCTTATCTCCCCGGCCGGCCCCACCCGGGGGCCCCTGTGCTGGGCTGGCGTCCCTCGGCTCTCTGCTTTATCTCGACGCCCAGCTTGTAATGCAGCCCTCCATATCACAGGCAGAAGGGGAGATTAATTTTCTGGTTTTGCATGGGCGGGGAGGGGGAGAGGGCGAGGGGAGGTGCTGGGGAGCAAAAGCTGGGATCTTTCCGATTTCAGACTCCAGCGGCTTAATCCTCTCCCAGGTCTTCAGGAACCGGAGGAAAAGGGTGTTGCAAGCCAAATTTCATCATCGGCGGCAGCCCCAACAGAGGGAGGAGGAGGCGAGGGGCAAACAGACGGCAGAGGCAGCAGCGCTGGCGCAGAAAGGGGAGCTGTTTGGAAACAGGGTGTTGGGTGGCCCTATCAGCCTCGTCAGGCACAAGGCTGCCTTGTGGAGAGCTGGATGGAACTCTCTGCCCACGTGGAACACGCGTGGGCACACGAATGTGACACCTAGATCTTGGGGGCACATGGGCATACACCTCTTTGGAAGCTGACAGCATCCTGATTTCTGCCTTGCCTAGCATCGGTCTGGAAAAGAGTCTAAAAAAACGTTGACTGACTGGGGAATGTTGATGGTCTGAGCAGACATAGCGCCACATGCTCTTAGAATTTGGTTCTGCCAGCTCCTTGCCATCTGCCCCGTGGGCCCTGACACGTGCCCACTTCTGGCTTTCATTCATTTGGGGGGTTTCCATGGTCCGCACAGGACAGTTTCTGCTACATCTGTTTAGGAGACATGATTACCCCGAGCTTGAGGAACCCACCACCTGTTAGCTGAGCACCCACTCCATGTAGGGGCGTGGGCAGGCAGCTCCGTGCTTCCCACAATCAGAAGTGAGTCCTGCCTTCATGGAGCTAACCACCTAGGAGAGATGACTGATACCTGGATAGCTGATTCGTTGAAAACCACCCGGGGGAAGGAGAGTTAGTTGGTGAGACCCAGGAAAGCGTTCTAGAATGTAGGGTTTGAGATGCGCTGTTATTATTAGTCTGAATTGGTAGTAATAGCATGAGACGGAGGCAAGGCATTTTAGTCTGAAAAAAAATAATGCCAGGGATGTCAGGGTGAAGACATGGTAGTTTCATCTGTTTAGTAGGTCAAGAGCTGGGGTCAAGTGGAGGAACTTAGATCAGCCTTGGGGTGCAGGGTGGCAATTGAGGGGTTGTGAGCAGTAAGTGCCATGGTCAAAATGGTATCCTTAGGAAGGTAAAGATAGCCAACAATACTGAACATTTGTGTGCTGGACAGTTACTAAATGTTATGGAAGAGATTATCTCATTAAACCCTAGATATTTTACACTCGACCTTTGCCAAAAGGCTGAGAGGCAATGCTATCTCACTGTATACAGAAGAGAAAGCCGCGGAGGTGCTGGCGCTAGAATTCGAATCAATGGAAGATACAGAGATCGAGGCCATAAATTATTTAATGACTCACACACTTTCAGGCATGGAAAAAAAGAAATTTTTTGTATTTTGATGTTCAATGTGTTTATCTTTATTCAATGATTAGCATTCCTCCAAATGGTCTCCTACTACTTACGCAACCGATAAACCGAAAAACAAAACAACAACAACAAAAACCAACTTCTGCTCCAAATATTGAAACATCGATTGCAAATGAAATCAAGCTCCTCATAAATCCATCAGTTTTTCTTGAAAGCCTTAAACATTATTAAAACCAGACAAAACATCCATTAGGAAACCAGGGTCGAGCACTTAAATGTCTTTGTGTGATATTTCTGCCGCTGTTCCTATTTTTTTATTTTGTTCTGCTCCCCCCCCCCCAGGATTTTCCTACCTTACACTAGAGAGTGAAGCTTTTTACCTTCTCCCACAGGCTGACCACTGGATAAGTAGAAAGGAGAGAGTTTGGTGGGTGCACAACCCCCGGGGGTGGGGGAACCTCTGAGGAATTCTTCTGGGATTCACTATGCATCCCCCTACCTCATCAGGAACTGTTCTCTTTCCAGTCTGGCCAACCACAGGCTTTGATGACCCTAATCCCCCCTCTCCACCCCGTCCCCATGCTTCTGGTCCCGAGGCCTTATCTTTACAGCGCAGCCCACAGGATAGCGCCGTTCTGAACAAGGCCTCGTCTGGTTAAGCTGAAAGCCCTTGGCCAATTGGTTAACTGGGACTTCAGCCTTTCCTTCTCATCAGCTGCTAAGACCTCCAGCATTGTCAGCCAGGGCGCCGAAGCAAGTTTCAAAGATGAAGTATTAGGGTTTAAATTAGGGCAGTGGTGGTGGAAATAAAGAAAAGAGGAGAAGACGGGTTTTTTTAGACAGTTTTTAGAAAGTCCACAAAGGCAAAATTGACTTCTGGCAAATGGAGGATAATATTTGCCTCAGGGAACCGACGAAGTGCATGTGAAGCCTTTTGTGTCTCACAAGCACCACTAAATCCTTTTCCTTTCTTCTTTTTGTTATCAAGTTCCAATTATGAAACGCTGAGAACAAAACCACACAAGGTTTTTACAAATGTGAAAGAAGGCAGGTGAGGCTAGGGGGCTGAAGGACAAGTGGCACTGAGAAAGGTTGGCTGAAGGGATGAAGATGAACCAGGAGGGGTCATAGAGACCAAGGGGATGGCGACAAGAAACAGTGCTGTGTGTTATGAAAGCCAGGAGAAATGTCTGTGGGAACTAGGCGGGGCAGTATGGCTACGTCAAAAGACAGGGACATAAAAGAAGTATAAGGTTGATAGGATGTGCTGATGCGGACCGTCGAGGAGCTGGGG